>VZQC01007495.1:309802-337390 GCA_009823505.1 Rhizomys pruinosus
GAAGCTTTTCTTCCTTTCAATGTTCAGATAGGTCAACCTTTCAGTTGGCACTTTCTGGTACATTCTACTCAATGCAAAGCTGTATCTTTTCTTTCTCAGCCATTAAGTTGGTGACATTTTGCCTTGTTGGGACCCATAAATCTTTTCCCATAGTTAGGTTTAGGATTTGAATTGCAAGGTTTTTGACAAAAAGGTTTCATGTCTATCTGTATCCCCCCCTTTTTTTAACCCATGAATCTCCAGAAGACAGTTGTATTATACGTAACTATAGGGTGGAATCAAGACACATATTTCCTCAAATTCACTCTTGTTGTTTTGGGTGACTATATATTATTAACTTGGGAAGCAAACTTAATTTTTACATTAAATCATCTTAAAGAGAATGCTACAAGGTGTCACTTTGATATTTTTGAATTTCATGAAACCATGGGTACTTGGCAGTGAGCACCCCTGTTTAAGCAGGATCAGGCTGACAGAACTATCTGCCTTTACCAATGTCAAAGCTGAAATCCTCTCTGGCTATACTTCAGGTGACCAGAAGCATGAAACCTTATATCCATAATCCATTAGTTTGTGTCTACTCATAGAGATGACAACCTGAAATAATTAATAATTACCCTCCCTTCTTTATATTTCCCATTTCAGGTGAAATTTTGTCCTTCACTGTATATCTATCCCAGGTATGAGTGCAGAAAGACACCAGTTTTTCTATCTTAAGGTCTACAGTTCAAAGAGATCCAAATGTGTATACAGCCTAGGAGAGCCTTTGGTGTCTTAAAATAGCTACCCATCTATAAGACAAAAGAAGCTATTTGGAATGTCTTCCAAATCTTTGCTTCCCCGGATTGTCCTCAAGAGATTCTCTTATCCTTTATCACAAGCAACCACGACAAAAGACAACCCTGCCAACTTAGTCACTATTTTTTCATCATCGGTGTGGGCTTAGGTACCAGTATCCGTTCTTTCTTTACTAGTGACTTTTAAAAGCCCCATGAACTGTGACCTTGATAGATTCTTTCTGCACTTTTCCTGGTTACTCTATTCTCCCTATGCAGGACCCAGCATATACATGAAACCTTCGGAGCAAACATTGACTGTGATGCATTAGGGAAATTAGCCAACTTCTAATGGTCATATAAGTTAGGGCATTCCCTGGTAATCATGAGCCCCTGACATTCAGTAGTACTGGCAAGTTCCTGGGTGTTGCCATTTTGAATTATGCCATGTGGTTGCATTAGGTGTGTGGCAAGGTCACAGAGTCACTGTGATTTTAAAAATGCTACTGTCCAAGATGGCAACCAAGCCATGTGGTTGTCTCCATACTGATGATGTCATATACCAAGATGGAGACCAGATTTCATGGTTGCCTCCCACACGGCTACCTCACTGAGCTCAGCTCCATGATAAAACAAGCCCACTCTCCACCAGGATACAAACCTTGAGGGATTCACATATCACACAGATTAAATAGCTACAGCAACACTTTTTTACTTTTAGAACAGCACCCAGTTAAGTTAGACTTGATATAATAGGTAAAAGTACCCTCAGATATGTAGGCCTAAAATAGGAAAGCAAAGCAAAGGAATGAATGGTCTTAAACCAAGGAAGGGAGTCTATGTCTCTCATCCATTGCAACTGTGAAAGCAAAGCAATGCCCTCTGAATCTCTTAATTCCTAGACACAAGATGTTGCTAGAAGGCAGCAGAAAAAATGGGGAGCCATGTCCAACACGCACATCCTTGGGCATTTGCTCTGAGAACATGTCTCCCTGAGCAAGGTGTGTGACTTACCTTGTTCCCTAAAATTTTAAATGCTTATATACAGTTAGAGAAGCAGCTGCCTTAGGACCGCATGGTCTAATCACTGGCTTGGTGCCCAATGGGCCTGAGATCTAACTTATGGGCCCCTTTATTTGACTGACCCCCACCCATAGAGAGAACAATGGTTTAAAAAATACATAAAAGCCTGGGGCTGGAGAGATGGCCTAGCGGTTAGGAGCGCTGACGCTCTTGCAGAGGACCCGGGTTCGATCCCCAGCACCCACATGGCGGCAGAGAGCCGTCTGAAACTCCAATTCCAGGAGAACTCCAGTTCCAGGGGAATCCGACACCCTCTTCTGACTTCCGCGGCATTGCACGACATGGGTGCACAAACTTGCATGCAGACAGTACATTCATACACATACAGAAATAAATAAAAAAAAAAAAAAAAATACATAAAAGCCTGAGAAAATGTCCAGGAAAGAAATTTACTTTTTAAACCTTTTTTATCTTTAGTTTGAGAGGCAGATGGCTTATAGTCTCAAATGCCCCAAGGCAAGACAGCCAGATAGATAAAGGAGCTCACCGGCTTAGCAGCCAAATCTAGTGCACCTGTAGAAAATTTCTGCATAGCAACCAGTACCTAAGTTTTTAGGATTTTTTTTGGGGGGGTCGCTTCATGCTTACCAAGATGAAATTGGGAGAAAGAGCATCCCCTAGAGAGTTCATAGTCTCATTCATAAAAGAATTTAAGAATGGACTGAAATGGAAGACTTGGGACAATTTTATTAAAATTTAAAGAAATATTCTCAGGGCAGGCAAGCTGCGAATCTCAGCACTGCCTTGAGGAGAAGAATGGAGGGAAGAAGGAAAGATCCATGTGGCCATGCAGGGTTAGAGCCTGCATGGAGGTCAGACATGTGACAGGCTGAAGAAAATGTAAAGAAATACAAGATGGTAGGGCAGCCCAAAGCATTAAAGAAAGCATGTTTAGAAAGAAGAAGAAGGGGCTGGAGAGATAGCCTAGCGGTTAAGAGCACCGACGCTCTTGCAGAGGACCCGGGTTCGATCCCCAGCACCCACATGGCGGCTAAGAACCGTCTGTAACTCCAATTCCAGGAGAACTCCAGTTCCAGGGGAATCCGAGACCCTCTTCTGACCTCCGCGGCATTGCACGACACGGGTGCACAGACCTGCATGCAGACAGTACATTCATACACATACAAAAATAAATAAATAAATAAATAATAATAAAAAAAAGAAAGAAGAAGAAAAGGAAAGATTATGCTTAGCAGGCAGACTTACAGAAGGCCACATGTCTGGCTAGATCCTGAAGCACTGCCAAGAAATTATTTTAAAAAAGAAAAGAAAAAAATCCCCACAAATATCAATAGTTCATCTTGCAAAGGAAAAATTAATTTTAGATCATATAATGCTCTATTTTTTTCTAAATAAAGATTAAAGGTAAGATTCAAAAGGATAAAAAATAATGCCAGAAAACCCACCTATATCCCAGAGATATATTCAAGAATATTTAATAGAAATACAAAATCATGCAGCACTTGGAAATATACAGTGACTTCTTGTCCTCTGTTCCTCAGAAGAGCATCTACATCTACTGTCCCCTGACCATTGCAGAATGTAGGAAGGGCCTACCTGAAGGATACCACAGACAATGATAAAATGACTTACTTTTAGAAGTCATGGCACAGATGATTTCTTTTGAGGACATATTTTCTGGTTAATAGAATTTACTAACATTTTATTCACTTGCTTTTGGCTTCAACTAGCCTGCAGGATTTTGTAAGATTTTTGATGGAGGTGGTGTGCTCTGACACTTATTGAGAGAAAGAACACTTAATTTGGTAATTTATTGGTACTGGAATGAAAGAGGCTCTGGTAGCAGCATTCTCATTTCCTTTTATTATTCCAATTTTATAGCCATGCCGACCATCTGTCTTCACAAGAAAAACTTAATGCAGAAGGCTGAACAATTATGAAATAATGAAGATCTTGTAAAAGCTATCTGTAAAACACAGGAGAGGCTTCACTTGTAAAACTGAGGTGAATGTGAATCAACAAAGCCTTCAGATGTATGATCTTCAATCTCAAGACTGCTACTTAGTTTACAAACTTGTTTGCAATTCATTGCAAAAATGTGGAGGAGAGAGCAGCTTGAGATAATTTTAAGTAGAATGGCTTTCTTCAGGTAGACTCTAGTAAATCTACCTATATTGACTATGAAGATATGTGGACAGATACTAAGATGACAAAGAGGAAAGAATTTCTGGAGTTACAACATAGATACCAGATGAGTCCAATCTGCTCCTAGTTCATACATTATCATTTATTAACAGAATGATCCTGGCCAAGTTATATAATCTTTTTGAACCTCAATTTCTTCTGATATAAAATGAAGACAATAGTATCCACCCTAGAATATTCTACAAACCAAGCACTGAGCCTAGCCCTTTAACACATACTGTCTAAGAATAATTAGTAAAAGGGAACTAATACAAATCAATCCATATCAGGTGGTATTTTGGGATGAAATTACAATAGAAGATAAAAGGATTCAGTGTCATCTCATATCAATGTATGGACATTTCAGAATTCAAGTTCTTTTGGAATCTATTAACTGCAGCAATAGAAGCAGAATGAGTAATGTTGGTTAAAATACAGATGCAAGACAGGACTTAACATGCATAGCAGAATGTATGTGCTCCAGTGGAGGGAGGCATGGATGGGTAAATGGGTCTAAATTTGATTGGGAAAGGTTGTATAAAATGCACAAAACTCAATAAAAATACTTTCTTTAAGTTTTTATGGATTTGCTTTAAAATTGCATCAGGCCGGGCATGGTGGCACACGCCTTTAACCCCAGCACTCTGGAGGCAGAGGCAGGTGGGTCTCTGTGAGTTCAAGGCCAGGCTGGCCTACAGAGTGAGCTCCAGGCCAGCTGAGATCAAAGGGAGACCCTGTCTCAAAAAATACAAAAAAAGAAATAATAAATAAAATTTCATCTAAAATATATGAAGTAGGTATAATGGCTCATCCTGATAGTCCTATAGAGGTCAGGACCTCTGAGATAATACTTTTTAAATTTAATTTTATGTGTTTCATACATAGTTTTTCAGTCAGTTTTAATCACGATTATATCAGCTTATACAGAGTGTGGTTTCATAAACAGGCTGCCTATATTCAGCTTTGCCCATGCAGAGCTCAGGGATCATTGCAAAAGAGGAGGTGGAACCTTTGTAAGAGCCAGGGAGGTGATACAAGACCAAACGGAAATGAATCCTACAAGCTCCTGGAGCCTGGTTTATATGATCCTGCAGCATTGGTATCAACATGAATAAGACCCATGCAAGCTCAGCTGGACAAAAGTCCAGCACAGAACTGCGGAAATGGGTAGCAGAGCCCAACCTTGGCTGAGGAAATATTGGTAGCAGATGGTGGTCAAGTGAAGATCTGGCTTTCTTTAGAAAAGAGATTGGATAGGATGACTGGAGCTCATGGTTCATCATAGTAGTAGACTGGACCAAAGGATTTATTTTTTTACAATTTGTTTATTTTATTTTATTTTTAATATTAGCATGCAAAGTATTATATATTTTCATTATAGCATTTTTTTTTTGGTCTTTTTGAGACAGGGTCTCCCTGTAGCCCCAGCTGTCCCGGAACTCCCTCTGTAGACCAGGCACACAAAGATTAGCCTGCCTCTGCCTCCTAAGTACTAGGATTAAAGGCATGCACCACCACACCTGGCTTTTATAGCATTTTTCAAATGTAATTTGTTTTTGGTGAACTCTTTCCTTTCTTTCCCCCAGCCTCCTGACCCTTGTATCCTTCCATCCTCAGCAGACTCTTTTCTACTTTCAGGCCACATGCATTTTATTGCCTTCCTCAATATCGTTTTTCCATTTGGATCATTTCTTTCCTAGCCATGACCTAAACCCACATTCACACCCCCCCACATACAACCTACTACCATCCCAGTCCCATATATACATATGTCAACATTAAAAACTAGGATCTGTGCCAGGTGTGGTGGCACACACCTTTAATCCTAGCACTTGGGAGGCAGAGGCAGGTGAATCTTTGTGAGTTCAAGGCCAGCCTGGTCTACAGAGTGAGTTCTAGGCCAGCTGGGGCTATGGGGAGACTTTGTCTCACAAAGACCAAAAACAAACAAATAAACAAAAACAAAAATCTAGGATGTATGTATAACAGAGAGTATGTGATATTTATCTTTCTGAGTTTGAGTCATCTTATTTAATATAATTTTTCAATTCATACATTTATGACTTGACCTTTATTTACTTCAAAGTAAAATTTCATCCAACATGGGTTCTACATGTTATTCATGCATTCATGCTTTGGTGGATATCGAGCCTGGTTCTATGTCTTTGTTATTGTGACTAGAGTAGCAATAAATGTGAGGTTTCAAGTAACTCTGTGGTCAAATACAGAGTTTTTGAATATATGCTCAGCACTGATACAGGTGGGTCATATGGCAGTTTTATTTTTAATTTTTGTGAAACTTCCATTAAAATATTTTATTACGTCTTTGAGAAATTTGTAAGGAAATTTTGATCATATTCAGTCCTTCCCTAACTCCTTCCAGACCCATCCCATCTCCTTACCAATCCAGATTCTTCAGGTTCTTTTTTTTACCTCATTGAGTACAAAATGTGTTGCCCAAATACTTTTGGGTGTGGAACATTACCTGGATTATGGTCCATCTACCAGGGGTATAGTGTGGACGGTCCTCAGAAAGAAGGACTTACTTTGATCATCAAATGCCTTCTCACACACAGGGGCGCCTGCTTGCTCAGGGTTATAAATTTGACTGTGGTCCTTCTGAGGGGAAGTGAGCAGCCAGGCAACCAGGTATCCCGCCCACCAATCAGATGGCCTTTGATGTATAAGGAGAAGAGGCTAAGGAGATATAAACAGAGAATGCCAGGGGGCAGGTCTCCCTTGCAGTCGCCATCTTAGGCAAAGGTCACAGAGTCGATGCAGGACCCTGTATGGTTGCACGAGGGAGGGAGAACACCAACAATCCTGTAAGTGACCCCTTCATCCACTTGCTATGTAAGCAAGGCCAATAAAATGGGCTAGAATATTCCAAACTGTGGTTTTGGGGGAGTCTTTTCTCCCTTCGCCTTTGGGACCATGAGCGGAGAGGTACACGTGTCCAGGAGTACCTTGCATAAGTACCTCTTGCAAGGAATTTGAGCAACGAGGGTCATTTCATTAAAGAAAAGACTCATCCTCTCTCAGCAACTATCAAATGCCAAACGGATTCTCAGCCAAGGTTAGCAGTTTGTGCCCACCTACCACATCCATGCTGGGATTTTGTCTGGCTTGAGCTTGAGGAAGACTTGTGCAAGCTGTCACATTTGCTGTAAGTTCATATGTACAACTTCCCTGCTGTCTGGAAAACACTGTTTTGTAGTTATGATTCTTAAACTCTTCCTGGCTCCTCTTCTTAATAGTTCCCTGAGCCTTGTGGGGATAAGAATGATATAGATATTCCATTTAGGGCTGAGTGCTCTGCAGTCTGTTCTCTGTACATTAACCGGTTAGGGGTTTCTGTGTTAATATCCTTCTATTTCAAGAAGCTTTTGTGATGGGGACTGAGATATGCACTAAGCAGTGGGTTCAGTAGTAAGACCTTAGGAAACATATTACTAGTCTGTTCATTTAGAAGAAGTAGCATAGTCTCCTATGGGACCCATGAACAGGCACACTGATTGATAGAATAGAATTGATGTCCATGTACCTACGGCCACCTAATTTTTGATAAGGAGGCAAAAATACAAACTGGAGAAAAATCTGCATCTTCAACAAATGCTCCTGCTCAAACTGGATAGCTGTATGAAGACTGAGTCTAGATCCCTGTCTCTCAACATGCACAAAACTCAATTCCAAATGGTTCAAAAACCTCAACATAAGACCCAATACTCTGAAGCAGATAGAGAAGAAAGTAGTGAATACACTGGAACTTACAGGAAAGAACTTTGCTGTACAGGGTATTTTTATTTCATGTGGTCTTTTTTGTCAAAATTTCGTCTCCATGTCATTGCTGTTAGGGTCCCATTGATAAAGTCCTGTGGATGCATGGACCACAATTATATTTTATTGATTAATGTTTCTGTTTTTCTTCTAATACCATGTTATTTTATTGCTGTAGCTCTGTAGTATAACTTAAAATCAGGGACAGAGATAGATCCAGCAGTTCTTTTATTATCCAAGTTTATCGTGAATATCCTGGGATTTTTGTGTTTCCATAACAAATTTAGGATTGGTTTTCAATTGCTATGAAGAATTTCAGTAGAATTTTTATGAAGATTGCATTGATTCTGTAGATTGCTTTTAGTTGAATGGCCATTTTCACCATATCGGTCCTCCCAACCCATTACTGAAAGATGTCTTTATATCTTCTGGTATCTTCTTAGATTTCTTTCTTTAGTGTATCAAAGTTTCATTTTATAAGTTGTTCACCTCCCTCCTTAGACTTATTCCAATATCTCTTTTAATGACTTTTTTTTTTGACGATTTCTTTCTTGGTATTTTGTGTGTTTGTGTGTGTGTGTGTGTGTGTGTGTGTGTGTGTGTGTGTGTGTGTGTAGGAAGACATACTGATTTTTGTGTGTTTTTTTTTTGTCCTGCTATTTTTCTACATCTGTTTATCAGCTCTAAGAGTTTTCTGGTGGAATCTTTCAGGTCTTGTATGTATAGAATCATACAATCTGTAAATAGGAATACTTTGACTTCTTCCTTTCCAATCTGTATTCCATTTATCTCTTTCAATTGTTTTATTGCTCCAACTAAATTTCAAGCACTATAATGAATAAGGTTGGAGAGAATAGATATCCTTGTCTCACTCCTGAGTTTAGGGGAAATGCTCTGAGTATTTATCTACTTAATATGATGTTGGCAGTGAACTTGTTCAATTTTTAAATTTATTTTATACTTTATTATGTTGAGATATGCCACTTTTGTTTCTATGTTCTCCAAGAATTTTATTATGGAGAGAGGTTGGATTTGTGAATTTTTTTTCTGTATCTAATGATTTCTGTCCTTGAGTCTGTTCATGTGATCGATTATATTTATTGATTTAGATATGTTGATTTATCTCTACATCCCTGGAATGAAGCCAAATTGATCATGATAGATAATCTTTTTNCTGGAAAATCTAAAAGGAATGAATGCATTTTTACATATGTATGATTTATGAAAATTAACAAAGATGAGGTAAGCAATTTAATTTATTGCTTTTTTGTGTATGAGTGTTGGCATTCACATGGTGGACTTACATATATATATATATATGTATATATATATATGTAAGTACATATATATATATATGTACTTACATATATATATATACATATATATATATATATGTAAGTCCACCATGTGAATGCCAACACTCATACACAAAAAAGCAATAAATTAAATTGCTTACCTCATCTTTGTTAATTTTCATAAATCATACATATGTAAAAATGCATTCATTCCTTTTAGATTTTCCAGTCTAGTGGAATATAGTTTTTTTTTAAAGATGTTCCTGTGTGCCCAGTGCATGGCATGAATTGGCCAACAGCGTTCCAGCACACAGGCCAAGGTAGCAACTCCCCTCCCACACTCAGCCTGGTGGAGCTGTGGTGCAGAGGACCTAGCAGGCACAGTATTAGTTATTATAGTTTGTGCAGCCAACGTTGAGGCACGAGAATCCAAAGAAACAAATAAAGAAACAAGTCCACACACCAAAGACACAAAGAAAAAACAACATGGGAAAAATCTCATAATAAATCCACACCGAACTCCGAACTCTACCAACCCTACAGAAGATTCCTACAATGAGATCTCCCTGGAAGGAAACCAAGACAGAGACCTTAGAAGAACAATTGTAGACAAAATAGATATATTCAAAATTGACCACATACTAGGACACAAAAGAAATCTCAACAAATACAAAAGGATTGAAATTATTCCATGCATTCTATCAGACCACAGTGCAATAAAGCTCAATATTAACACCAGAATAAGCCCAACTAGCTACAAGAACACATGGAGACTAAAGAACACCATCCTGAATAATGAATGGGTAAGGGAAGAAATAAAGAGTGAAATAAAAGTATTCATGGAACTGAATGAAAAAGACAATATAACAGAACAAAACTTGTGGCATACTTTAAAAGCAGTCTTCAGAGGGAAATTTATAGCTCTAAGTGCCCACATCAAAAAAACAGAAAGGGAACAAATAAATGATTGAACACTGCAGCTAAAAACACTTGAGAGATAACAACAAATGAATCCTAAACCCAAAAGAGAGGAAGAAATCACAAAAATCAGAAGAAATCAATGAAATAGAGACAAAGAAAACAATGCATAGAATCAATGAATCCAAAAGCTGGTTCTTTGAAAAGATAAAGAAAATAGTTAACCAAAAAAATAATAATAAAAAGAAAGAAAGAGCAATTCTAAATCAATAGTATTCATGATGAAAGAGGAAACATCACAACAAAGTAAAGGTCCAGACAATCATACAGGAATACTTCAAAAACCTATAGTTCACTAAATTTGAAAACCTAAGAGAAATGGATGAGTATCTGAAATCCTGGGATCCAACAAAGCTTAACCAAGAAGAGACTGACAGTTTAAACAGACCCATAATATTTGAGGAAATTGAAGATATAACTAAAAGCCTCCCAACTAAAAAAAGCATGGGTCCAGATGGTTTCACGGCAGAATTCTATAAAACATTTAAAGAGATCATACAGCCCTTGCTACTCAATCTGTTCAGAAGGATACAAACAGAGGGACTTCTCCCAACTTCCTTCTATGAAGCCAGCATCACCATAAAACCAAAACCAGGCAAAGATATACCCAAAAAAGAGAACTATGGACCCATTTCATTAATGAACATAACAAAATACTTGCAAACTTCATACAGATCAAATAAAAAATATCATCTATTATGACCAAGTTGGATTCATCCCAGAGATGCAGGGATGGTTCAAAATAAATATTATAAAACATATAAATGGACTGAAAGACAAAAACCACATGATCATCTCAATTGATGCAGAAAAAGCCTTTGACAAAATCCTTCATCCCTTCATGTTTAATGTCCTTGATGGAATTGGACTGTAGGGAACATTCCTCAACATAATCAAAGCCATATACAACTAATCCACAGCTAACATCATCCTAAATGGAGAAAAACTAGAAGCATTCCCCTTAAAGGCAGGAACCCAGCAGGATTGCTCCCTATCACCACTCCTCTTCAATATACTGCTTGAAATGCTTGCTAGGGCAATAAAGCAAGAAAGAGAAATTAAAGGACTACTAATTGGGAAAGAGGAAGACAAGCTATCCCTTTTTGCAGATGATATGATAGTTTACCTAAGGGATGCAAAAACTCCAACAGCAAACTCCTAGAAATGATTAGGAGTTTCAGTAACGCGACAGGAGACAAAATTAACCTAGAAAAATTAGTAGCCTTTTTTTACACCAAAAACAAGCAACTTGAGAAGGAATATAAGGAGACCTTCCCAATCACAATGGTCTCAAAAAATACCTAGGAACAAACTTAACCAAAGACACCAAAGATCTCTACAATAAAAAATTTAAACCTCTGAAGAAGGAGATTGAAGAAGACACCATAAGATGGAAAGACCTCCCATGATCGTTAATTGGAAAAATTAATATAGTAAAAATGTTCATTCTACCCAAATTAATATACAGATCCAATGCAATCCCAATTAAAATTCCCATAAGTTTCTTCACAGATTTGGAAAAAAAAATCCTTAAATTCATATGGGAAAAAAAAGATTCCAAATAGCCACAGGACTGTAAGGAAAAAGAGCAATGCAGGGAGATTACTATACCAGACATCAAACTATACTACAGGGATATAGTCATAGAAACAGCTGGTACTGGCACAAAAACAAACCTGTACACTAATGGAACAAAATTGAAGATCTGGACTTGAACACATACAATTTTAGCCACATCATATTTTACAAAGGGACCAAGGAGACTCAACGGAGGAAAGAGCATGTTCAGCAAATGGTGTTAAAACTGGATCACCACTTATAGAAGAATAAAATTAAACCCCTACCACTCACCCTGTATAAAAATCAACTCCAAATTGATCAAAGACCTCAACGTGAAACCTGAAACTCTGAAAGAGATAGAAAAAATGTTGGCCATAATCTACAAGACATAAGCATAAGAAAAGACTTTCTAAATCAGACAGCAGCTGCACAGAAAATATGGTCAAAAATTGACACGTGGGACCACATTAAACTCAAAAAACTTCTGTACAGTGAAAGAAACAATCAATAAAGTGAAGAGAAAACCCAGAGTGGGGGGAAACCTTTGCCATTAACACAAACTATATAAACTATTCAAAAAACAAGTAAAAAAATCTACTCACTCAAAAAAGATGGAGCAAAGAGCTGCAGACTTCTGGTGGGGTGGGGGCCATGGAAAGGGGAATGAGTATAAATTGGACTTAGAAATGTTGTAAGAAATGCACAAAACTTTGATAAAATATTTAAAAAAACTGAATCAACAGAAAAAATATTTGTTTTTGTTTTGTGAGACAGGGGTCTCTCTTTAACTCAAGCTCCTGGAATTCTTTTTATATACCAGGCTGGCCTTGAACTAACAGAGATCTGCCTGCCTCTGCCTCCCAAGTGCTGGGATTAAAGGCATGGGCCACACCTGGCTCAGCCCTGATTTTGATTATCTTTTTGCATCTACTCTTTTTTTTTTCTTCAGTATGTTCTCATTTTACCAAGTCTTCAGTTGCATCATTAAGTTATTAATGTGAGATCGCTCCAGTTTGTTTGCTTTGGGTTTTTTTTTTTTTTTTTTTTTTTTTGGCAGGGTCTCCCAGTAGCTTGGAACTCACTATATAGACCATGGATCTCACAGAGATCTGCTTTCCTTTGCTTTCTGAGTTTTGGGATTAAAGGAATCCTGTACCACATCTGCTTTCACTCCAGTTTTTTAATGTAGGCAATTCTTTCTATGACCTTGTCTTTAGAACTGTCTTTATTGTGTCCCATCAGTTTTAGTATGTTGTGTTTTAAAATTTTCATTCATTTTTAGGAATTGAAAATTTTCCTTATTGAATTATCTCTTGATCCAATTTTCATTCAGTACTGTCCAGTTTAGTTTCCATGAGTTTTTGTACATTTCCTCATTTGTATTGTGGTTGATTTCCAGCTTTATTCTTTGGTGGTCAGATAAAATATAGGATATTGTTTCAAATTTTCTAAATTTGTTGAGACTTGATTTTTTTCCTAATATGTGGTTAATTTTGAAGAAAGTTTTATGGACTACTAAGAAGAAAATATATCTTTTAGTGTTTGGGTAATATGTTCTGTAAATGCCTGTTAGTTCCTTTTGATTTATGACGTCATTTAATTATAGGGTTTCTTTATATAGGTTTCGTCTGATTGACCTGTCTATTGGTGAAAATTGGGTATTGTAGTCACCAACAATCATAGTTTTGGAGTGAATCTATGACTGCAGATCAGAGCATTTCTTTTGTGAAGATGGGTGTCGCTGTGGTTAGTGCATCAGTGTCTATGACTGTAATATCCTCTTGTTGAATTTTCTCTTTAATGAGTGTGATATGTTCTTCTCTATCACTTCTGGATAGTTTTGGTTTGACATCTACCTAGGTTAGGTATTAGAATAGCTACATTTGCTTGTTTCTTAGTTGCAGTTGATTTGAATACAATTTTCCATCCTTTACCCTAAGTAAGGGTATCTATTCTTGATGGTGAAATATGATGGTGAGGCAGCAAAAGGATGGATGTTACATTCTAATTCTATCTGTTAACCTGTGTCTTTTAATTGAGGGATTAAGACTGTTAATATTTAGAATTATTATTGACCATTGTTTATTAATTTCTGTTAAGTTGCTTTTTTGTGGTGTTGTTCTTGAACTTCTTTTGCTTATTTATTATTCCTTATGCCTTCTTGGTGTGTATAATCTTTTCTCCAGACTGAAGTTTTCTTTCTAGTATCCTCTGTAGAGATGGCTTCATGGAAATAAATTCCCGAAATCTGTTTTTATCATGGAAAGTTCTTCTATTTTTTCATAATTTGTAGGACATTGGCCCAAGCCCTTCTGGCTTTCATAGTCTCCACTGAAAAATCATCTGTTGGGCCTGCCTTCATCTCAAACTACTTTTAATCTTCATTTATCTGATAACAAATTATGTTGAATTCTTTTTAAAATACTGATTGACGGGGGCTGGAGAGATGGCCTAGTGGTTAAGAGTGCCAACCGCTCTTACAGAGGACCCGGGTTCGATCCCCAGCACCCACATGGCAGCCGAAAACCGTCGGAAACTCCAATTCCAGGAGAACTCCAGTTCCAGGGGAATCTGAGACCCTCTTCTGACCTCCATGGCATTGCATGACATGGGTGCACAAACCTGCATGCAGACAGTACATTCATACACATACAGAAATAAATAAAATTAAATAAAAAAAATTTAAAAAATAAAATACTGATTGACCATTTATGTTTCTTCTTTCAAATACTATTTGTTCATTTTATTAGTCCATTTATTGATTGGCAATTGTGTTTTGTGGGTATTTAATTCGTGCAGTTCTTCATATTGTCTAGATATTAACACCCCATGTGAAATATAGCTAAGATTTTTCTGCCATTCTATAGGCTATCAGTTTACTCCACTGATTCTTTCCTTTGCTGTGAAGAAGCTTTTGAATTTCATACATACAATCCTATTTATTAATTTTTGAGGCTATTTCCCGTTAGTTTTTCTGAGAACGTTATTGGTCATATGTATCTCTTTAAGAGCTTCCCTATAGTTTCCTCTAAGAGTTTCAGCATTTCAGGTTTTAAATTGAGGTGGTTAATCCTATTTTAGATAGATGTTTAGCCAAGTGAAATAAATTTATCTAATTTATTTCTTCTTTATGTGGAAATCCATTGTGTCATCACTGTTTGTTGAAAAGGTTGTTATCTTTTCAGTGTATATATTTGATACCTTTGCCAAATATTAGGCACTGGTGTATGGGGTTTCATTTCTGGTTCCTCTTTTCTGTTCCATTGGTCTTCATGTCTATTTTGGTGCCAGTACCATGCCATATTTGTCAGTATGGCTCTGTATTATAATCTGAGGTCAGGTTTTGTGATAGTTCCAGTGATGTCTTGTGTGTGTGTGTGTGTGTGTGTGTGTGTGTGTGTGTGTATAATTTCTTTAGCTATTTGGAGCATGTTAACATACGGATTGTTAGATATATTCTATTTCTGTGAAAAATTTCATTGGAATTTTGATAGGAAATACATTGAATCTCTAGATTACTTTTGGACATTTAGGCATTTTCATGATATTAATCCTGCCATCCAAGGAACAGGAGAGGTGTTTTCATTGTTAATATAGTATCATCTTAGCTTTCTCTTATTTCCAGTGCCTTAAAGTTTTCATTATAGAAGTCTCTCACTTCTTCAGTAGCATTTATTCCTAGGTTTCATATTTGAGCTGTTGTGAATTGGCTATTTTTCCTTTCACTCTGAGCTATTTACACAATAGAAATGAGAGTATATTTCCAGACAAACATTTATACACCAATGTGCATGTCAGCTTTATTTTTTAAGTTAATTCTTATTGAGTGTATTTCATAAAACATTTCACACTCAAATATAGATTCATTCCCCCATCCATACCCACCCCTGACAACCTCCTCCCCCGCCAGAGCTCATGGATTCCGTCATACATGTTAAGTCCTGTCTTGCATCATTTTCTCACCCTTTTATAAACCTTTTGATGCAGAGGTTTACTTTTTGTTTTTTTGGTGTTTTTGAGACATGGTCTCCCTGTAGCCCCAACTGGCCTGGAACTCGCTATGTGGACCAGGCTGGTCTTGAACTATCAGAGATCCACTGCCTCTGCCTCTGCCTCTTGAGTGTTGAGGTTAAAGACGATTCTTAGCTGCCATGTGGGTGCTGGGAATCGAACCCAGGTCCTCTGCAAGAGCAGTCCATGCCCTTAACCACTGAGCCATCTCTCCTGCCCCAGAAATTTACTGTTTTGGTCAGTTTTTGAATAGGTTTTTCTCTGTTTTTATATGTTCATAATATTATATATAGATATAGTATATATATATATATATTCCACACATAATTCAAAATTACCAAGTCTGAAAATAAACTATAAGTTAATTCCAAAACACATTTAGGGATTCACACTTTAACAGTAAAGTTGCACGCAGGTAAAAAGAAGTATAACTTTACATTCTCTTTTTTTTTAGAATATGAATACATATCTTCCATCCATATGTGGTAATTACAATGTGTAAATACAAGTAGTAGGTCAATTCTAGAGCCAATTAAGAGATTCATGTTATAATAGCACAGTTGCTTTCAGATACAATGAAATATAATAATTTCTCAGTTTGCCTGCCAACGGGGGATTTGGTGTTAGCATCCACAAAGGAGGGAAACCATTCACCTTTTTTTTTCTAGGACTGTGTTACTTCACTTAGTATAATGGTTTCGAGTTCTATCTATTTACCTGCAAAGTTCATGATGTCATCTTTCTTTACCACTGCATAGAACTCCATTGTGTAGATGTACCAGATTTTTGTTATCCAGTCATCAGTTGAGGGGCATTTGGGTGGTTCCAGCTCTTTGCGGCTGTGAAGAGAGCTGCAGTAAACATAGCTGTGCATATATCTTTGCTGTAGGATGCATATTGTTGGTATATAGCCAGGAGTGGTATGACTGGGTCAGGTGGTAGGCTCACTTTGAGTCTTTTAAGAGTTCTTCACACTGCTTTCCACAGAGCTTGTATGAGTTTACATTCTCACCAGCAGTGGATGAGTGTTCCCCTTTCCCCATATCCTCTCCAGCATTTGGTGACTTTTTTTTTTCTTGATCTTGCCCAGTGTTATTGGAGTGAGATGATTCCTTAGTGTGGTTTTAATTTGCATTTCCTTAATTATTAATGATGTTGAACACTTTTCAAGGTGTTTCTCAGCCATCTTTACTTCCTCACTGGTGAAGTCTCTGTTCAGCTCTTGACTCCACATTTTGAGTAGGTCATTTGTTTTTCTTCTTTGTTTTTTAAGTAGTTTAAATATTCTGGATGTTAATGCTCTGTCAGATATATCCATGGTGAAGGTTTCTTCCCACTCTGTGGTTTTTTCTATTAACTTCCTTGATTGATTCTTTTTTTGGCTTTTTAAATGTAAATTTTATTGGTAATTTACATGACATACCTATTATGCCCCTTGCACTATGATTTTTATTAGTTTTCACAGTGATTTGGCATAAAGCCAATAGTTTGAAGCAACACTGCACAAATAATATTTACCAAAGTAGATTTTTTTTTTACTTTGGTGGTGATATTCAAGGATATATATCATTCAGTTACAATTCAGTCTTCTTTCCTGTTTGAATAATAAAATATTCAGTTCTTTAGCATAAATACTGTTTTAAACATTTTAAGTAAATAAGCTTCCAGAACCCTAGAATTCAAAGTTAACTAAAAGAAAATACAAAAAGTAACAGAGAGACATTGTCTAATGTATGAACATAAAATAATAATCAAATAGCATTTTTTTTACATTTTCCTCCTTTAATTTTATATTACTCTAAAATATGAATACATACTTTCCACTCATATACAGTAATTGTAGAGTCTGAAAGTAAGTGGTGGATCAATTCTAGAGCACATTAAATGATTTACATTATAACAACATTGTTGCTTTCAGATAAAAAGAAATATAACAATAGTGTTGTTCTGCTTGCCTTCAACTGGGGATTTGATGTTAGCATCCACAAATGACGGATACTATTCACTTCTTGTTTTTCTGGGACTGTGTTACTTCACTTAGCATAATAGCTTCAAGCTCCATCCATTTACCTTCAAAGTTCATGATGTCATCATTCTTTACTACTGAGTAGTACTCCGTTGTGTAGATGTACCACATTTTTGTCATCCACTTGTCAGTTGAGGGGCATTTGGGTTGGTTCCAGTTCTTCGCTATTGTGAAGAGAGTTGCAAAAGACATGGATGTGCATGTATCTTTATCTTTACCATAGGATGAGTCTTGTGGTTATATACCCAGGAATAGTATTCTTGGGTCAGGTGGTAGGCTCATTTTGAGTCTTTTAAGGGTTCTCCACACTGCTTTCCATAATGGTTATACAAGTTTACATTCCTACCAGCAGTGGATGAGTTCCCCTTTCCCCACAACCTCTCCAGCATTCGTTGTCTTTTGTGTTCTTGATCTTAGCCAGTCATATTGGAATGGGATGATATCTGAGAGTGGTTTTAATTTGCATTTCCTTAACTATTAATGATGTTGGACACTTTTTTAAAAAAAATTTTTATTTATTTCTGTATGTGTATCAATGTACTGTCTGCATGCAAGTCTGTGCACCTGTGTCATGCAATGCCGCGGAGGTCAGTAGAGGGTCTCAGATTCCCCTGGAGCTGGAGTTCTCCTGGAATTGGAGTTTCAGAAGGCTCTCAGCTGCCATGTGGGTGCTGGAGATCGAACCCGGGTCCTCTGTAAGAGCAGTCAGCACTCTTAACCGCTAGGCCATCTCTCCAGCCCCACACTTTTTAAGATGTTTCTCAGCCATCTTTAATTCCTCACTGGTGAAGTCTCTGTTCAGCTCTTTATTCCATCTTTTGTGTAGGTCATTTGCTTTCTTCTTTGTTTTTTGAGTAGTCTATATATTCTTGACGTTAATGCTCTGTCAGATGAATCACTGGTGAAGATTTCCTCACATTCTGTGGGTTTTCTCTTCACTTCCTTGATTGTTTTTTTTTTTTTTTTGCTGTACAGAAGCTTTTGAGTTTGATGAGATCCCATTTGTTGACTGAGGACCATATTTCCTGTGCAGTTGCTGTCTGATTTAGAAATGTTTTTTCCTACACGTATGTCTTGTAAGTTGTTACCAACTCTTTCTTCTGTCACTTTCAGGGTTTTGGGTTTTACACTGAGATCTTTGATCCACTTGGAGTTGATTTTTGTACAGGGTGAGAGGTAGGGGTTTAAATTTGTTCTTCTACAAATGGTAATCCAGTTTTGCCAGCATCATTTGCTGAAAATGCTATACTTTCTCTATCGAGGGTTTTTTGCTCCTTTGTCAAATATGTAGTGGCTGAAATTGTATGGGATCAAGCTTGGATCTTCAATTTTGTTCCATTGGTCAAAAGGTCTGTTTTTGTGTCAGTACCAGGCTATCTTTATGACTATGGTCCTGTAATATAGCTTGATGTCTGGTAGAGCAATCGTCCCTGCATTGCATTTTTCGCTCAGGGTTGCTTTAGTTATTCAGGATCTTTTGTTTTTCCATATGAATTTAAGGATTTTTTTTCCCCAAGTCTGTGAAGAAGCTCGTGGGGATTTTTATTGTGATTGCGTTGAATCTGTATATCAATTTGAGCAAAATGGACATTTTTACTATATTAATTTTTTCAATCTATAGAGTGTTACACATCTGCAGTGGCATGCTTCACCTCCTCAAATACTGAACAGATTTAATTTGTGCTCGGAGGCAACAGCTGAGTCAGTGGTTTGATCAGCACCTGAGGTGCTTCCAAAAGAAGCAGAGGACATTTGTATATAAGTCCTTGTCTTTCCCACAATAAACGAGTTGACAAGTGCTCGTGTCTTCCCTGCTGTTCAACCATCTCTTGGAGTTCAGTGCTCCATCTTCTACTCACCTCTTCCTGATCAGGGCGTTGGGAATCCACTGGCTGGCCCAGAGATTTCTTACATCTGGCACGCAGTGTGGTCTCTGACTATCCAGCATTTTAAAAACCGTGTCCCTTCTGTGGTTTATAGTTCCCGGCATGTGTAAAATGCCACTTCGGTGTTTGCGAGACACCCCATTGTCTGAAGCAATTTACAGTACAGTATTTGGTGGGTCAACCCCTTTGCATTCTGTGTGTCTGTAGCCACACGAGGGTGAATGCTGGCCCACTGTTCATCTGTCTTAATTTCCTTTTCTGCCTTCATGGATAACCTCCACCCTCAGATGGCCCCACTTATTCTGATCCTTTTCACCATGATAGCCCTTCCCTATGTGCTCACTCTCCAGCCTAGGCCATCTCTGGCCTGTGGCTCTGCTCGCTGGCCACTCACAGGGAACACCATTTGGATTCCACAACTGGGAGTGGTCCGCAGGGTGGCCGGGGGAGAGAGTGGGGTGGGAGCAGGGTTGGGAGTGATGGAGAGACAGAGACCTACAGCCTGGGGGCTGTGGGCATGGCTGGGGGTTCCGAGCAAGGAAGCTGCAGTCTTGTTCTTCTTGGGCATGGTCCCCAACTGCTAGTGGTGACCACCTGGACAGGGAGTTCCTCTACTCCCACCCAGATAAATACTGTTCCTAGCATTTCCTTTGGTGGCTGGCTGGTTAGCCAATGATGCGGGTAAGATCCTGTTAGGACAACCTAAGACAGGCACAGTCAGATATTTGGAATACTAGAGGTGAGGTCTGAGCTATGCACTCAGGCTCCCACTATGTCATCCTTTTTTGTTTGAAAGCAAAAGGGGTGGATATATAGAGTGTTACACACCTGCAGCAGCCTGCTTGACCTCCTTGAATACTGAGAATAGTGAACAGATTTAACCTGTGCTCTGAGGCAACAACTGAGTCAGTGGTTTGATCAGCACCTGAGGCACTTCCAAAAGAAGCAGAGGACATTGGTATATAAATTCTTGTCTTTCCCACAATGAATGAGCTGCACAGATGTTCCCATCTTCCCTGCTGTTCACGCAGCTCCTGGAGTTAGGTGCTCCATCATCTACTTAGCTCTTCTTGGTCAGGGCCTTGGAACTCTGCCGGCTGGCCCAGAGGGTTCCCACACCAATCTATGAGCAAGGGAGATCTTTTCATCTTTTGATGTCATTTTCAATCCCCTTCTTCAGGGGGTTAAAATTTTTGTTGTAGAGATCGTTGGTATCTTTGGTTAGGTTTGTTCACAGGTATTTTATTATTTTTGAGGCTATTGTGAGTGAGTGAGAAGGTCTTCTTATATTACTTCTCCACTTGTTTATTGTTGGTGTAAAGAAAGGCTACTGATTTTTCCAGGTTAATTTTGTATCCTACCACTTTACTGAAACTCTTAATTGTTTCTAGAAGTTTTCTGGTGGAGTTTTTAGTATCCCTTAGGTAAACTATCATATCATCTGCAAAAAGGGATAGCTTAACTTCTTTTTTTCTGATTAGTAATCCTTTAATTTTCTTCTATTGTTATATTGACCTACCAAGAGTTTCAAGCACTATGTTAAAGAGGAGTGGCAATAAAGGGGAGCCTTTATTGCCAGGTTCCTGCCGTTAAGGGAAATTGTTCCAATTTTTCTCCATTTAGGATGATGTTGGCAGTGGGTTTGCTATATATGGCTTCAATCATGTTGAGGAATGTTCCCTTCAGTCTGATTCCTTCTAGGACTCTAGGACTTTAAACATGAGATGATCGTGTGATTTTTGTCTTTCAGTCCATTTATGTGTCTTATGATATTTATTGATTTATGTATGTTGAAACATCCCTGTATCTCTGGTATGAATCCATCTTGGTCATGATGGTTGATCTTTTTGATGTGGGTCTGTATGTGATTTGCAAGTATTTTGTTGAGAATTTTTGCATCTATGTTCATTAATAAAATGGGTCTATAGCTTTGTTTTTTGGTTGTCTCTTTGCTTGGCTTTGGTATTATGGTGATTCTGGCTTCCTAGGTGGAATTGGGAGAATTCCCTCTGTTTGTATACTTATGAAAAGATTGAGCAGTAATGGTTGTAGGAACTCTTTAAATGTTTTATAGAATTCTGCTGTTAATCCATCTGGGCCCAGGCTTTTTTAGTTGGGAGGTTTTTTATTACATCCTCAATTTACTCAAATATTATGGGTCTGTTTAAACTGTCACTCTCTTCTTGGTTAAGCTTTGTTGGTTCCTGGAATTTCAGATATTCATCCATTTCTCTTAGGTTTTCAAATTTAGTGGACTATAGGTTTTTGAAGTATTCCCATATGATTGTCTGGATATTTAATTGTCTGTTGAGATGTTTCTCCTTTCATCATGAATATTATTGATTTGGAGTTGCTCTTTCTTTCTTTTTTTTAGGTTAACTGGGCTAGAAGTCTGTCTATTTTCCTTATCTTTTCAAAGAACCAGCTTTTGGATTCATTGATTCTATGTACTGTTTTCTTTGTTTCTATTTCATTGATTTCTGCTCAGATTTTAGTGATTTCTTCCTGTCTTTGGGGTTTAGGATTCATTTGTTGTTGTCTCTCAAGTGTGTTTTTTTTTTTTTTTTTTTTTTTTTCATTTATTTGTTTCCTTTTCTGTTTTTTTTTTTTTTTTTTTTTTTTTTTGATGCGGCCCTTAGGGCTATAAATTTCCCTCTGAAGACTGTGTTAAGAGTATCCCACAAGTTTTGTTGTGGTTGTACTGTGTTTTTTTCATTCAGTTCCAGGAATACGTTTAAATTTCATCACTCTTTATTGCTTTCCCTGACCCTTCATTTATTCAGGATGGTGGTTGGGAAGAAATTAAATAATGAAATAAAAGTAGTCATGGAACTGTACAAAAAAAAGCACAATACAACACAACAAAAGTTGTGGGATACTTTAACGTTTCAGAGGGAATTTGATAGCCCTAAGTGCCCACATCAAAAAAAAAAAAAAAAAAAAAAAAAACAGAAAGGGAACAAATAAATGATCTTAACCGGCAGCTAAAAACACTTGAGAGACAACAACCAAATGAATCCTAAACCCCAAAGACAGGAGAAATCCTAAATCAGAGCATAAATCAATTGAAAACAAAACAAAGAACCAGTAACATAGAATCCATGGTGTTTGTAGCTAGTTGGGGGACGTGGTCTGATAGAATGCAATGGAATAATTTCAATCCTTGTGTAGTTGTTGAGATTTCTTTCGTGTCCCAGTTAGTGGTCAATTTTTGGAGAATGTTCCATGAGGTGCTAAGTAAAGTTATTCTCTGGTCTTTGGGTGAAATATTCTGTAGACATCTGTGAGGTCCAATTGGGGTGATTGTTTTTGTTTCAGTTCTGATTCTCTTGTTTATTTTTGTGTCCTAAAGTGGGTCTATCTTAGGGGGCTCAGTGTGTTGTTGAAGTCCCCCAGTATTATTGTGTTGGGATTTATCTGTGTCTTGACGTCCTTCAGAGTACTGTTTATAAAGTTAGGTACACCAAAGTTTGGTGCATAGACATTAAGGATTGTGAAGTCTTCAGAGTTAATTTTTCCTTTGACAGGGATGTAATTGCCCTCTTTGGTCTCTTCTGATTGTTTTAGTTTTTGAGATCTATTTTGTCCTATATTAGAATAGCCACACCAGTTTTTGTTTTTTGGTACTATTTGCTAGGAATATTTTTTCCCATCCTTTCACTCTAGGTGGTGCCTGTCCTTGAGGGTGAATGGGTTTTATTGTAGACAGCATATAGAGGATTCTGTTTCCTAATCCATTCTCCTAATCTATGTCTTTTGATTTGGGAGTTTAGACCATTCGTTTGTAGGTTATTATTGAGAGATGGTTGGTCTTTCCGTTCAGCTTTTTTGTTTGCATTTTTTGGTATGGTTTGTATTTACTCTGTTATGCTTTTGTTGATTTCTCTATTTAATTGCTTAGGGATAGTTGCTCTCCTATTACCTCTGTTTTTTGGACTTGCTTCAAGGATTTTCTGATGAAAGTGATCTGGTTTTCTTAGACATCATTCCTTCATTTTTGTTCATGTTTAGTAAAATATTTTTCTTTCTCTTTTCCAACTATAATGGACATTTTTGCTGGGATATAGTAGTCTGGGTGGCATCTAAAGTTTTTATGCACAGGGAATACTTGTCCCCTTTCTTTAGCTTTATATTTGGTCGGAGAAGTCAGCTGGGATTCTGATGGATTTCCCCTTCATATGTAACTTCTGGTTTTTCTCTGTGGATTTCACTATTTTGTCTTTGTTTTGAGCATCTACTGTTTTTTTAACAAATACTTATATAGCATGGGGAGTTTCTTTCGGTCCGGTCTATGTGGTGTTACTATGGCTTTTGTATTTGTTATCAGGGCGTTGAGCCCCCCAAGGTTCAAGTCATTTCTGTTTTGCCTTACCAGCCCCCTCACTGAGTCCTGTGCCACCTAGTCTGGACGCCTTGATTTTTGATTAGCGTATAAAAGCTTTTGAGTTTGATTAGGTCCCACTTGTCCGCTGTTGATCCTTATTTGATGGAGGTCCCACACTTGTCAGCTGTGTCGTGTGCAGTTGTCTGTTTGATTAGAAAGGCTTTTTCATTACGCCTATTCTTGTAGTTGCTGCCAAGTTTTTCTTCTAGATCACCTCAGGGATTAGGTTTCAGGTGTGAGATTCTTTTGATTCACTTGGAGTTTACTTTTGTACAGATTGAGAGGTAAGGGGTTTGAATGCCTTTACAAATTGTGATCCAGTTTTTTGCCTAAACCCATTTTTGAAGATGCTATCTTTCCCATTGAGCTTTCTTTGCACACACTTTGGTCAGAATGAGCTCAAGTTGTGTTTTCAATTTTTGTTCCATTGTCAATGGATCTTTTTTTTTGTGCCAGCACCAGCCTGTCTTTATGACTATAGCCTGTAATACGACTTGAAGGCGGTAAAATAATCTGTATTGCACTTTTCACTCAAGGTGCCTTTAACTCCTTGGGGTTTTTTTTGTTTTTCCATATGAATGTAAGGATTTTTTTCCAAGTCACTGTGAAGAAAGCTCATTGTGGATTTTGATTGGGATTGCATTGCATCAAGCATATTAATTTGGGTGACTGAACAATTTTTTCTATATTAATTGTTCGAATCCACGGAGCTGGGATGGTCTTTCCATCTTTTTGGATATTCATTTTTCAATCTCCTTTTTCAGGGCCTTAAACAATTTTTGTAGAGGTCGTTTAGGTATCTTTGGTCAGGTTTGTTCCCAGATACTTTATTATACACCAGTGTGCATGTCAGCTTTATTTATAACTGGTCAAACTCTTCATCAATAAGTGACAAACTATAGCAAATCAATGCCATGAAATACTACTCAGTAATAAATGAGCAGCATTAGAAGGCATGTAATAAAATGGATGTCTTTGAATGAAAGACTGCTTCTTTTAAGGAAACAGCCCCTGCCTCCCCCCCAAATAAAAGTAATGCATGGTGTATTATTCAAATTATGTAAAATTTTCCAAAAAAGTAAACCTTCTATGCTCATCAGTAGTTGTCTGAGTCCTGGTGTGGAGCTGAGATCGGTGATTGCTGACTGCAGTCAGCAATTTTCAAAGTAATGGAAAAGTTTTTAATCTTGATTGCAGTGGTAGTTGAATAGGGGTATACGTGTATAAAAATTATAAAGTTGATAATTCTCTTCTGAAAATTAAGGGTCCATCATTCTTCCTTGAATGACCATGATTTCACAAACATATACATAAGACTTTTAAGTAGCTTAGACAGGGCTATTTGCATACTACAATGTGGTTCTTATAGATTTAATTCTTGCTACTAAAAATTAAATACCAGGGCTGGAGAGATTGCTCAGCAGTTAAGAGCACTAACTGCACTTGCAGAAGACCAGAAATGGAATCCTGGTACTCACGTGGTGGCTAACAACCATCTTTAAAACTCCAGTTCCAGGGGAATCCGAAGCCCTCTTCTGATCTCCGCAGCATTGCATGACATGGGTGCACCAACCTACATGCAGACACTACACTCATACACATAAAAATAATAAATAAATAATAAAAAATTAAATATCAAGGAGTCCCGTATATGGTAACACCAATGCTTAATCTGAATTGAGTAAAATATGGCCTGGCCAGAAAGTCTCAGGAAAAGCTAAAACCTAATAATGATACTCAGATGAATTTACTTCATGTTTTGCACCCTGAAAATACAAGAAAATGGCTTATTTCTATAATGGAAACAGATGAAAGATTTACACTTAGGGATTCATTTAACACTGAGCTAAGAGAACTCAAGAGAACAAACCACAGGACAATATTCCTGGAGACAAGGAAAACTTCTCCTACTCTAATTTCTGTTATTGAATAAGAGCAAGACAGGAATGCCCATAAGTGAAGAGAATGGCTCTCTTAGCTTGTGTTTCCTGTAATGAAATCAAATTGCAAAATGAAATCTTCATTATAGTGTCTTATTCTTCTTATCCTACAGGCACACTAAGCACATTAAATTGAAACTCATCATATTCCTCTATTTTTATTCACTTTTCATCATATTTCTCCTAGTTTTATTTTTCATTTTATTTTTTATTTTTTATAAACCTTAAAGAATTTGTAAAATTTTACTTATTACTTTTGTTTTGTATGTATGAGTGTATTACCTGCATGCATGTAAGTGCAGCTGTGCAGTGTGATGCCTGTGGATGTCAGCAGAAGGATTCAGATCCCCTAAAACTGGAGTTATGGATGGTTGTTAGCCACCATGTGGGTTCTAGGTCCTTTGCAAGAGCAGCCAGTGCTGTTAACTACTGAGCAATCTCTCCAGGTCCATCTTCCATAATTTTTAAAGAATATTATAAATATCATAAAACATATAAGTAGCAAACAAAAAATGATAGAATCACTCCAGTGCTCACTAAGTTATAATGCCGATTTTTGTGAAACTTATTCTAGAGATGTTTTATCACATGGATCCAGACAAGATAGACAGAAAAATTTGGAAAAATATAACCATATTGCAATATGGGCCCTGGGATTCCTATATTAATCTTCACCCACCCAGGCCTCAGAGTAGTGGATGGGTGGAAAGATTGTAAGAGCCAGGAAGGAGGCAGATGACCATATGGAAATAAAGTCCTACAGGCTCCTAGGAGATTGCTCACATGAACCTACAACAATGGTGTCAGCATGCACAAAACCTATGCAAACTCAAGCAGACAAAATCCCAGCAGAGAACTGTGGAAATGGGCAAAAAGCCCCAATCTTGGGCAAATAATTATTGGCAGGTGATTACTACCTGGTGAAGAAGAGCTGATCTTGAAGGGAAGGAATCTGCATAGGCTGACTCGACTCTACTGGATGAACTTGCACTAAAGAACGTTTGGGGATACTAACTTGGCCTTAACAGAAATGACAGAATGTAAGAACTCCAGTGGGAGGAGCTGTGGGAGAATGCTGGTGGGGAGGGGGTATAAAGATTCAATGAGATGTTCTGCATGAAATATACAAATATTTAATAAAATTTAATAGGAAAAATAGGATTATATGATGTATACTGAAAGAATTACAGAAAGGCAGTAAATATGCTTCATACTGTTGGAGATTTTCTTTCCTTAGAGATTACCCTATTATTTAAGAAAAAGATCTGGAAAATTATGATGTCAATATATGTGCATGTATGCATGTATGCAGATGCATGTGTAAGAGTGAGTGAAGTGTCCTTACTTTTCATGTGTTCTGGAGTTGCATATGCATACACATGTTACTGTGCACATGTCTTTGTATAAATGTGCATGTGTGCACACAGGTGTGCATGTGTGCATAGAGATGATGTGCATGTGTGCATAGAGAGAGATGTGCATAGAGATGTACATAGAGATGTGCATAGAGATGATATGCATGTGTGCACACAGGTGTGCATATGTATTGTTTGTAAATATGTCTCTTTGAAGCTGGACTGAAGTTTATTTACTTATTTTTTAAGACAAGGTCTCTCTGAGGTCTCGCCTGGCCTGCAATTCATTATGTAGACCAGGTTGGCCTCTATCTCACAGAGATCTGCCTGCCCCTGCCTCCTGAGTGCTGAGACCATGCCCAACTTAAAGCT
>VZQC01007495.1:359180-386999 GCA_009823505.1 Rhizomys pruinosus
GGATTTCAAGTATTTAAAAAGTAACTTAATTATATTTATTTATAAATTCAACTTGGTAGAAGTGACCTAAAGTTTACTTAAAAATACCCTCCATGGCTGTGCAGATTGTCCCATTGGTTGAATCTTGAGGCTAATTCCTGTGCTATTGAAGCCTTGTTCAGAAATTTCTTACCTACCCCAGTATGTTGAAGAGTATCTTCTATGTCTTCTTATATTTTCAGCTTTTTAGGTTTTATTTTTTTTTTCAATTTTTTATTTATTTTGGCATGTGTATGGATGTACTGTCTGCATGCAGGTGTGTGCACCCGTGTCGTGCAATGCCGCGGAGGTCAGAAGAGGGTCTCGGATTCCCCTGGAACTGGAGTTCTCCTGGAATTGGAGTTTCAGACGGTTCTCGGCCGCCATGTGGGTGCCGGGGATCGAACCCGGGTCCTCTGTAAGAGCGGTCGGCACTCTTAACCGCTAGGCCATCTCTCCAGCCCCAGCTTTTTAGGTTTTAAATTAAGGTCCTTCACCCATTTAAATTGATTTTTAAGCAAGGTGGAAGATATGGATCTAATTTACTTATTTTGTCAGTGGACATCTAGTCTTGGCAGCACCAATTGTGGAATAAATTATCTTTTCTCACTCCATGTTTTTGTCCCTTGGTTTAAAATTTAAGTTTCTCTGTCAGTTTATTTTCTAGTCTATATTCTGTTTCTTTGGTATATCTGTTTTTATGCCAATACCAGGTTGTCTTCATTACTCTGTAGTATGGTTTGAGGGTGAGTATTGCGACACCTTCAATTGTGGTCCTACTTCTTAGGATTTCTTTGACTATTTATGGTCTTTTATGGGTCCATATAAATTTTTGGAATACTTTTTCTAGATCTGTGAAATATTACATCATTTTGATGAGTATTGCATTAAATCTATAGATTAGTTTTGGTAGTATAGGCAGGCTAGGCAATGGAAACAACATAAATGCCCTCCAACCAATGAATGGATAATTAAAATGTGGTACATTTACACTGTGGAATGATAGTGGAAAAGAAAAATGAAATCATAAATGTTGCACACAAATGGATCAGGACACAGAAGACAAGTGACACATATTCTCCCTCATTTGTGGATCATAGCTCCAAATCCATATATGTGGACACATATCCTGATGAAGCTGGAGGAGTCAGGAAAATGGAAAGGTGCCAAGGTGTGTGTATGTGGAGGATAAGGAACTCAAGAGAAAGGAATAGTAAGGAACAGGAAATGGGAAATGGAGAAAATGCAGGGTACTTCAACTAGGGAGGGAGGAAGGAGAGGCTATACAAGGGCAGAGAGAAGAAAAAGAAGTAAGTGGTATGACAAACCAAAGTGAAATGTAGTACTGAGAAATACACACATAATATAAATGTGAGTCCATGTGTATAGATAATGGCTGTGTAACAAAAATCACAGCGCCAGACATGGAAAATTTCCTTTTGAGTTGTTTATCAAGGTAGACCAAGAAACTCCCCAAATAATACAGGCTATTGCCACAGCCCTTGATTCCCTCCCACAACTTAAAGTTAAGACTCTGTTACTGAAGACAGGACTTACTTTGGACAAAGGAACTGGAGCAGCTGAGCTGTAACTGACTAGGTAACCTCTTCCCTGAAGACTAGTTCTAAAAGTACCAGCAGACACTATGCCAGCTGCCACAGGAGAGAACCAACCAATGATCCTACTGAGTTGTAAAAGTCTGTAAACCCCAACAATGATCAGCCCAGTAAACCAACTCTATTGGTGCAGTAGTCCACTTTCATCCATCTACTTTGACTTAAGACTCACTCAATGGGAGGGAACTCATGTGTGGAACTGTAAACAGCCAAATACACGTGGTTGGAGAGGTCATAGACCCTAGAGAAGGACTTACTTTCGTCACTTTCCTAGACCAACATAATTTTATTACTGTATTCTAAATACCTGTCCTTATATTTTCTGATAAGTGTACCTTTCACCACACATCAATGAAGCCTCTTTTACCAAAGCTAATGACCACTACAAAGTTTCACAACTTGCCAAAGACAGAGAAGAAGTNCTTTCCTAGACCAACATAATTTTATTACTGTATTCTAAATACCTGTCCTTATATTTTCTGATAAGTGTACCTTTCACCACACATCAATGAAGCCTCTTTTACCAAAGCTAATGACCACTACAAAGTTTCACAACTTGCCAAAGACAGAGAAGAAATGACAACCCTAAGTGACACATCTAAAAATGCAACTTGTATACCAGAGGCTCAGGGAATATCACGAAAGAGGAGACAAGAAGAATGGAATAGCCAGAGGGTCAAGACACCTGCTGGTAGTTAATGTATTCTCGATATGATAGGGAATTTGCACCAAATAAGTCTCTACAGTATGGAAGTTAACAAGTTCTATATAATGACAAAATCAAGTTACATGCCAAGGTGGACATGGGGAATGTGAGAAGGACTCACTTCAAGATGAAGAGCTACAGGCAATTGATGGATATTGAGGGGGGGAGAATTGGTTTTCTCTGGGGACGAGTTTACTCTAGGTTATCTGATCCCAAATGCACAGGCTAAACACAGGTACACATGAGCACCACTTAATGAACTATATGAACTTAATGAATTATAAATGTGTCTATGCATATGTACCAACAATAATCAAAGAAGTGCACATGAGAGAGAACATGGGAAGAGTAGATGGGAGTGTGGAGAGAACACTTCAACCTTCCATTATGGACTGAAGACTCATGTCTCTCCAAGAATCCTCCAAACCTTCAGTGCCAGATGGGGATTGCTGAGACATCAGCAGTCCAACTTGTGGACTGAGCTACTACTGGGGTTTCCACCTCTTCAGAGCATAGACTGCCATTGTTGGACTACCCAGGCTGTATCATGGAGACCAGTACAGGTAGATCAAGACAGGATGAGGTGCTTACTGGACCTCTTTTGGTGACCATGGGAAGGGAAAACCCCAGTGTTGAACATAAGGGCAGAATTGATGGTTTAGGCTTGCCAAGGAGGAGACTTCAAACATGACATCTTTCAGCCTAATTAAAAAGAATTATAAGATAAAGATGCTAAAACCTATGATATATGTGGCATGCATATGTGCATATTTTGTAGTGATGCATATTGGCAGGAATAACAACAACAACAATAGAAAGACTGCGTCAAAGAATTGCCTGAAACGGTAAACTTCTGCATTGAGAATTTTGAGAGAGACTGAGAAAAAGATGAAAAACATGTTTGGCAGAATGCATGAGCTCTGGTGGGGTGGGGGGAGCAGAGAGGTGGGCACAGGACTAGATTTGATTTATAATGTAATTTTGTTTGAAATACACAGAGCTTCACTAAAAAAATTGGTTTTGAGAAAAAAAGTAAATAGAATATTTCTTTTAAAAAACTGCCTTTCTCAAAAAAAAGAGAATAGGGAGTCATAGGCAAGTAAAATGTATGAAGCATTCTGAAAAACTGGAAGCCACCTCTCCAGCCCCTATAACTTTCAAGTCTAAACTCATGAACTGGAGCTGAAATGGGAACAGACATGGAAACTGTGCACAGAGGAAACAGCAGGGAAACTGTAAGCACCTACTACTTTGCAATTTTAAAGTGTATATGTTTTTTTTAAGTTGTTTATGTTTCATTAACTGCAATGACACCTCATTTTATGAAATTCTGGAAAGACTAAACTCAATCCATGGGTTTTAATAGTCAGTGGGCTAAATTTTATCTTACAGTACAGGAGAAATTAACAGCCAGAAAGATCTATAAAGTAATCAAAAGCCTAATACAGGATATTTTCTAAAACCAATGAGCAGCAATATGGTGTCTCTGGGACAAATTAAATTCTTTTAGCAGGGAAACAACTCCTTTCATAAATGCACAGAATGCTGTAGCATCCAGCAACTCAATCTCTGCCCACGTCCTGCTGTGATTTCAGAACTTTCCCAGACCCCAGGATGTACATTCCATTCTACTTGTTAGGCTTCTGATAAGCTAATCCCTGTGGTATCTAAAGAGGGCATTCTCTCATACATGGAGAGATATTAGGGTTCAATACATACACGGATACAGGGCACGATTCCAATTTTTAGAGTATTTCATTATTCCAAATATTAATACATATTAAGTACACAAATTAATGGCTTTCACCATGATGTTTCCATATATGCCAATTGACAGCACTTAACTTCCACATTCCAAGCTGATGCCCATGGTGGCATGTAGCCTTTAGGTGTTCTTCCTCCCTTGACCACTGCTAGTGACTGTGGAGTCCCTGGAGCGCTCCAGCCCAGCAGTCAGTGTGCCAGGTGGAAAGGGGGCGGGGGGAGAAAGTACCCAGGAAGCCCAGGGAGAAGGGGAAGGATGGACTCAATAAGGAGCCAGGAGAAATTCCATGTGGGAATAACTCAGCTTTATTTTTATAACCCGGGGTCTTTATAGCGACCTTAGGAGTTGGGAATGGGGATTGGGCATACAGGAATTTACAGCATATACAAGGTGCTAGCAGACTGAACCAAACTGAGGTGTGTACTCCAGATCGCTACAGGAATGTGACAATGTTTTGCCCAAAGTATCAAAGGCAGTGGTGCCAGGCAGGCTTTTTAGGGAGCAGGAAATCATCAGGGTTCCAGCCTGAGGGCTGGGGGTTGCCAGCTGACTTCCTAAGTGCTCCAGCCAAAGGGAATGCCCACAATGGCACATGATTTTAATTCTAGAACCCAAGAGACAGAGACAGGTAAATTTCTGTGCATTCAAGGTCAGCCTGGTCTACATAGTGAGTTCCAAGGTAGCCAGGGCAACATAGCAAGACCCTGTCAATAACAACAACAACAACAACAACAACAACAACAACAACAACAAACCACCAAACCAAACTAAACCAAAGGATGCCAAAAACCAAACCCCAAATTCTGAGCCCAGAGATGTCCTCTGCACTTCAAGGACAATATTCTCTGTGAAATCATAAGAGAGTTCAGGGTTAGTGGATATGTTTACTGTTCTGTTTTTTTTCTTTAATGATGAATACTTGTTACAACAATAGACACAAGCAGCCAATAGAGGTCATCGGTTCTGGGACTCCTCCATCCCATTTCCTCTGCTGTGGACCTGACTGTGGGAATTGAGACCTTGCCCACCAGCCCATTAGAGTTTTGTTACCACTCCCCTGAAGATCACAAGAGTGGTCGATAGTCAAATGGACACAGGGGCTTCTCACCAAGACCCAAGCAAACTCAAATTGTCAAATTGTCAAATCGTACTGTCGTGCTCCTTTCACAAAGCCCTCCTGTTCTCTCATTTCTTCTCTTATTTATGTCTCCTGTTAAAACAGGTCTGCCAGTCGGCTTCTCTCCACCTAACTTTGTCAACCCTCCTCTGCCTTAGTCTGGATGAAAGTTAACTTATGTCTTAATGTTGAAAAAAATATATATATATATATGTATATATTCAACTCTTATTTATAGCCAAATAAATATAAACCAATAAGTTGTATCATAAGTGTTTTTAAGCTGCATTATAGGATTGGTTTATTCTATCAGGCCAGCTCAGTCTTCTGAAAGAGGCTTGGATTGATTTTTCCTGAACCATTATCTAGAGATTTAATTACAAGTGCATCCTATATCCTTTTCTTCTACTTTGCCTATGATAGTCATGTTACTGTCTGCAATGTTAAAAGCACAAGGAAATTTAACTCTTTTTTGAATGCCGAGATTATTAGGAAAGGATATGCATCCTATGTCTCAGGGAAAAAGAAGGACATTTTATCAAACCAAGCTTTTATAACAACATTGGTGGCAAATACATTAAAAGTGGATTTTTAAGGCATGTTTTTGATATTTTCTTCCCTGTGTAGTATCAGGGAATACATCATACACTCAGGAGCCTGATGTTTTTCTCCTAGATTTTGTGAGATGCTTTTGCCATTTCTGCTGATGATCTTGATATTTCCTGCTAACCTTCCTGGTCATGTAATAGAAAGTACAGAAGAATGAGAACACAGGGTATGAAGTCTTCTTACATCTGTCCAAAAGGCTATGTGACTTTATACAAGATGTTGAAGCTTTTTGAACTACTGATTCTCTTCCTGTGTGTAAGATATTTAAGATATCCAAGAATTCCAACAATGGTATGATATTCAGTCTATAAGAGTATATTTTGTTCTTCAAATTATTTTACAAAAGAACTTTTGTTTTTACAAGATGTCAAAGTGGCTTCATGTTGCTTTCAATAAAATACCTTTTTTTTTATTTCTTCATTTTTAACAAATCTAGACCCGTGTTCCCGCCCATTCCCCCACCCCGCCAGAGCTCATGCATTCTGCCAAACATGCTTTTCATCTCTTAGTCTTTCTCAATATTTTCCATGGGGAAGTTGACTGTTTTGAGCAGAAGTTCACTGTTTCAGTCAGTTCTTTGATGCAGTCTTTTCTGTTGTTGTTGTTGTTGTTGTTTCCAAAATGCATTACGCCCAACTGATTTGTACAAAAGCTCAGGGAGGTCCTGACCTTTTTTTACTATAGATATTGTCCTAAAATTGGGAAACATTTTCCCCCATGTCAAGCTGTTCCAGTCTTTAAGTCCCATTAAGAATTAAATTTATTTTATAGAAAGTATAATGTTTAAACAATATGTAATCATTTCTATCTTCCTTTGGCCACTTTCTGGGCTGTCTCCTAGTTTACAGCTGATGTTCTCCAGGAGATTTCCTGATTATGGATCTTAGTCTCTTTTTAGGATATTTTCTGGGCATGAGAAAAGCATGTTGGCAGTTTAAAATTGAAGCCTGAGCTGAGTGTGGTTGTAGTTCACACCTGTAATTCAAGCATTTGGGAGGGTGAGATAGACTCATTGCAAGTTGGAGGATAAAAACAAGAACCTGTATTAGTTACTTTTCTGTTGTGGTGATAAAATACAATAACCCAGGCAACTTGTAGAAGGAAGAGCCTATTTGGCTTACTGTTTCAGGAATAAGAGTCTACCATGGTCAGGGAGTCATAGCAACAGAGGAGCAGATAGCTGAGTACTCAAATCTTTGAGCACATGTAGGAAGCACAGAGAAAACAAACTGCATGTTGGGCAATACTATGAACTCTCAAATCCACCCCCAATGACATTGCTTCGTCCAGAAAGGCTGCTCCTCCTAAAGGTTCCATGACCTTCCCCAAACAGCATCACAAATTAGTTGACCAAGTCTTCAAATATTTGAGCCTATGGGGCCACTTCTCTTTCAAATGACCAAATTCCACCCCCTGGTTCCCATAAGCACACAGCTATATCAAAATGCAAATCTATTCAGTTGAACTTTAAAAGGGTTCAAAAGTTGAACATCTTTTCTGAGATTTAAGGCAATGTCTTAACTGTAGCCCCTTGCAAAATCTAAAAGCAAATTACATACTTCCAACAAACAATGGCACAGAATGCACATTATCATTTCTTTTTTTTTTTTTTTTTTTTTTTTTTGGTCTTTTTCGAGACAGGGTCTCCCTGTAGCCCCAGCTGTCCTGGAATTCACTCTGTAGACCAGGCTGGCCTTGAACTCACAAAGGAAGGAATGGGTTTTTAAGTGAGGAAATACCAGCCAAAGCAATACCAAAAAATAAGTAGGGAAAAGGCTGTAGTTTCATGTCTGATGTCTGGAACTGTAGATCCAAAGATGACTTTGGATCTTTGTCTTTTTTTAAGATATTTTCTGGGCTTGAGAAGACCATGTTGGCAGTTGAAAATTGAAGTTTTGCTGTCTGCTTACATACATCTCACTCTTGGTCTGACTCTACTTCCTGTATAAAGCTCTCCTTCATGGAGTCTCCATGATAAGTCAAGATTTTCCTTCAAAGCTTCACAGAATAGCCTCTCTGAAGCTTTTGGCCTCTCAAGGACTTTATCCAGGGACTCCCTTACTATACACTGCCTGGCCTCAGCAGTTCTCTGAAATAACAGAAGGTCTATTTCACCCTTGCTCCTAGATCTTTTGTGCCTCTAGAATCAGCACCACATGGGCAACAGTGTCAAATTGTACTGCCACCTGGGAATGAGCCTTGGCCCCCTTCATCCACATCACCAGCAGCTTTTGCATGTTGTGGCTTTCTAGGAGCAGAAAACCCCTTAGTCCTTCTCTTTCCACAGTTTGGAAGCTCGGCTGGATGGGGTCTTGGCTTGAGGACATTCTCATTCCCCAGTAAAGCAGGAGGCCTCACTTTAATGGTGCTAGTCTCCTTCACAAAAGAGCCTCTCTTCCAGGAAACATTTTGGCTGCAATGTTAAACTTTCTAGAGTTCTTTTTCTCTTTAAATTGTACATTTTGTATTTCTTTCTGCCCTACTTGCTCTTTTTCACTGAAAATCTGCAAAATATTCATCAGCAATAACTACACCACATATTCAGTAATAGGCTGTCTTAAAATTTCCTTTACCAAATAAATTAGTTCATTACTTTTTAATTTACTCTCAGGCTAGGGCTTAGACCATGGGCTGATGGCAGCCAAATCTTTGCTAATGTACTAGTTCCTGCTTAAGTCTTTGTTTTCTTTTCTCTCTGTAACATCTTCAGCTAGGCCTCTACTAGAACATGACATTAAATTCTGCTTGTAACATTTAACTGGTTTTCTAGTTCAAAATTCCAAAATCTTCTACATTCCTCCAATAAACAGCATGGCAGGGTTCTTCACAGTAACAGCCCACTTTCTGGTACAACTTTTATATTAGTTACATTTCTGTTGCTATAATAAAGCACCATAAATAAGGCAACTTATAGAAGAAAGGGTTTATTTGGCTTGAGTCTAGAAGGATAAGAGTCTATAATGGTTGGGGGCTGGAGAGACGGCCTAGCGGTTAAGAGTGCCGATCGCTCTTACAGAGGACCTGGGTTTGATCCCCAGCACCCACATGGTGGCCGAGAACCGTCTGAAACTCCAATGCCAGGAGAACTCCAGTTCCAGGGGAATCTGACACCCTCTTCTGACTTCTGCAGCATTGCATGACATGGGTGCACAAACCTGCATACAGACAGTACATTCATATGCATACAGAAATTAAAAAAAATTAAAAAAATTAAAAAAGAGTCTATAATAGCAGGAGAGGTATGGCAGCAGTGATGGCTAGAGCAGAAAGCTAAGCATAGCCATCATCAAGCAAGCAGACAGAGGGCAAATTAGATGTCAGGCTGGGCTATGACCCAAGTAATATGGGTTCCTTCAGCAAGGCCACATTGCCTAAAAGTTTTGTGCTTCTCCTCTGCCACTAATTGAGCAAGTATTTAAATATTTCAGCTAATGGGGCCAATTCTCATTCAAACTGCCACAGAGCCATTCTTACATATATGAAGTCATATCTCATGGTGGTTTTCATTTACATTTTTTGATGATTAGTTATGTTGGGTGGCATTTCCCCAAAACTCGTTGGCCTTTTGTGTGTCTTCATGTAAGTTCAGATCTTTTGTCCAGTTTTAATGTCTTGCTTGTTTTCTTGCTATAGAGTTATTTGAATAACTTGTGTGTTTTAGTGTTTTAGATGTGAACTCTTTTTCTTTTCTTTCCTTTTCTTTTTTATTATTATTTTTTGTCTTTTTGAGACAGGGTCCCCCTGTAGCTCTGGCTGGCCTAGAACTCACTCTGTAGACCAGGCTGGACTTGAACTCACAGAAATCTGCCTGCTTCTGCCTCCCAACTGCTAGGATTAAAGGCATGCACCACCATGCCCGGCAGATGTGAACTCTTTCAATGCTACAGTTTCCAAGTATTTTCTCTCATTTTTAGGTTGTCTCTTCACTCTGTTTTCTTAGAAACCTTTCAGTTTGATGCAATTCCATTGGACTATTTTTGCTTTTGTTGCCTCTGTTTTTGAGGTCATAGCCAAGAAATTTTTGCTAAGCTGAATACCATGGGGTTTTCCTTCAGTTTTTCTTATAGAAGATTTTTGTGATCAGGTGATATTATACTGCCAATTTTGTTCCTTTTGCTCAGTATTGCTTTGGTTATTCAGGGTATTTTGTGGTTTCATACAAATTTTAGGATTTTAAAATTTTTTGTGAAAAATATACTTTAATAAGGATTGTGTTAAATCTGTAAGCCATTTTGAACCTTATTCATAATAGCCAGAAATGTAATAAATCCAAGTATCCATCAACAGATATATAAGGGTAAAGTATCATTAGATATATATGGAAATTCTCACACATAGATAACTGGGAGACATTATGATTACTGAACTAACCTAGACATAGAATGAGAGATATTGCTTGATTTCATTTATATATGGGACTCTTTAAAAACTTGAACTCAGAATAAACAAAAAATGTAGAATGTTGTTTATGGTGGGTTCTGGGGATAGGGGTCTGGAAATAGGGAGATATTGGTTAAAGGATATAATGCTTTACATGGGAGGAACAAATCCTGTATATCTATGTATTATGGCGACTAAGATAACAAGTATAATAAACTTGAAATTTGTACATAGAGTAGATTTTCAATGTCCCAAAAATTGATTAAGCATGAGGTGGTAGATATGTTGACTAGTTCAGCTTACCAATTTCACATTGTGTACATATATAGCAGAGCAACACACTGCATACCACGAATGTGTACAATTTTTCATTTTTAATTAAAAGAAATTTAAAAGTAAAAAGATATAAGGCTGTGAAATGAGATCTGAGAGTGAGATCCAGAAATTAATCCAGATATTTGAGAGCCAGAAAAAGTTGATGTATGGATATAAGATTTCATAGATCCACCATGTGATTCTGGTATACATCCATGCTCTGAGAGCATGGTCACCCTCAGGATAAATCCAGACTTAGGAATCTGGTATATAGTAATTCTCCTGTCTGGATGCTGCTAGTGTTCTAAGTGAAAGAATCCTTTTTTCAGCATACCAAAAGAGTATCCATTCTATAGCATCTCTCTTATGGTAATGTCTTTTTTAAAGTACATACAAAATTTAGTACCAGCGAGAGATGGTCTAGTGGGTATAAATGCTTGCCACACAACTGCGACAACCTGAGTGCAGATCCAGGAACCCATGTGATAAGCAAATTGTCTCTCTTTTATTTATATAAACTTTTTAGCAATGAAAAGAGTACTTGTGAAATATATATATATATTTATATATATATTTAAATAATATATATAAATATTATATATATAATATATATATATATATAATATATACATACTATATAATATAATAATACTCAAACAATAAAATTAATTTTTAAAATGTAAAAATAAGATCTTGTCATTAAACTGAGTGGTTCTTAAAGTTGGTTTGTTTTGAAAACAAATGAATGAGTATGAGATACAAACTAAAGTTCTTTATTGTTTTTAATTTAGAATTTTTGTTTGGCATTTATTCTAAAGTAAAGTTTTCATTGTATTACTTTAGCATCTCAACCAACACAGTTGTACCCCCCACTAGGGCCCATGTCTGAATTGTCACATTGATCAAAGTTTTCTTCACTCTAAAATGTGTCCATTAATGTAGTACAGACTTCAGACTGTGTAAGTCATTTGACTTTTTCCTTATCTTTTTTGCTGATTTTAGGCACTTTACATTGTCATATGCATTTTATTTATTTTTTTAATTTTTATTTATTTTTTTTATGTGTATGAATGTACTGTCTGCATGTAGGTTTGTGTGCCCGTGTTGTGCAATGCAGCGGAGGTCAGAAGAGGGTGTCGGATTCCCCTGAAACTGGAGTTCTCCTGGAATTGGAGTTACAGACGGTTCTCAGCCACCATGTGGGTGCTGGGGATCGAGCCCGGGTCCTCTGCAAGAGCAGTTGGCGCTCTTAACTGCTAGGCCATCTCTCCAGCCCCATCATATGCATTTTATAATTAAAAACTGGCCTCCTGCGAATTTGACTGAATTGTCACATATATTGATTAATTTATAGAGCCTTGTCATCTTTATTCTATTGAATATTTTAATAAATATTCATCATGTATCTATCTTTTAGGCTTTAAAAAATTTTAATCTATCTATCTATCTATCTATTTATCTATCTATCTATCTATCTATCTATCTATCTATTTATTTGTATGAATGTACTGCCTGCATGTAGGTCCATGCACCCATGTCATGCAATGCTGCGGAGGTCAGAAGAGGGTGTCGGATTCCCTTGGAACTGGAGTTCTCCTGGAATTGGAGTTACAGATGGTTCTCAGTCACCATGTGGGTGCTGGGGATCAAACCCGGGTCCTCTGCAAGAGCAGTCGGTGCTCTTAACCGCTAGGCCATCTCTCCAACCCAGACTTTAAAATTTCTAAACATAAGCCTTTAGTTTTCAATTTTAGACACTGTACATTTTGTTAAATATACTCACACATGTATCTTGGTTTTGAATATATTATAAATAGAATTTTAAAGTTTCCATTTTAATTAATTTTGATAATGTACAGAAATTCAGTTGAATTTCATATATAGATCTAGTATATCATCACATTACTAAGCTCATATACTAGATTTAGAAAGTTTAGCTGGGTGTGGTGGCGCATGCCTTTAATCCTAGCACCCGGGAGGCAGAGGCAGGCGGATCTTTGTGAGTTCAAGGCCAGCCTGGTCTACATAATGAGTTCCAGAACAGCCGGAGCTACAGGGAGACCCTGTCTCAAAAAAAAAGAAATTTTTTGTAGACTTATTGGGATTTTTTTATGTGGATAATAAATTATTTCTGCATAATGTTAGTTTTGCTTCTTTCTTTCTAATCTTATCCATGCTTTATTGAGTAGAAACTCTCATATAATTTGAACGGGAATTGTGAGGGTAGATACCATCATCTTCTTGTCATTGTCAAAGAAAAATGCTCAGTCTTTCACTGAATAATTCACTGTACTGTAATATTAGTTGTATATTTTAAAAATTGATATAAAACAAAGGTAGTTTCATTCATACTTTGCTGAGAGATATTTGCACTTCTAGTTTGGGTATCACTAAATGCTATTTCTGTATCTACTGAGATGCTTGTGTGGATTTTATTGGATGCATTTTTATTATTTTGGTCATCTGGCAGCTTTTCTTTGGTAAGAGAATTACCTCTTGTCCTGAAAGGAAATTTAATTTAACAAGTTAAACCTTATATATTATTTCCCTCTGATGTGCACATACTTTGAACTATTGTGATGAACAGGATAATCCTTGATATTTCCTTTTCTATGCTAATGCTTTCCATTAGGAATCAATGAAATTGTATTATCTAAATTTAGTACTGGCCTTCTTCTAGGCAAGATAATGAGATGTCAACTTTCTTAAGCAGAAGGGAAAGAGAAATTAATCTTGATTAATAATTCACAATTCTTTATTAGACTTTGCCTACAGTTTATCATTTAACCTTATTCATATAATATAACTAGTAGCTAAAAACCATCTTCATTTTTCTGATGAAGGGTCAAATTCAGAGGAATTTAGTTACTTATCTGTGTAATGAATCAGATTCATGCAATTTTGTTATAAGACAATATTATAGCTCCAGAGAATATTTAAGATCTGAGTGAATGAGTATCACATTATCTAAGCACACTTTATGCAGTAATATTTTAGGGAAAAGATGTTGAGTTTTCTGTCTAAAGATCTAAACCATCAACATGCAGAGCCATTTTAAGGCCATCATTTATTCAAGCATATACAGGAAATAAGTATAGGTAGATCATTTAGTAGATTATATTCCAGTAAATAGTCAATGCCATTTATCCCTGGTATTTAGTACATTGACTACAGTATGATTTATCCTATGAAGTAGACGGTATTCTCCACATCTTCTGAAGTCCCTAAGAGTACACATCATAGTACAGAAAACAAAGAAAGTGTAGTTAAGACTTATTGTTTCTTGGTCAATTTTTTTTTGGTCTGCTTGATGAAATAGGCCTGGTCTTTAGTTTGCCAGAATAGGAACACAACCTATGTACACTAAAGAAAATGAGGAAATTGAGACTGAAGTATTATAGCCTCAGCAAATTTCAGAACATATGATATTGCTTCTTATTCAGAATCTTAAATTTAGGATTAGGAAATGCTTATCATAAGAATAGAATATCACCTGCACACATAGTATGTTTTAAATGATAAACTGTAATATTCCTCACTTTAAAAACATCACTTACAGACAAAATAACTGTCTTTTAAAAATCATTGATTCTAGCCAGGTTTGGTGGCTCACACCTTTAATACTACCACTCAATGAGGCAGAGTCAGGCAGATTTCTGTGAGATCAAGGCCAGCTTGGTCAACATAGTAAGTTTCAGGCCAACTGGGGCTATAAGGGAGACCCTGTCTAAAATAACAACAAAAATATTGAAAGCATTATATCCTTTCTTTACTGTTAAAAACATATACATTTATTTGTCAGCAGTTTTTCAAACACATTTTAAAAATATGGTGTTCTATCACGATATTAGTGGCTCTGCAAAATTTCTATGAGTCACATGATAAGTCTCAATGAAAATGAAGATCAAAAACCTGAAAAATTAGTAGGTGTAGGGTCTGAGTACATTTGGGTCCTCTGTATCTGTGGACTATATATCAGAGGATTTAGCCAACCACAGATTGGAAATAGTCAGAAAATAATAGCATCCATGTTGAACATGAACAAATTCTTTTTTGCTTGTCATTATTCACTGACTGAAAAATATAGGAGGACAGCTGTTTGCCTAACATTATCTTTCTATTATGTATTAATATTTAAACTACAGGAAGATGTGCATAGGTTACATCCAAAATATGCCATTTTATATAAGTGACTTGAACATGTAGGGGCTTGGGTATTTGCAGAATGGCTATACAAGAGGTCTCATGTTACATTCCCATACTAAGGGATTATACTATATAGTTATAACATTTTATGCAGAGCAGACACTTTCCTGAAATTTAATCCTGTTAAAAAAGTGCAGTTAGTGATAATGTTTTGGATTCAGCAAGTTGTGAAATGTATATAGACACAGGGTGGTGAAGTGCATTTATTCTTGTTGCTTATAAACAGAGAATATATGAACTTCTACCCATTTTCCAAACTATGACCCTAGCCCGAGTCCCCACTCCGTCCCACTGCTTCTATAACACTTTCTCAGGTCTTGATCTTTTATTGTTATCTACCTTAATTTTAGCCTCATTTTATACTTAATTTTATGACTCTGATAGCACTCACTAAGATGCTAGGCACAGATAATATCTACTGCTAGAACTGGGAGCCTAATTCAGGCTTCAGTTTTAGATTTAATCATTTGGGAATGACTTTCAAGTTAATTGAATTCAATGTTATTGATGAGGAAAGTGAAGCCGAGCTAAAGATGATGAAAGATTTGAACCCAGGCTTTGAATCTTCTGCATTAGTGTGATTATATTTGTTCCAGTGTATCTCAGATGAGATCCTGCTGGGTCTCCACATCCTTGTTTGTTTAAATAGAAGCTGATTTTCCATTTGGTGATAAATTATAACTAATCTAAATTCCTACAAGGAAGTATAATCCTTGGCATCCATTCTTCTGATTCAAATATACTAGAGCAAGTGGGTTGTTTTTAAAAGAAAATATACTTTCTTCCTAAATGAATATACACATATGTGAATATATGAATAAAGATTTATCTTCTTTAGAATTGAATATCCAGAAACTTAACCAAGATTTTAGAAATTGTGAGACATTGAAACCTGGAATTTGCAAATAACACTATCTGTTTAAATGTTCTAAGTCATGCCTTAAAATTTGGAAATTATTTTGACAGTTATTTGATAATGATATCACAAATATTAAATAAGTTGATCAAGCGATAGGACAAATAGATATGCTGTCATTAATGATTAATTACACTAATTGGGCTGATGTTCTTCCCTAAAGGATGATATCTAAATATAAGAAAGTTTTATTTCAACAAACTAGTTAAACTAACCTTAAATTTCATAGAAGTTGAATTTTTTAATCATTAGCTGTTAGCTTTTGTAGAGAATATAGTGATATAAAGGGGAAAAGACAAATAATAAAATGGGAAGAGTTAAGTGGGGTGGGAATGGGAAGGCAAGGTAGAGAAAAGAGTGTGAGGAAGGGTAAGTATCACAAGGGTCCTTCTGAAAAAGCAGTGTATCATGATAACCAAAGATTTATCCATTTTAAAATTTATTTATTTTTATTTTCTGTGTATGTGTGTATTGCCTGCATGTGTGTAAGTGCACCCAGGTCATGAAATTCCCATGGAGGCCAGAAGGGGGCATAGATGGCTAGCTGCAATTCCCCAAGAAAGCAAGGAAGCAAAACCCTTATCCTCTTCTTTCAAATAGTCATTAGATGCCCAGAAAGGAAGGAGGTGTGACTCTGAACCAGACCCTATTTTCAGCTGAAGCAAGCTCTGAACAGGACTGAGAGGAACTGTGGCTCTCAATTTATGCCTGAGCTTCATGTCTTTTGGTGGTGGTGTTTTGAAAATCTGGGTTGCACACTATAGTCTTCACTTGTCCAGGTTATGGTGGGTCTCCAGAGCCTCAAGATGGTTGTAATAGATGAGAAAAAACTATTTTTGGACAGTGTCTCCCTGTAGCCCCAGATGGTCTGGAACTTGCTATATGGACCAGGATGGCCTACATCTTACAGAGATATGCCTGCATTGGCCACCAGAGTACTGGGATTAAAGGCATGCACCACCCTGCAAAGCTGAAAGATGTAAATTTTTCTCAGGAAAAGCTACAAGAAAAATATGAAGGAGATTTATATACATAAATTACTTTTAAGTTCTCTTAGTCATTTTCAATTATATAATTTTCCAACAACTTCAAATTATGTATTTCAGCTGTATTCAGTACCTTCACATTAATGTGTATATTTCAGCTGTACCTTCACATTCATGTATATATTTCAGCTGTATTCAGAACCTTCACATTAATGTGTAACTATCACTTCTCTCCCCAGTACCACTCATAATCCCATTTTGAAAGTCTATATACATTAAACAACTATACCCTTCTCTGTCGATCCTGGTCTTTATTCTACTATGTCTCTATGAAGTTGAATATTCTAAGTACTTTATGCATGGATAATCATATATTTGTACTTTTGCATCTGGTTTATTTCACTTAGCACAATTTTTCAAAGTTCATATTGCAACATCATAACAATACTATACATTTTCATTAACTATAGTAACTTCACTGTACAATAGGTCTTCTGAACTAAAAATTCATAGAAGAAAGGACAAACCCCAAGAGCAAATAAATGAGACAAGGAAAGCTCACTAGGCACATAAAATAAGTTGTTTTCTTTTTCTTTCTTCCTTTTTTTAATTTTACAACTCATACAATAGTTCCCAATCAAACCCAGTCCACTCTATGTCCCAACCCTCCATCAGAACTCATGCATTACAACATACAAGCTAAGCCCTATCCAGTCAAGTTCCCAAACCTAGACATCCTTCTGTACAGATAGATCCACTGGAGTCAGCATATCTAGGAATTCTAGGTAAGGAATATTCTTCCTTGCTACACCCACTCCAGTGTCGCCTGTGTAAGCAATATGAGAAATCATATTTAAGGCAGGCGGGGGAGCAAAGTCCTATGGGGCCTGACCCCCTGGAGGTCCCTGGCAGAACACTCGGCTAAGATCCCGAGATTGGGATGCTCTCCTAGGATGTTACGTTTCTCTGGTGTTGGACTTGGCATGGTATTGTTGAGCACAGAAAAGATCTTTTCTTTGAGGCTAGCTTACAGATAAAAAGTTACTTAAATGTGCCAGGTGATGGCAGTCACAATCAAATGCCTCTCCTGGGCGCTGGGCCTTTCCTGGAACAGAAACTTTCTGTAAATCTTAAGTAAAAATAAAAAGACCTTTTCCCTAACAAAGACTATTAAATAAAATAACATGATATAGGGTGTTAACATAAATTAAGTAGTCACCTAATGTAAGGAATTGTTAGAGTCCAAAAACAGGATAATTAGATAATTAGATAAGAATGATGTTTTCTCATCCTACATGATTGTTATTGGGTAAAAGTAATTTCCAATGGTAACTATGTGTGACAAAAATATTATGTTTAAGAGCGCAAATTCCCTTAAGAAAATGAGGTCTTTTGATCCTGCTTTCTTATTTCCAGACAGAAAGATACAATAGATTGGATACTTTAAATCTTATATAGCAGTTGAAAATGTCTGGCCCTTTGACACTCCCTGCAAAGGCAGCTAAAGGCTAGACTCTCTTACATTCATTCATCACACAGTAAAAACAAAACCATTAACTAGGGCAGGCACTGGAACACTTCTAGCCTCAGAAACAAAGATTGAAATCTCAACTTTAATTGGATTAGTTCTTAGAGTTGAAAGGAAAAAATCAGTAGTTTAGGATATTATAGAAATAAGATTTTACTTTAGTAATGATAGATCTTTATAAAAGAAATAAATTTTAGTGCTTTTATTTAGGATTAAGGATTTAAGGGCATTATTTACTGTTAAATGAACTTGTACTGCGACTTGTTAATTATAACCTGGTGTGCTGTGACTCTTCAACTGTAACTTGTAACCATGAGTTAGAATGTAGGATTCAATTAATCATGTTAAGGAGATTGCTAATCTCATTGATCATGTAATATAGATAATGAGTTCTGGTTAATGTATGTGTTTTGACCTTTTAGTAACCTATGTAATCATGAAGTTTTGCCAAATCCTTTGTTCTGCCTCCTCCTAAAACTACTATATAACCACTGTCTCAGAATCAATAAAGTGCTACAGATTCAGGAAAAACTTCTCTTGGTTTTTTCTTCTGTGAGCCGTTCACCGAACCTGTGTTTTCCTGCCAAGAGGACTCTCGTTTCCCACGACCCCCGGAGGGCCAGTCGGTAGCACTTCCTCACCCAACAGTACTCAGTCTCTTACAGCTTTTAGTCCAGGGTCAGTTCCCTACCCATTTACCTTGCTCCACGTTGAGACCTTGTCCCAGTTGGCATGGGTCCCATATCTGATGCCTACATCGCCACAGGTTTACATGTGAAAGCTTACAGTCCATTGCAAGTCACTGTTTCTCTATGCTCATGCACCAGTGTCTCCCTGTAGCCCCATCTAGCCTGGAAGTCACCATGTAGACCAGGCTGGCCTTGAACTCACAAAAATCTGCCTGCTTATGCCTCCTGAGTGCTGAGATTAAAAGCATGAGCCACCCTGCTTTTCAAAAAGAAACAAAACTAGAAAATTGTTTGGTAGACTATAAAAATAGTTAAAATAAAATCAGATGGATAAAACATACAGAACTAATGCCACAAAATTATTATGAAAAATTAGATAATTTAGATGAATGAATAAATTACTAGACACACATAAGTAACCAAGTTGAACCATGAAGAAACAGAAAATCTAAATAGATTGATAATGAGTAGGAGATTAACTCAGTAGTAAGAAGGCTCCAACTAAAGAAAAACCCAGGACTCGATAGTATTATTGCTGACTTCAGCCAAACATTTAATATCAACCCTTCTCTTAAATTTAGTAATTTTGCTACTGATTTGAGATGCCATTTATTTTGTTAATTCAGGTCCTGTACATATTTCATGACCTATGTTGCTATGCAAATATCATGGTTTCAGTGACTACAGACTAGTAGTTTCTGTATTCTATTTTGATATTTGATAGGACAAACCATGCCCTATTCCAATTTTATTTCCCCAAATCTTGCAACTGTTCTTACAAGTCTGCTTTGCCCAGTTAACCTTTTTAAAAACTCGCCTATTTCTCACTAAATTATATGTGCCTAGAAATTGATATTTCTTTTTTTAGAGTAGAACTTGAGAATCTGCTATGTTCATGATAATGAATTTTCTCTTTTTGCAAGTGGCTCAGGCACACTCAGATATATGCCTATTTATATTTTGAGAGTTCAGCTTTGTAAGGTATTTTAGCATAGCAATCTGGTTTGGGCCTGCGAGATGCTTCTTTAAACTTAAAGTGAATAATTTGGATTTTGTACATATCTGGAGTGTTGAGTATCCCAAAATAGGAACTTCTTTCTGCTTATCTTTAAATATATACTCCTGGTTCCTATTGGGTTAAATTTCTAGAGATCTCATAACTTATACTTGACATCTGCATTATTATTGATTTTCTACTTTTGTTTTTCTGCTTGAAGGTTTTTTTGAAGTAAGTATAATTATATAAACACTAAATTGCTTATGCATGCTTTGATAGCTATTGAGCTATTATTGTGCAATTAATTTCAGTGCTAATTATACCTTTTGGCATGAAAATTTGCCTTTGAGAAGTTTTTCAGAAATGAATCACTTCTAGTCACTAAGCCAATAACTTATTTAGAATTTCTAAACCTTCATTGTCTAATATATATGTACATATATGAAGTTAATTATACTAACTATAGTTTTAATAAGATTTATTCCTAAAATTAGGTATAAAACAACCCAGTCTCTGAAAATAGCAAATATTAATATTCATTAGATGAATATTAATTAGTAGTAATGTAATTAAGTTATGAGTTATTGGAGGGGGAAAGATTAAAAATTCAACCAAAGGGAAGATAAAACATCATATTTTATAAAACATGTTTTTTATTTAGACTTTGTTAGGGGATGGGGGATTGAGATTTATTCTTGATAATAAATAGAAATATAATTGAGTAGGAAAGGAGGAAACTCTTTTGAATGTATAAAAATCTGAAAATAAGGCTGGAGAGATGGCCTAGCGGTTAAGAGCACCAACCGCTCTTACAGAGGAGCCGGGTTCGATCCCCAGCACCCACATGGCAGCCGAGAACCGTCTGAAACTCCAATTCCAGGAGAACTCCAGTTCCAGGGGAATCCGACACCCTCTTCTGACCTCCGCGGCATTGCACGACACGGGTGCACAAACTTGAATGCAGACAGTACATTCATGCACATACAGAAATAAATAAAATTAAAAAAAATCTGAAAATAAATCTAAATTTAAAGATAGTCATAACATGTCACTGACTTTCACAATCATGAAAGAAATGAAGTCATTGATGGACAATGAAGAAAAGGTATAGAACTCGGGAAGTCTGTTTCTGCAGTTATATGTCACCCATCCACCAACCATCCATCCATGCATGTGTTCAACTCATCCTTTGAAGCAACAAGTTTTGCATGTTTATTATATAGAAGATGAAGTAGGAACTGCTTTAAATAGTTCATATCTTTGAAATTCTATTGCATCCTAATGAAGTAGTGTTAAAAGACTGAAAAAAATGGGGATAATCTCCCTCTTTATGCCAGGCCTGTTTTTCAGCCCTATTATAATAAAAATGAAATGGATAATGCACAATATTAAGTTTTAGGATACTTAAGCATTTCCAGATATGACTAAGGGAGAAAACTCAACCCTAATGCGAGGAATACCATCCCATAAGGTGTGGATCTTGATTGAATGAAAGAGGGTATAGGACAAAGGCAGGTAGCATGCATGTTCATATTCTAATTCTCTCTCTCTCTCTCTCTCTCTCTCTCTCTGACAAAAATCCTGAGTAATATAAAAAAGGGTCACAAAGAAGAAGGGTCACTGTGACTAAACCTGACTATGTGGTTCTTAAGCCTTTGGAATTAGTTTATGTGAGAAATTTGGACAAGTTTGATGGAATCAAGGTAGAGAAAGTCTAGCATGCTGATAGCAGACTTAATGGACTATTCTGGTGGGAAATTCAGAAGACAAAAGGAAACCACTTTAAAAACATTTCTCCTGGTCCCTTTACCTCTCCCTGCACACAAACTTTTGAGACTGCTTGAGAGCACCTGCCTCTGCCTCTGGGTAAGCTCTGCAGATTGCACCATGCCCACCCCCTCCCCTGGCTTTGGGACCATTTGCGAATCCCTCAGTGCTTCAGGGCATTGGCTTCTCTGCTGACTAGTAGGGAACAGCACATCAATTTCCCATCTCCTTTCCTTAGAACTTGGCCAACCATCTGAGCCTACTGAATGCTCTCAAACAGCCAGGCCCACTTCACTCTCCTGGAGAGCTCCTGAATAGCTTGACAGAATCCATCTGGTTCCTCCAATATAAAATCAAAATAGAGAACCTCAACTTCAGACCAACCAGCTTTTCATACTTAATCAGAAAGCAACTCTGTGGTTCAAATGAGAATGTCCCCTGTAGGCCCCAAGTATTAGCACATTTTGTTCCCAGTTGGTGATACTGTTTTGGGAGTCTCAGAAGATGTGACCCTGCTGGAGGAAGCATGACACTGGGGGTAGGAGTAGAGAGTTCTTAAAATTTTGCCAATCTCCAGCTGCTCTCTGCTTCCTATGCTGCTTGAAAATGTGAACCTCTGCTTTCTGCTCCTCCTCCAGCATCTCCTGTCACCATGCCTCCCCTCCATGATTAACTCTAATTCCCCTTGAAATGTAAACTCAAACTCTTGCTTTTATAAGTTACCTTGGTTGTAGTGAGTCTATCACAGCAAGAGAAAAGTGATTAACAGAGCAACCAAGTACATAAAAAATATAAACAGAATGCAACTTCAGATCAACAAAGGAAGGAGTTTCATACCATAATCACAAGCAAGAAAAGAAATCCATAACCCATAACCACAAATAAAAGACTAATCATATGAAAAAACAATTAATATGTCCCTACCAAATATCACCAGTCCCACAGAAGAGTCCTACAGCAAGAATACCCTACAGGTAAATCAGGACACAGAATTTAAAAGAATAATCATAAGGGGGCTGGAGAGATAGCCTAGCGGTTAAGAGCACCAACTGCTCTTACAGAGGACCCGGGTTCGATCCCCAGCACCCACATGGCAGCTGAGAACTGTCTGTAACTCCAATTCCAGGAGAACTCCAGTTCCAGGGGAATCCGAGACCCTCTTCTGACCTCTGCGGCATTGCACGACACAGGTGCACAGACCTGCATGCAGACAGTACACTCATAAACATACAAAAATAAATTTTAAAAAATTAAAAAAAGAACAATCATAAACATGATTAAAAAATTCAGTGACTTTAAAAAACACAAATAACTCAAAGAATTGAAAGAGTATATGGATAAACATCTGACTGAATTCAAAAGAGAGATAGAAATATTGAAGAAAACTGGATTGAAATGAAGAAGGCAATGAAAAACTCAATAAGACAATTTGAATGACAGAAGAAAACCTAACCAATGGAATGAGTAAAATAAAAAACAGAATATCAAGTTTGGATGATAAAGTTGAAGAATTGGACCAGTCAAGCAAAGAATATGAAAAAATTTTAAAAGGAATGGAATATGCAGGACATGTGGGACAATGCTAACAGAGCAAATTTGCACATTATAGGCATAGAAAAAGGAGACGATTCCCAGGTAGATGGTATTGATCAGATCTTCAATAGAATTATAGAAAATTTCCCCAAATTAAGGCAATCTATACCAATAAAAGAACACGAAGCACACAGAACACCAAAAAGACAGGTCCAAAAAAGAAACTCCCCACAGCTATCATGGTAAAAACAGTAAATGTACAAAACAAAGAGAGAATATTGAAAGCCGCAAGAGTAAAACAAGTCACATAAAGGAAAACCCATCAGAATTAAAGCTGTCTTTTCAATGCAAGTGATGAAAGCCAGAAGAGCCTGAACTAAAGGATACCATCATAGATGCCAACTCAGAATACTTCACCCACCAAAACTGTGTATTATAGTTGAAGGGGAAAAAAATCTTCCATGACACAAGTAGCCTGAAAGAATTCATGTCCAGAAATTCAGCCCTTCAGAGAATACCTGAAGCGATACAAAAGAATTAAGAGAGAAATCACTATGCCCAAGAGGCAACAGAGAGAAAACAAATGAAGGTATAATTGTGGAAACACAAAATTAGACCAGTAATGCAAGAGAAAGTAAAATGATGGCAACCAATACACATCTTCCAATAATAACTTTAAGTATCAATGACCTGAACTTCCCAGTCAAAAGACACAGGCTAGTTTAATGGATTAAGAAACAAAATCTGTATTTTTGTTATCTGCAAGAAACTCATCTCACATTCTAGGATAGGCACTACCTTTTATGGTGAAAAGGTGGAAAAATATTCCAAGAAAATAGCGCTAAGAAACAAGCATGGTTGCAATTTTAATATCTGACAAAATAGAACTCAAACTAAAAAATATTAAGAAGAGATAAAAAGGGACACTTCAGTCTGATCAAAGAAACAATTAACTAGGAAGACATTAAAACCATGAACATATAAATACCAAAGTCTGGTGCACCAAATTTGATAAAAACAGTGCTATGGGACTTTAAGACACAGATTAACCCCAAGTCAATAGGGGACTTCAATACCCCATTATCTCCAATAGACAGGTCAAGCAGACAGATAATAAATGAGAGACAGTTGAAGTTAATGATACCATATGTCATATGGCCCTAACAGACATCTATAGAATATTTCACCTAAGGACCAAAGAACATACTTTCTACTCAGCACCCCATGCAACTTTCTCTAAACTTGACAATAAACAAACCTCCAGAAATACAAAAATACTGCAATAATTCCATGCATTCTGTCAGATCACAATGCAATAAAGCTTAAAATCTAGTAACTACATGATCTTATGGAGATTAAACTATACAGAATTTCCATTAAAATCAGGAACCAGACAAGACAAAGAAGTCCACTACCTCCACAACAGTTTAATATTAGTGCTTGAAACAAGAGAAGGAAATTAAAGGAGTACTCATTGGGAAAGAAGAGGTCAGGTTGTCCCTGTTTGCAGATGCAATTATACTTAAGAAATCCTAAAATTCCATCATAAAACTACTAAAAGTGATCAACACCTTCAGAAAAATGGCAGGTTACAAAATCAATCTACAAAAATCAGTAGCTTTTCTGTGTCATGAAAACAACCCATTGGAGAAAGAGTTCATGGAAACCTTCCCATTCACATAGTCTCAAAAAATAAAATATCTAGGAATAAACCTGATCATAGATATTAAATGTATCTATAGTGAAAATTTTTAAATTTTGAAAAGACTGAGGAAGACACGTGGAGATAGAAAGTCCTCCTGAACTCATATATTGGAAGAATTAATATTGTAAAAATGACCATCCTACCAAAAGCGATCTATAAATTTAATGCTGTGTCAATCAAAATCCCTATGACATTCTTCACAGATTTAGAACAAAACCCTGAAATTCACAAGTATCACAAAAGACCCCAGTTAATCAAACAATACTGAGCTCAATGAGTAATGCTGGAGAATTACCATACCAGATCTAAATCTATATTACAGCTTTGGTCATAAAACAGCATAGTACTGGCTCAAAAACAGACCAATAGATCAATGGAGCATAATTGAAAACCCAAATATGAGTGCATGTAATTTCAACCTAGTATTTGACTAAGATTCCAAGAACATACACTGTAAGAAAGAAATATCTTCAATAAATGCTGTTAGAAAAACCTTATCTCCACCTGTTGAAAAATTAAATTAGACCCGTATTAATATCACCCTTCCCTAAAGTTGTCCGCATCTATTGAGATGAACATGTGATTTTTGTCTTGACTTACATATATTGAACCATTCCTGCATCTCTGGAATAAAACCAACTTGATCTTGGTGGATGATCTTTTTGATGTATGTCTATAGTTTTCTTTTTCTGTTGTTGTGTTTACTTCATTTTGGTATTAGAGTGATGCTGGGGCTTCATAGGAATTTGTGAGTTCTCCCTCTATTTCTATCTTTTTTGAATAACTTAAACAGTATTCATTGTAGATCTTTGAATGTCTGGTAGATTTCTGCTGTGACTCCATCTGGGCCTAGACTTTTTCTAATACTTTTATTGATGATTTGTGTATTTCATACATTATCTTTTAGTCCAATTTAGATACATTCCCCTCTCCTTTAACACCACCCCACCCCAGTTCATGCATTCTGCCATACATGTCTTGCATCTTTCTCTCAGTCTTTCCAAAGTTTTTCACTGCAGAGGCTTGATGTTTGGGGCAGAATTTAACTGCATCAGTCAGTTCTTTGACCCAGTCTTTATGTTGTTGTTGTTCCCTCCCCTTTGTATTGCTCCAACATATACCTATACAACCATCACATATGTATCAAAATTATGACCTCTAAGAAGTAAATAAATAATTACATTGGCTTCCTAGCTGAATCTCACTGTTTGACCTACAAAAATTAAGGCCACGTCATTGTTGCAGAAAGCCACTAAATTCTCAGTTAATTTGTTAACAAAGCAATAGACTTCACACATTAAATTTCTGCAATATATATAGTTACTTTGTAATGAGAGAAATGAAAAGCTAAAACAATAAGATGATACAGAAAACATTCATTCCCAATGCCTTAAGGAGGCCATCCATTACGAAACTAATCATCAGTCCTTCAGAGAAAAGTCTGTTCTAAAGGGAGTTCAAACCAGAATTCACTTGCTGATCGTTGGATGCAAAGAGGGAACACTGCCTCTTAGGCAATGTGAAACAACAAAATATATTTCAGCATATTTTTAATAGGAGTGGGAAGAAATAACAAGTGTTATCTAACTGAGTCTCAATGGAAATGCAAAAAAAATGATAATAGGAAGACTTGTAAATACTCGGCCATTAGCAGCAAATCAGAATGAAAACTGTACTGCACTTGCTTTTTAATCAAGTTCATCTGTTCTATAAAGATCATTTTTTTCCAAGACTAAATCAGGACACATGGGACATTAAGACCTTTCACAAAATGATCCTTACCACTGTGACAGTCCTGGCTGAGATTTACTGTTATGATTTGATTCCAATTTCTTTTTTTTTTATTTTTTATATTATTCCAAAATATGCATGTATACACTCCACACATAAGTCAAAATTAAAAATCTGAAAATAAACTATAGGTTGATTCCTAAACACATTTAGAGATTCACATTTTAACAGTAAATTTGCATGCAGGTATAAAGTCTTGTAACTTTACATTCTTTTTTTTAGAATGTGACTACATATCTTCCATCTATATATGGTTATTACAATGTGTGAGTATAAGTGGTAGGACAATTCTAGAACCCATTTATAGATTCACATTGTAATAGCACAGTTGCTTTCAGGTACAATGAAATATAATAATGAAGTTGCTCAGTTGGCCTGCCAACTGGGGATTTGGTGTTAGCATCCACAAATGAGGGAGACCATTCGTCTTTTTTTTTTTTTTCTTGGACTGTGTTACTTCACTTAGTATAATTGCTTCGAGTTCCATCCATTAACCAGTGTATTAGTCAGGGTTCTCTAAAGAAACAGGATGAATACATAGCTATATACAATTTATTGATTTGCTCATGTGACAGAGTTCAAGGAGTCCAACAGTAGCCACGCCACACTGGAGAAGCTGAGAATCCAAAGAACTGCTCAGCCCACAAGGCTGGATGTCTCAGTAGTCCCAATCTGGTGCCGAAGGCCCGATGGATTCTAAGAGATCTGCCTGTCTCAGTACACGCTGGGATCTGAAGGGTTGATCACAGCAGCAAGACAAACTCACCAGTGAGAGAGGCAAGTGGCAGGAAAAAAGGACCAGCTCCCTCTGCCATGGCATTTAATTCTGCCTGCCAGCAGAAGGTAACGCCCACATTTGGGGTGGGCCATCCAGGTTGAGGTGGTCCAATCTGAACATCCTTTTTCTCTTATTTGTCCCTTAGTCCAGTCAAGCTGACACCCAGAATTAACCATCATAAGTCCACCCCTTGTCAACTTGACACCCAATAAATAGCCTCTCCTTATGTTATGCTTAAATGTCAATTGCAAACAATGGCAAGGTCATAATTCCACCTAACATGTTATAAGTGTCTCATGTGCAATAGCAAAGCATTATATCTTAGAGTAGGTGGTAATGTCCTTGAGGAACACTTAGTCCTTCAGTATCTAATAACCTAAATATGACAACACTTAAC
>VZQC01007495.1:388239-421013 GCA_009823505.1 Rhizomys pruinosus
AGTTATATCTCTTATCATCCATGTTTCTGCAACTGGTCCCATGGCCTCAGCTGATATTTATGAACTACCTTCTTCTTCTATTACCCATTCTGATTTCCTCCACATCAGCAAGCACCTCTGCAGGTCTTGGCTCTTTCCCTGGAGGGTGACCCTTACCTTCATCCCTGAAGGGTCTGGGCCATTTATTGTTCCTGTTGGTTTGGATCCTTGGAGTTTCCCATTGCCTTAATCATAGGACATGGTAGCACCAGAAGGCACCCCACAGCATCTCCTGCCTTCCCGACATAAATCTTCCTTGCCCCAATGTGGGAAGAAAAAGTCCAATTTCCCCCTGGTAGTCTGGATAATCACTCCTCTACTACTGTTATTCCTTCCTTAGCATGTTGGCTTAAGGGTAGAAGCCCAAAGTGGCCAGAGGGAAGTCTTATTTCCAGTTCAAGGAACGTTTGCTGTATCTCTAGCAAAAGCACTCCCCCCTTGGAGCCAAAACATTTTGACCAGCAGGAACAACAGGTCATGGGTACAGATGGAACATTTGCTGTATCTCCTGGCAATAGCACTCCCCCTCTGGAGCCAAAACATCTAAACCAGCAGAACACAAGGTCATGAGGTAAGGAAGAAAAATTTTTCTATACTGGGTCCTAGGGGTGATAGTGATGGAATCACTCCCACTTCCACCCCTTGGTTCCTGGACCCATGAATTCTGGCTATAGGAGAAACAGTATCATATAGTGGGTGCTGATTCAAAGCATATATTCTTGCTGGAGAACCTTGCCCCAGCCCTCCAGGGTCTTGCTACCTAATTGGTGCTGTAACTGTGTCTTCAAGAGGCATTCCATCGTTCTATCAAGCCAGTGTTCTGGATGGTGGGGAAAATGGTAAAAAACAGTGGATACCATGACCATGGGCCTACTGTCACACTTCTTTGGCTGTGAAGTTAGTTCCTGGTCAGAAGCATGCTTGTGAGGAATACCATGATGGTGGATAAGGCATTCTGTAAGTCCCTGTATTAGTTTTGAGCAGAAGCATTAAACGCAGGAAAGGCAAATCCATAACCAGAATAAGTATCTATTACTGTAAGAACAAAACGCTGTCCCCTCCCCCCCTCTGATGGAAGTGGTCCAATGTATCAACCTGCTACTAGGTTGCTGGCTGGTCACCCTGGGGAATGCACCATATGGGGGCTCAATGTTGGTCTCTGCTGTTGGCAAATCTGGCTCTCGGCAGCAGCTGTAGCCAGATCAAGCCTTGGTGAGTGGAAGTCCATGCTGTCGAAGCCCATGCATAACCTCCATCTCTGCACCATGACCACTTTGTTCATGGGCCCATTGAGCAGCAACAGGGATAGCTGGAGAAAGAGGCTGACTAATCCACAGACTGAGTCATCCAATTACTTGATTAATAAACCCATCCCTGTGAGATCACTTTTGATGAGCACTTACATGAGACACCAGTATCTTCACATCCTTTGACCATTCAGAGAGCTCTATCACATACTTCTTCCCCAAGTGTCTTTCTCACCATTTTCCAGTCATGCTCCTCCAAGTCCCTGACCATCCAGCCAACCATTGACTACAGCCCATGAATCAGTATATAATCGACACCTCTGGCCATTTCTCCTTCCAGGGAAAATGGCACACAACCATGTGGCACTGCCCGAAGTTTTGCCCACTGTGAAGACTTTCTTCACCGTGCCTTTAGGGTTGTTTCGGAAATATGCCGTTAATGCTGCAGCTGTTCCACCTCTGGGTGGTGCCTGCATAGCGTGGCAGAACCATCAGTAAACCAGCCCTAGTCTTCTCTTCCTCAGTCAACTGATCATAGGGCAAACCCCATGAAGCCATAGGTGCGTGCTTAACAGAGAGGAGGCATTGTAACAGGAGGGGGAACACTATGCATTTGGGCAACTTCTTCAAGAGCTTGCTTGTGCCCTCAGGGCCTGCCCTGGCCCTTCACATATGTACCACTTCCATTTGATAATGGACTGTTGCTGTGCACATCCTACTTTATGGTCTGGTGGTTCAGATAACACCCAGCTCATCGATGGGAGCTCAGGTCGCATGGTGACTTGGTTGGCCCATTGTCAAAGGTTTAGTTCCCACTAAGGCCCATAGCAGGCTAAGAGCTGTCTTCAAAGGAGAATAGTTGTCTGTAGATGAAGGTAGAGCCTTATCCAAAATCCCAAGGGCCTCTGCTGGTATTCCCCTATGGGAGCTGCCACCGACTCCAGACGGCAACTCTATCTGCCACTGATACCTCAAGCACCATTGGGTCTGCTTGATCATATTGCCCTAGTGGCAGAGCAGCCTGCACTGCAGCCTGGACCTGTTGAAGAGCCTTTTCCTGTTCCAAGCCCCACTCCAATTTGCTGCCTTCGAGTCACCTGATATATTGTGTCATAGTAAACACACCAGGAGGAATGATGCGCCTCCCAGAATCCAAAAAAGTCCCTTAACGTTGTGTTCTTTCTTGTGGGAGGGGGGGCCAGGTGACAACAACTTTTCTTACCTTAGAAGGAATGTCTCTGCATGCTCACACCACTGAACTCCTAGAAACTTCACTGAGGTAGATGGCCCTTGAATTTAGTTGGGTTTATTTCCCATCCTCTCATGTGCATACTGCTTTACCAACAAGTCTAGACTAGCTGCTGCCATCCTGATTCACTGGGTCCAATCAGCATAACATCATCAATATAGTGGGACCAGTGTGATATTTTGTGGAGAGAGTCAGGCAATCAAGATCCCTTCTTACTAAGTTATGGCACAAGGCGGGAGAGTTAACAAACCCTTGGGTAAGACAGTAAAGGTTACTGTTTTGGCCTTGCCAGGTGACAGCAAATTGCTTCTGGTGGTCCTTTGAACTGGTATTGAGAAGAAAACATTGGCCAGATCAATAACTGCATACCAGGACCAGGAGACATATTAATCTTCTCAAGTAAGGACACACATCTGGTACAGTGGCTTCAATTGTGTCACTACTTGGTTGAGTTTTCGATAGTCAACTGTCATTCTCCATGATCCCTCTGGCTTTTGCACAGGCCAAATTGGGAGTTAAATGGAGATGGTGTAGGATCACCACCCCTGCATCTTTCAAATCCTTGATGGTGGCACTAATTTCTTCAATCCCTCCAGGGATACGATACTGCTTTTGGTTCACTATTTTCCTGGTAGAAGCACCCAATGGTTTCCATTTGGCCTTCCAACCATAAAGCCCTCACTCCCAGGTCGGGAACCAATGTGGGATTCTGCCATTTCTATTATATCTATCCCAATTATACATTCTGGGACTGGGAAATAACCACAGGATGAGTTCTGGGACCCACTGGGCCCATTGTGAGTCAGACTTCAACCAAAACTCCATTATCCCCTGACTCCATAGTCCCCTACTTTACCATGAGGGCCACAATGTTTTTTTTAGGGTCTCCTGGGATTGTGTCAACTCAGAACCAGTACCAATAGGCCTCGGAAAGGTCTGATTATTTTCCTTTTCCCCAGTGTACATTACCCTAGTAAAAGGCCTCGGTCCCTCTGGGGAAGACAGGAAGAAGGCAAACACCATAACTCTTTGGTATTTTTGACAAGGTCCTTCCTCACCAGAACCTGGCCACTTCTTCATTCAAGGGGTTCGGGGTCTGTGAACTGTCTCAAGTCTGGAAACTGGTAACTGGACAGGATTCCTACTGCTGAAATCCAATGTTGACTTCCTGTCATTGTTCTAGAGCTTTTCTGCTTAACAGATCAAATAAAAACTTAGTAGGCTTTCTTATGTATTTGGTTCCTGGGAATACCATGATTATTAGCCAGTTCCAAAAATCATTTTGGGTCATGCCATTTTAGGATTGTTTTGCCTTTGCACCCCCATTATGATAACACAATAACTTATGCTCATCTGGCCTTCGGTGATTCAGTGCTGCCACTATGACACCTCCCCTGAGGTCCTGTTAAACCTATTACAGTTACATTTAATTTATGCAAGCGAGCAACACTTCTCTAACTGTAAGATCTGGCATAAGAAACAGAGCAAAAACAAAGCTCTTCAATTGTTCTGGTGTATCTCTCAGTACATTCCATCTTATAAACTCAGTGAAAAACATGTCCTCTGGGTCCTCATATTGTGGAAATGTGGTTTTACACTTTGATCCACTCGAGCATGCCCATCTGCCTGACCTCACAATCCCTTCATCATACTAAGCCAAGGAATATCAGATCTCTAACTCGCTGTTAGTAAGCCATGTTTTAATAAATACGTCAGGCCAACCATTCAAATAAAAAACTTTTAACACTTTTTTAACTTCTCAAGTTCCATGTTAAATATAGAATCTCTACTCAGTGGGCTCATATGATTAACTCAGTGTGATCCATTTTATATTCCTTCCACCATTACCCACACCCTTAAATCCATTCCCACACTCTATTCCTTAGGCTTCTGCTGAAATGAATCAGCAAACTCATTAATTCCTTTAGTGGTGTAGTGCACCTCCTCTGGACCACACTTTCTATCTCACCTTTAGGGGCTGCTTAGCCTTGACTCTGGTTATAGGTCTAGAGGCAACAATTGTTGTCCCTGAAGGAATAGCTCCCACGGGAGGGGGAAATTAGCTTCCTCAGGCAAGGTGGGGAGGAGGGATTTTCAGGGTGGGATTCTCTGCTGAGGGTGGAGATTAATTCCTCAGATAAAGAAAATCCCTCAGAATCCAAGAGTTCAAACTCCTCATCTCTTGGCTCTCCCACACATCTCCATCCCAAGTTTCAGGGTTTCACCCTCTCCCCACCAGTGCTCTCACTTTGGACTGCTGATATTCTTGTGCTGGGAATTAAATTGCATTGTAAATCAGCCAAAGGTATAATAAGGCTCCAGCTTGATTTTCTGCCACTTTAGCTATTTGGGTACTGGAGAGAATTTGCTGTCTTCCAAGGCACACTTGGAAACTTTTAAACTGTTGTTTTGAATCTGGAGCTGGTCAATTTTATCACTGAGCTTCTTATTTTCCTCTATCACTTTATCCAGAGATGCTAAGAGCAACCAGGCAACACATTTTTTCCTTATTTTCTGCTGATTTCTCAAACGTTTTATATAAAGAGTCACTAAATTCCTCACTTCTCACAAGAGGCTAGTTATGAGTCAAATGATCTATCTTTTAATTATATCAAATAGTCTGCACCAAGGATTATCATTCTCTTCAGCCACCAGGAGAGCCTTCAGCTCTAGGCTTCATTGGGTTGGAGAGGTGCTCCAGAAACTACCAAGCCCCCTAAAGAAATTCATCTTTCAATTTGTTCTCTAGAACCATCTTCTGGTACCAAAATCTGTAATAGTCAGGGTTCTCTAAAGAAACAAGAAGCAACAGGATGAATACTAGCTATTACAATTTATTGATTTGCTCATGTGGACAGAGTTCAAGGAGTCCAACAAAGCCACTGCACTGGAGAGGCTGAGAAACCAGGAGAACTGCTCAGTCCACAAGTAGTCCCAATCTGGTGCTGAAGCCCGGATGGATTCCAGGAGAATCTGCCTGTCTCAGTATACATGCTGGGATCCGAAGGTGATCACAGCCGCAAGACAAACTCACCAGTGAGAGAGGCAACCACAGGAAAAAAAGGACCAGCTCCTCTGCAGTGGCCTTAATACTGCCTGCAGGCAGAAGGAAATGTCCACATTTGGGGTGGGCCATACGGGTTGAGGTGGTCCAATCTAAAGATCCTTTTTCTCTTATTTGTTCCTTAGTCCAGTCAAGTTGACACCCAGGATTAACCATCACAGCCAGCAAGGCTCATGATGTCATCTTTCTTTATTGCTGCATAGAACTCCATTGTGTAGATATACCACATTTTTTTAGCCAGTCATCGAGTTAGGGACATTGGGTTTGTTCAGCTCTTACTATTGTGAAAGAAGCGTGCCAATAAAATAGCTGTGCATGTATCTTTGGATGATGCATCTGTGGGTATATATCCCATGGAGTGGTATGTTGGTCAGGTGGTAGGCTCATTTTGAGTTTTTGAAGGGGTCTCCACACTGCTTTCACAGTGGTTGAACCAGTTTACCTTTCCACACAGCAGTGGATGGTGTTTCCCTTTCCCCACAACCTCTCAAGCAATTGGTGTCTTTTGTTTTCTTGATCTTGGCTAGTCTTATTGGGGAAAGTGTACATTAGTGTGGTTTTAATTTGCATTTCCTTAATTATTAATGATGTTGATTGAAACTTTTTAAGATGTCTCAGCCATCTTTACTTCCTTCCTGGTGAAGGCTCTGTTTAGTCTTTACTCCACTTTTGAGTGTCGTCTTAGTTTTCTTACTTCTTTGTTTTTTAAGTGCTATATTCTGATGTTATCTTTGTCTTATGTATCAGTGGTTAAGGTTCCTTCTACTCGTGGTTTTCTCTTCACTTCCTTGATTTTTCTTTGCTGTACAAAAGTTTGAGTTTGATGAGGTCCACTTGTCAGCTGCTGTCCTTATTTCCTGAGCAGCTGCTATTTTATTTAGAAAGACTTTTCCTACACCTATGTCTTGAGATTGCTGCCCGACTTTTTTCTTCTATCACCTTCAGGGGGTTTCAGGTTTTAGGTTGAGATCTTTGATCCACTTGGAGCGTTTATTTTTGTACAGGGTGAGAGGTAGGGTTTAATTTTATTCTTCTACAAATGTGATCCAGTTTTGCCATTTGTCTGAAGATGCTATCTTTGCTCTATTGAGTTTTTTGGCCCCTTTGCCAAATATGAGGTTGGCTGAAATTGTATGAGCTCCGTTTGGATCTTCAATTTTGTTCCATGGTCAATGGTTCTGTTTGTTTTTTTTTTTTTTTTTTTTTTTGCCAGGACCAGCTGTCTTTTAGTTACTATAGCACTGTAATATAGCTTGAAGTCTGGTAGTGTAATCCCCCCAGTACTGCACTTTTCACTCAAGGTTGCTTTAGCTATTTGGGTCTTTTGTTTTTTCCATATGAATTTAAGGATTTTTTTTTCTACAGTCTGTGAAAAAAAAGCTCATGGGGATTTGATTGATTGGGATGCATTGAATCTGTATTAATTTTGGTAGAATGGATTTTTTTCTTTTTTATTTTTTATTTTTTTTTCTTTTTTGATAGTTTTCCACTTTGATGTCATTTTTCAATCTCCTTCTTCCGGTTTTAAAATTTTCGTTGTTAATGTCTTTGGGGGTGTTTGGTTAGGTTTACTTCCTATGTATTTTATTTTATTTTTTTGAGCTTTTTTTTTTAATTTGAAGAGGCTTTTTTGGCTGTTACACTTTCCTTATTTGTGGGGGACAATGCTGAGACTTTGTTGTGGCTGCCCCCCTACTAATCCTGGGATTGACCCATGTGTGGAAAATCGCGTGCACAGGGACAAGCTACACACACGTGTAGACAGTTTGAGGTTCAAATGCAGAGAGAGATTTTATTCCAAATTGTTGCTTAAATAGTCGTTGCATGACTCAATTCTCAGGGCCAACTATAACTTTCTCACTACACCCCACCCAATGGGTGTGGCCAAGGAGTGCATGGCTAGGAATGCTACCCATCTTAAAAATAAGATTTTCCCTTCATTCTGTTGTGGATTTGTTTAAGATGCTGATTCTTCTTCGCTAACTTTTGTGTATGTCCATGATTTTAAAAACATACATTTAATTACATTTCTTTTATGTTTCAAATTTCAATTTAGTATAGGTTTTTAACACGTCTAAACTTCAAGTTTTTTACTTTTTTTGGTCTCTGTTGTGATGTTTTTCCTTTTGTAATTGTCATCTTTTCTTGCTGTGATAAAACGACCCTGACCAAAGGAAACTTATAAAAGGAAGAGTTTATTTGAGCTTATATATGATGGTTCCAGGGAATTTGAGTCCATTGGTGGGGGCATGGCGGCTGGAGCTGGAGCAGAAGCCGAGGGTCACATCTCGCAATGAGCACAGGAAGCAGAGAGAGTGAACTGGAGACCACAAGGCTTGTTAAATTTCACTAAGCCTGCCCCCAGTGATATACTTCCTCTAGCACAGCCACACCTTCTAAGACCTCCAAGAACAGTGCCACCAACTGAGACAAATGTCTGACAATACTATAATCTATGGGGAACATCTATTGTCAATAACTCTACCAACCATACATTGTTAGATCTTCTTCTAGTTTCCTTTAATTTGGGACTTGCTCTTTCTTTTGGTTTACTGGGCTAAGTGTCTATTCGTTGTTTTAATCTTTCAAAAGAACCAGCCTTTTCAAAGATTTTTGAATTTTTTGTGTTGTTTTTTTTTGTATTTTAATAGATGTTTGCCTCTGATTTTTGGTTATTTCTTCTATCGTTGTTGGTAGTTTAGGATTGGATTGTCTTGCCTTTCCAGGATCTTGGTTGGTATTGCTAAGGTATCTTTCGTCATTTTTCTTTTGTCGTCTTCTGAATTTATACGGACAATGCTTAGAGGTACAAACTTCGCTTTTAAGAAAGCTTAAACCAATGGCTGATGCCCACAAGCTTACATCCTCTACCGGTTAGATGTTATAAGCCACCGTACGACCCTGTCATATTTAACAGGGGGGGGCAAATTGTTAATTCATGGATTAACATACCAACACATGGTCATGCTAAAGTAAACCTACCATAAACTATCTTCGTGCTGCTTAAATTACCTATATATCTAATTGCTTGTTCTTCATTAGTATGATCGAAAGGTTTATTCCTGGACAAAACTGTCAGCCCATGAAAGGAAACAGCCCAGACTGACCAGAGTCCAAGTCAACAACTCCGAGAGAGTGGACTGTTTTACCTCTCATCCACCTGTGCCCCTTTTCTAAGCTATGGAACCACCTGCGGAAGAGGGGGTGTGTGGTAGAATGTAAGGGCTGTATTGGGTGAATGGTGCAACTACAGCAATGTCGTCTGGACATTCATTTGATTTCAACTTGATTGAACAACCTGTCACCCCCCATGGATGGTGGGGCTGTAGGTGTTTGGGCAACACAGCCTGTAGATCGGTTTTGCATGAAGGATGCTTTGTACTCATGGGATTATCACTTATAGCTTTAAAATGAAAAAAAAAAAAAAATGAGAGAAAGATGCAGGGACCAGTTGGCCGAATGCATGATCTGGGATGGGGTGGGGGTGGGGGGGAGGGGAAAGGGACATAAGCCTGACCTGAATGGAAAAAATGTCTGAAATGCACAAAGCATCAATAAAACTTAATTTAAAAAAAAAAAAGCAAGCTTTTCAAGTGTCTCAGAGGTTTTGTTGTGTTTCAATCTCATTTCCATTTGGTTCCATGAATAATTTTATTACCTTCTTAATTTCTCCCTTGAACCATTCATCATTCAGGACTCTGTTGACGATCTGGTCAATGCTATTGGCCTGAGTTTCTTCTCCTTCCCTTATGCCTTTGATACATAGAATTTGTCTTTTGGTGTTGTGCCAAATTTTCTGCTAGAGGAGTCCACATCTTCAACTTTGTCATCTGGACTTAATAATATATTTTCTGTTTCATTCTTTCTGCTTGTGAGGCTTTCTCCTGTTGTTTCCAATTGGCTTATTGAGTTTTTCAATTCCATATTCATTTCAGTTTGAGTTTCCTTGAACATTTCTATCTCTTTAATTAATTCACTTTTCAAGTCTTGGATTCATTTTGTTATTTCTTTCAGCCACATGTTTGTATTTTCCTGAGCTTCCTTCAAAAGCTTATGCCTATCTTCTTTGAGTTCTTTGTCCTTGTTTCCTTTAAGTTCTTTGATCGTGTTTATGATTGTTCTTTTAAATTTTTATTCTGGTGTTCCTCATAGTAGCTTTCTTTATAATAACTTCTGTAGGACTGGTGGGTTTTGTTGGAGGCATATTTTCTTGTTTTTTTCATATTTGTGCTTTTGCACTGCTGTTTGAGCATATGAATGTTTTTTGTTGGTTGTGTGTCTAGTAGGAAATCTTATTTTGGTTTAATTTATTTGAATTTTGATTCTGTTTATATTATTTATATAGCTTGTTTGATTTTGCTCAGAAATGAAAAATTAGTTGGTATGTTTTTCAGGTTTATGTAGGCTGGTCTGGTTAGTTGGTGGGTAAGTATAGCAGGAGGGCTGCTCTGTATTAGGCAGTTCAGGAGTCCAGGGGAAGTTGGGCTTGGGGCTTGCTGAGGTGAGTCTTAACAAAGTAAGTTAGAGGATTTAGCTAGTCTGGGTTAGGAACCTAGTCCAGAGATCTGAGGCATATGAATTGGAGCTGACCTGGGCCCTGGGCCAGCAGGAGCACAGGGTGGGCTTGAGTAGATACTGGATAGCCCTTGAAGCTAGAGTTATAGGTGGTTGTGAGTCAGCCAACATGGATGCTGGGAACCTAACATGAGTCCTTTCCAGGAGCAGTACAAGATTTTAACTACCAAACTTTCTCTCCAGTTCCTAATACTGAATTATAATAAGGGAAAAAAAAACAATCTTTGCATCCTACTCTTTTGCATTGGGATGTACAATATATGTATATATTTTCTCCCCTATGAAATCTCTTTCAGCATCTTGCTAACCAAGCCAGGTCTCTAGGAAAGGACTCAGAATATTATTTCTGTGTTGCCCTCATTCCCTGCCTGCTATAAAGGAAATCCCTCAGGGAACTTTAAGTGTCTTTAAACTTTCACTCTGCTCTGCTGTGAAATACCATCTTCTGGGCATTCCGTAACCATTGTTGTCTTGAAATCAGAGCTACTATTATTACCCACACAAGATTGGGATCACTAATATTCCCTCTTGGATGAAGTGGGGAAGGATTATGAGGCTCAGGAGACTGAACAAACAGCATACACAAAGTCCCCTCCCCCACAAGGACAGAGAAGCGGATAACAATTGCTGGGGGGTTAGTGATTTTTCTTCCATGCTTGTGTAAGTAACCCCCTTTAAGCTTATTGGTTCATCAAGCTAGAGCCGGGGGCAATCATTTCTTTGGTCTGTCCTTGGTGACCTATCTGGGTGAGAAGATGTTTGTTCACATTACCCCAGGAAAAGCCATGCCATACATTGTACCCACCTCTGGAAAAGAAGAAAAGTCCTCAGACTCATACTTCACATGGCAGTAAGTGCTATCTTCTGTGTATTTTAGAGAAAAATAGTTTATTTATTCAATGTTCTTTATCTCTTTTAAAGTGCATCATTGTCAATTGATACACTCTAACATTCTACCAATTTATATGCTTTTTAAAAAATATGTTTGAGTGCTGACTAAATATCAAATACCATATTGGGTGTCAAGAACTGTATGGTACAAATGCTCCAAAGTCACTCCCTTGCTTAAAATTGCTAAGTAGATTTTGAGCAGATTCAATAATAAGGAGAATCTCACAGTTAATCATGATGAGCTAAACTCAACGTTTCAGTGGACAATTCATTGTTTATTTCTCATAGTCTTATAACTGTACCTTAATGAGTTATTTTTCTTTCAGCTACATAAACAGAAGAGAGAATATGGAAGTCCCTCTTGGTTATGATGATGAGACTGATGCTATCACTCACAGCCAATGGAACAAAGCTAGTCACAAAGCCATATCCTACAGCTAGACAGGCTGGAAATGTGGAGAAACTTGGAACAGAGGTGACCACCATTGTCTTGGCCACTCCTGGTGTCAAGAGCAAGAACACCTCTGAGGAAGATCCATGTAAACTAAGATGGGAAGAATGAGGGCAGCATGAAGGAAAATGTGGAAAGCATTTCCCACACAGAAAATTGCATGCATGGAGATGGTGACCTGGGAGTAACATGCATGATACCTTTGAGGGGATGTAGATTGATCAATTCAGGTGTGTTCTAAAGAGGAAGGAGGATGGCAATGAGACCTCCTGTTGGAAAGCAGGCAGAAACCAGAGAGTACAGGGTCAGATCATCCTGGCCCTGGTAAGGATGCTGCATCTTCTGTATAAAATGTAATTGAAACTCATGTAGGGATTTTAAGCAAGGGAATGCTGCTGACACATTTGTGTCTTAAACTGTCATTTTGAATGTCACTTGAAGAGTTGATCAGAGAGGACAGGGACAGGTCTTGGAGATCAGCTGTGATGGTTTATAGAAGCCAAGGAAAGGTGTTGGCAGTTGTGATAATGGAAGATGCTATGGTGTGGGTATGGTTTACACATCTCCCCAGGATCTCTGTGGGCAACACTTGGAGAACCATGGTAGCAATATTGAGAGGCTGTGCTGCTGTTAATAGGTGAGTTCCTGTAAGAATGCTTGGGTTACTGGCTGCATAATTTTGAAGAGGATTAGGACATTTTGTGCAACTGTTTGGTAGTTTTTGTGAGAGTGGTTTGTAAATCCCTGGCCTCACCCTCTTTATCTGCTTTCTTTCTGTTTGTGTAAGTACCCCCTCACATATCCCTACCACCCTCTAGATGACCATCACCAGAGCTTCACCATGATGTCTTTAATTTCAGCCTAAATGAACTTGTTTTCTTTATAAAGTTAGCTTCACCTTAGTAAGTGCTCTCTGTTATCAGAGATACTACTCGCTCCTGCTGGAGGAAAACTGGGAGGAGCTGCTTCAGGCTACCTGTGGGAATTGGCGCTTAAACCCAGAACACAAGCTGACAAGCTGACTGCAGGAACATTCACCCTAGAGCCCAATCCGAGTGGCTATCTGCACAACCCAGCTTCTCAGCCTCAGGTGTTGGACTGCCATCCCATATTGGCCACAATAATCTCACCTGTTTGGGGACTAAAACTTCCAAGACAGGAAACCCAGACTGATGGCCTCTGTTGCCTCTTTCCAGTCAATCACCACCAGCAAAGGACACTCTCCAGGCTGGTAGTCAGACAGACCTATTTCCAGCTCCAAATGCTAGCATTCAACACTCGAAACTCAAGTCTGATGGGCTTTCACTTACACCCACATGGAGTTACAGACCCGGGGACCTGTTCAGGTGACAATGAAAATACATTTATTGTACTTAGTGAATCACTTTTATAGCCAAACTGATGTCATCTCTCACAGCCAATCCCAGATCCCTGCAACACACCCCTTGTATACGTCACTCGCAACACACCCTTTATATACATCTCTCGCTATTCCACTCCATATCATGTGCTGGGTCACACGTCACGTTACAAGTTGAGTCATGAGTTGCTGCTATTACTTGTGGGGTAGGGTCAGAGAGGTCTTGTGACCCACACCTATGTCCCTGAGAAATGCTGGCCAAAAAGCTATAGCCCATTCATACCTAACTCAAACTGGATTTTCCCACACTTCACCAGGCATTTCATTGCAGTGACAAAGTGCTACTCCTACTAATGACTCTGGAGGCAGGCAGTTCTCTGTGAGTTCAAAGCCATCCTGGTCTATATAGTGAGGGCTACTGAGAGACCCTGTCTCTAAAATACCAGAAAATAAAAGTGAAGATAAATGGATGCATTGAGTAATCCAGGAAATACACTAATGGGTGTGAGAGGTTAGATATACAGGGTGCCCAGAAGGTTCTTTTACAGGAGCAATTCCTGTGCTAAGAAACGCAGAATAGCAAACAGGTTTGTGAGGGAGTGAATAAAAGAGCAAGAGCAAAAGGCTAGAGATGGAAAAGAAAAGCCAGAATGTAAGATGGCGAAGGGAAAGTGAAGAGCGTGTTTCAAAGCCTTCTTGTTGGCCAATGGGGGCTTAATAAGGTAAAGGTAAAGCCGGGATATGTGGAATGTCATTAGATCAGACCCACGGAGGTCCTCAGGGAATTAACAGACCAAGAGTAGCTTGGTAGACAGCAGTTCAAATATCAGTTTTAGAGTTAATGTTCCAGGTGTTTCCCAGAATTCCCCAAGCAACTCCTCTGGGAACTGCATTATTTTATTTTATTTTATTTTATTTTATTTTATTTTATTTTATTTTATTTTATTTNGCACTTTGTGGTTTGTAAAGTGTTTCTACTTCTACTAGTTCATTTTTATTTCCACCTCTGCAATGCCCTCACCAGATGTCAAGGTCAGGAATTTTCATGTTCACTTAGAAATATAGGAACTGAGGCTTAACAAGGTTTAATGAATTGTTTAAAGACAATACAGAGTTTTTCAATACAGGGCTTCTGGCATTGCTTAGTGCAGTAATTAGAAATAGCCTACTATGGCCGGGCGTGGTGGCGCACGCCTTTAATCCCAGCACTTGGGAAGCAGAGGCAGGTGGATCTTTGTGAGTTCAAGGCCAGCCTGATCTACAGAATGAGTTCCAGGACAGCTGGGGCTACAGGGAGACCCTGTCTCGAAAAGACAAATTAAAAAAAAAAAAAACCCACAAAAACTATGTATGCTTTTAATTGGTCCCAAACTCATTGCTTGTGCATGGCTTTTGTTTAAAATTATAATGTACAGAAAAGCAGAGACCAAGTTAGTAGATATTATCAAAGGGATGGACTAGAGAGGTAGTGCTGGGGGGCAAAATTAATTACTCACATCATGGATGAGAAGATAAACATGGGAGCTTAATGGTCCTGACTGTGTCTGTGACAATAATGAAGTGTAGAGAGAATGCTGACTGGTGGCTTTTCATCTATATGGAAGGACGGAAGGTCACAGTGAGACTGAGATACGGTTTCTGTAAGGGATAGTTTTTTTTTTTATTATAATATACTGCAAGTGATTAAAAAAATACTAAAAAAAAAAAAAAGGTAGTGGGAATTTCCTATCCTGCCACGCATTTATCCGCAGCTGGTGGTCATTTGGTTGAACGTTCTTTAATACAGTTTTTGGGGATAAAAGGTCAGTATATTTCTCAGAGGGGCCTCAATGATAATGGAAATAAATCAACAAAGATGCTCCCCTCAAAGGCTTCTGAAGTCTTCTGGCTCCCTTCCCAAAGCATTCTTCAACTGTGCCTTTATCAAGTGGAAAGATTCAGAAGGACTGACTGTCAAACATTCTGGAGTTTTTGAGCCTTTGCTCATGCCCTCTTTGGCGAAGCTGGTTCAGTGCACAGTGGATCTCACGCTGACCTCTTTCATGCATATGTTATTCCCTTCTTTAGAACCTTCCTAGTGCACCTGCTTCCCCAAGTTCTCCAGCACTTCTGAGTGGCTGCTTTCCTTTGATATCCAGATAAAAGAAGTCCCAGTCGCAGAGCATGTGAGGCAGGTATTTTCTGCTCCTTCCTGTGATTTCTGAGAATGCGGTGGAATGGTTGCTCACAAGGCCCAGGCCTGTGCTGGTCACACTTCTCTTTGAGGTACCTGGCTAGGCTTCTCTTAGAATTGCTTTGGCTTCCCTCCAGATTGCCTGTCCATGTGCTGAAAAGCTTCCCTTCGTATTGTGCATGGACTTCGTCTTTTCCGGTCCAAGTACACAAGATTTTTCTTCATTTAAAAAAAGTAGCATACAAATAAGTTTTATTTTTGTTGACTACATTCCCAATGCCCGTGCTCCCCTACTCATCCCTCACCCCCTCAAGTAGTCTCTCTCAGGTTGGAGGCCCTGAGGCAGGAATTAAGAAGGTGTGCATGGTCCCCGCTCTCCTCTTTTGGCCTGGACTGCAAGTTCTGGAAGGTGCCAGAAGAAAGCGGATGCAGGGCATCAGAGAAGGGCTAACAGCTGATCACCGGATCCGACTTTCACCTGGCCTACACGGGCCAGATGCTAGCACTTGACCATCTCTTCTTCCTTCCCCTACATGAAGCTCTAGCCTCCAGTGGAGACACGCCTTTCACTTCCTTCACTCCCTCTGCCCCTGTCTTGGTCTTTAACTTCCAGTGTCTTCTTCAGGCCTGTGTCTCTCCCTTGGCCCTTCACTTCCACGTCTCTCCAGTTCTCTTTAGTTCCTTCCACTCTCACTCTTCACTCCCTTTCACTTCCTTCACTCCTCCCCTGCCCCCAACCCCAAGCCATTGGGTTTTGCCCAAGGGTGCATTCCCTTCCTTTGGCATTTCCCTTCCTTTGGTTTTCCCTTTCCTTTCCCTTAATAAAGTCTGTTCCCTGTTAATTCAGACTAATTCAGCCTTTCTCTTAGCGTTTGGGAAACTTAACAGTCTCCCTTCTCCTTTCCTGGCTACACGTGTTCTTCTGCCAACCTCACCCATTAAGACCTCTTCTTCCCACTAATAGTCTCCTTTCTAGTTTTATGACCTGTACCCACGGCACATACACATATATACAGCTACAATAATTAAAATGTAGGATCTGCATGTGACTGAAAACATGATCAATTTGTTATTCTGAGTCTGGATTACCCTGCTTACAATAAGAATTTCTGGTTCTGCTCATTATCCTGCACATGTCATGTTCATTTTTCTTCATGGCTGATAAGATTCCATTATGTATATCCTCCATATTTTCTTTATTCATTCTTCTGTTGATAGAAAAGTAGGCTAGTTCCATTTCTTAGCTGTTATGAATACTGCAGCAGTAACACGGATGTATCTTTTTTTTTTTTTTTTTTTTTTTTGGTTCTTTTGTGACCCAGCTCTCTCTGTCGCCCCAGCTGGCCTGGAACTCACTATGTAGACCAGGCTGGCCTTGAACTCAGAGAGATCCGACTGTCTCTGTCTCCCAAGGGCTGGGATTAAAGTGTGTGCCAACCCTCCCAGCTTTTGAAAGTATACCTCAGATTGTGAGGTTTTGTTTGTTTGTTTTGTTTTGTTTTGTTTTGTTTTAAGACAATGTCTCATTATTTAGTGGTGACTGGCCTGCAACTGGCTTCAACCAAGCTATCTTTGAACTCACAGAGACCCACCTGTCTCTGCCTCCCAAGTGCTGGGATAAAAGGCATGTGCCATCACACCCAACCCCAGGGTATGTATCTTTTAAAAATATTTTATTTATTGTTTTTACTGTATGTATAAGAGTGTAATGCCTGCATGTGTATAATGCACATGTGTCATGTTATGTCTATGGAGGTCAGATGAGGATATCAGATCCCATGGAACTGGAGTTACAGATGGTTGTTAGCCACCATGTGAGTGCTGGGAACTGAACCCTGGTCCTCTTCAAGAACAGCCAGTGCTCTTAACCAATGAGACATCTCTCCAGATCAATGCATATGCAAGTATCTTGACAAGATATTTTAAAACAGACTTTTTGATACTTACCATATAGGTAGGAGAGGTGGATTACACTGCAGAGGAAGAAAGCAAAGTTGAATGTTCATTCCTCTGTGTTCAGTCTGTGGATGTGCATCCTATGGGCCTTTACTGATTCTTATTGACTCTACTCCCACCAATGTTGCTTGAGGTCACTAATCTTCTGAAATGAGAATCCTTTCTCTTTTTCACCTTCCTGGGCCTAGGGCTCCAATCTTTCCAGTCTGTATCAGGTGGAAGCAATAAACAAGTCATTTGCAATACCCAATTTTTCACATTAGATTTTACAAAGCAAATTCAGCTCAGTTACTCATTGGCTCAACTCATTGGCAGAGACTCTCTTCCTCTGCAGAAGAACATTTGCTTCCTCTGCAGAGTCAAAACACATTAAGTGCTTCATTTGGGTTTTTGATCTGTAAACTCCTAGCCGTCAAAAACTCTTATAGTTTTGAGATGACAAATCATTCTTAAAGGCTTTAAAGGTCCCCAACCAAATTACTAAGCAGATTCATGGTCAAATAGTTGCACTTATAGTTTTGAGATGACAAATCATTCTTAAAGGCTTTAAAGGTCCCCAACCAAATTACTAAGCAGATTCATGGTCAAATAGTTGCACTTACTTTTTTCCTGAGTCAGTTTCTGCCACTTTTAGCTAACGGGAAAATTGTTTCTAAGAAAATATATGTTTGTGAGAGCTTCCAGAGGTTAAATAGAAGAATTTCTCATTATGTTAGACCTTGACAATTTCTATCTTATAGTGTTGCTTAGCAGAAAAGAATGTGCAAATAAAAGCATATTTATACAAAGAATTTCATATTTATACAAAGAACTAGGGAAGGGATGCAAGGGAAGGAGGTTCACTCCCCATCTGCCACATCCATCAGTTCTCATGTCCTGCTAATATCTCTCCAATGTTTCTTCTATTCATTTCACAATTACCTGTTTGAAGGCAGCCTATGCTATTTTCATATTCCTAGCTCCTAAATATGAAGTCCTCATTCAGAGATGCTGGCTTGAATAACTGGATGGTAGAATTAAGGAGAAGGAACTAGCAATGGCAGAAATTTGAGGGGATCGTCCTTTATTGGGTTAAAGCTAGAAGAGTAAAAGGGGTTTGAATGTAGGACTCAAAGAACAAGACAGTTGGTAAAGGTGACGATAAAGCCTGGAGGGGAAGTTTCTAGATCTCTTAGAAGAGGAAAAGCATGACTGAAGATTTAAAGACAGGGTTTAAAAATTTTAAAGCAAATACCCCTCAACTGATGAGTGAATAACAAAAATGTGGTACATCTACGCAATGGAGTTCTATAAAGCGGTAAAGAAAGATGACATCCTGAACTTTGCAGGTAAATGGATGGAACTATAAGACATTAAGCTAAGTGAAGTAACACAGTCCCCAAAAAAACAAATGGGAATAGTTTTCCTCATTTGTGGATGCTAGCACCAAATCCCCCAATTGAAAGGCAAGCTGAGCCACATCATTGTTATATTTCTTTTTTAAATTTATTTTATTATGCATATGAATGTACTGTCTGCATGAAGGTCTGTTCACCCGTGTCATGCAATGCCACAGAGGTCAGAAGAGGGTGTCGGATTCCCATGGAACTGGAGTTAAAGACGGTTCTCAGCCACCATGTGGGTGCTGGGGATCAAACCCAGGTCCTCTGCAAGAGTAATTGGCCCTCTTAACTGCTAGGCCATCTCTCCAGCCCCCAGTATATTTCTTTCTATCTGAAAGCAACTGTGATGCTACAATGTAAATTTCTTAATGGGCCCTAGAATTAAATTACCACTTACTTTGTACAAAAGCTCAGGGGGCCCCACACAAAAAAATACTTACAACTGGGTAATTGGCACTAGCATCCACAGATGAGGGATACCATTCATCGTTTGTTTTTCTGGGACTGTGTTACTTCACTCAGCATGATGTCCTCTAGCTCCAGCCATTTTCCTGCAAAGCTCGTGATGTCGTCTTTCTTTACTGCTGCATAGAACTCCATTGTGTAGATGTACCACATTTTCTCTATCCATAGTCCGTGCGGGGCATTAGTTGGATCCAGCTCCTTGCTATTGGAAGAGAGCTGAAATAAACATGGCCGTGCATGTATCTCTGCAGTTAGGATGAGTGCGTAAGTCTCAAGGGTGTATCACCCAGGATTGGTATGGCCGGGGTCGGTGGTCAGTTCATTCCAAGTCTTCCAAGGGTCTCCACACTGCTTTCCATAGTGGCCGTACGAGTTTACATTCCACAGCAATGGATGAGTGTTCCCCCTTCCCCACAACCTCTCCAGCACTTATATAAATTGTTTTCTTGATCTAGACAGCCTTAAGGTAAGATGAATCTAAAATCTTAAAGTGGTTTTCATTTGCATTTCCTTTAATGATTAGTGATGTTGAACATTCTTGAGGTGTTTCTCAGACATCTCTAATTCCTCACTTGTGAAGTCTCTGCTTCAGTTCTTTGCTCTCATCTATTGAGTGTGGTCATTTGTTTCTTTTTTTCTTTGTTTTTTGAGTAGTTTATTATTCTGGAAATCAATGCTTTGTTCAGATGTATCTGCAGTGAAGGTTTCCCCCCACTCTGTGGGATTTCTCTTCACTTCTTGATTGTTTCTTTTGATTTACAGAAGCTTTTGAGTTTGATGTGGTCCCATTTTGCATTGTCAACCTTGTTTCTTGTGCAGCTTTCTCTGATTTAGGAAGTCTTTTCCTATGGCCTATTTCTTGTAGTCTGCTGCAACTTTTTCTTCTATCACCTTCAGAGTTTGGGTTTCACGTAGAGGTCTTACTCCACCTGGAGTTGACTTTGTACAGGGCGAGAGTTAGGGGTTTTAATTTTAATTTCTCTTCTACAAGTGGTGATCCAGTTTTGCCAACCACCACTTGCTGAGATGCTGTCTTTCTCCATTGTGGCTTCTTGGCCCCATTGTCAAATATGGGATGGCTGAATTGTATGTGCTCAGTTTGATCTTCGGTTTTGTTCCATTGGTCAACAGGTCTGTTTGTGCCAGTACCAGGCTTTTTTATGACTATAGCCTGTTAGTATAGTTTGAAGTCTGGTATATAGAGATCCCCCTTGTGTAGCTCTTTCTCATCAGAGTTGTTTGGCTATTCGGGGCTTTTGTTTTTTCCAATGAATTTAAGAACTTTTGTTTCAAGCCTGTGAAGAAAAGCTTGGGGATTTTGATTGGGATTGCATTAAATCTATACAGAGTTTTGGTAAAATGGACATTTTTACAATGTTAATTTCCCCATCCATGGCAGGGAGGTTTTTCCGTCTTCTGAGGTTCTTCCAATTTCTTTCTTTAAGGGTTTAAAATTTTGTTGTAGAGTCTTTGTTGTGTCTTTGGTTAGTTTGTTCCTAGGTATCTTATTGTTTTTGAGGTATGTGAGTGGAAGGTCTCTTTTGAATTCTTCTCTCAGTTGCTTGCTTCTTGTGTAAAGAAAAGCATTGATTTTTAAGGTTAATTTTGTATCTTACCACTTTGCTTAAGTTGTTAATCGTTTCTAGGAGTTTTCTGGTGGAAATTTTTAGCATCCCTTAAGTAAACAATCATATCATCAGCAAATGGGATAGTTTGACTTCCTCTTTTCCAATTAGTACTCCTTTAATATCCTTTTCTTGCCTTATTTCTAGCAAGTGTTTCAAGCTCTATATTGAAGAGAGTGGTGACAGGGGGCAGCCTTGCCGGAGTTCCTACCTTAAAGGGAATGTTTCCATCATTTCCCCATTTAGGATGATATTGGCTGTGGGTTTCCTGTATATGGCTTTGATTACATTGAGGAAAGATCCCTCAATCCATTCCTTCTGACTTTAAGCATGAGGATGCTGGAGTGGTTTTGTCCAAGGCTTTTTCAGCATCAATTGGATGATGGTGTGGTTTTTGTCTTTGATTCTGTTTTATGTGTTTGATGCTGTTTATTGATTTTAGTATGTTGAACCATCCCTGCATCTCTGGTATGAATCCAACTTGGTCCTGATGGATGATCTTCTTGATGTGGTCTGTATGATTGGCCATTTTTTAGAATTTGGCATCTGTGTTCATGGGGAGACGGGTCTAATTTCTCCTTTTTAGTTGGATCTTTGCCTGGTTTGGTAATAGAGTGTGTTGGCTTCCTAGAAGGAATTTGGGAGAATTCCCTCTGATGTATACTTCTAAACAGTTTCAGTAATAATTGGTTGTAGGTCTTTTTGAAATGTTTTATAGAATTCTGCTGTGAGTGAAACCGTCCTGGGCCTGGGCTTTTTTTTAGTGGGAGGAGGTCTCTTACTACATCCTCTATTTCTTCATATGTTATGGGTCTGTTTAAGCTGCTGGTCTCTTCTTGGCCAAGCTTTGGTGATTCCCAGGATTTCAGATATTCATCCATTTCTTCTAGGTTTTCAAACTTGGTAGAATATAGGTTCTTGTAATATTCCCATATAATTTTCTTGATCTTTTCCTTGTCCGTTGTGATATTTCCCTTTTCATCATGGATTGTATTGATTTGGAGTTGTTCCTTCTTTCTTTCTGTTAACTGGGCTAGAGGTCTGTCTATCTTGTTTATTCTTTCAAAGAACCAACTTTTGGCTTCATTGATTTTTTGTATTGTTTTCTTTGTTTCTATTTCATTGATTTCTGCTCTGATTTTTGTTATTTCTTCCTGTCTGTTAGTTGGGCATATTGCATTTTGGAAACAACAACAACAACAACAACAGAAAAGACTGCATCAAAGAACTGACTGAAACCGTGAACTTCTGCTCAAAACAGTCAACTTCCCCATGGAAAATATTGAGAAAGACTAAGAGATGAAAAGCATGTTTGGCAGAATGCATGAGCTCAGGCGGGGTGGGGGAATGGGTGGGAACACGGGTCTAGATTTGTTAAAAATAAATAAATAAATAAATTTATGTAAAAAAAAAAGAAAAAATAAATTACCACTTTCTTTCAGACATGGTAATTAACATACATGGGTGGAAAGTATATATTCATATATTAGAGTAATATAAAGTTAAAGGGAAAATATGAATTCCTAAACATATTTCAGAATTAACTTACAGTTTATTCCTGGAGGACATAATTCTGGTAGATATGACATTTATATAGGCATATTTTGGAGCAATACAAATGGGAAGGAACAACAACATAAGGACTGGGTCAAAGAACTGATTGATACAGTTAAATTCTGCCCTAAACAATAAACCTCTGCAGAGAAAAACTTTAAAAAGACTGAGAGAAAGAGGCAGGACATGTATGGCAGAATGCATGAACCTGGGTGGGGTGGGGAGAACGGAAAGGGGAATATGTCTAAACGGAACTGAAAAATGATGTATGAAATACACAAAATATTAATAAAAGTATTATATTAAAAATTTAAAGCTAAATTTGAATCATTAACTATATGAGAAAACATGTTCTAATCAGCAAATTAGATACTTGCTCAGGGCCAAGCATGTTATGAAAGACTCATTTAGTACTCCATCAATTCTATACTGTTAGAATCATCTTCATTTTACAGATAGAGAAATTGAATTTTAGAGAATCTAATTCACTTGCCAAAAGTTACATGTGAAGGATGAAGTCAGGATTCGAACCTAGATCTGCTTAAACCTCATTATTGTCGTAATTACCCATTGTACTATGTGACCATTGAACACTGTGAAGATACTGCTTCCTGTAGGTAGAAAGAAGCCACATGTGGCTGGCTACATTGTGCTAAATTACCTGCTCCTCTGTTTACACTGAAACCTGGCCCTAGTTGGGACTTGCTTGCATTAGCAAACACTTAAGATAGCCCCCCTCAGATCAAACCCTAACAAGAACTCATGATATTTACAGAACATGAGGCAGGGGGTCTGAAAGCAGGCCCTAAGGTATGATGTCACTCTGGGTATAAAAACAGAATGCTGTGAACAAATAAACAGATTCTTTTCCCCATCACACAGGAATCTCCAGTTGGTTATTTTCACTCGTGTATTTAGCCCATCAGGCTTGAACAGTGTTTGCTAGCGGAATTTGGCTGGGGAAAATCAACCAGATGCCAGCCTGTAAAGTCCAGTGAATGCAATAAGCAAGATAACTGGTGTGTGTTGAGTCTGTGCCAGTGGAATTTAGGCTGAGGAGTGGTGATCAAGAGTCATCCTGGGGGTCCAGCAGTGTCAATAGGGCACTTGCTGGTGTAGATGTTAGGTGGAAACAGGTGGGCTAGGGGAAGGTTATCAGCCATTAGCCCTAAGGTTTAAAGATAGCTGCTGCTGGCTGCCTTTCATGCTTTTTTCCTTTTCCATTTAATCCCGTGAATGAGGTTTGTGTCTCAGCCTCCAAGTGTGTTGGAGTGAGAACCTGGGTTATCACAGGTGAAAGAAGGGAGCAGCATAAAGGCAGGACTGACGACTGTAAGTTCAGAGAAACAATGAAAGTTTCACAAAGAAAGGACCCTAGGCCATCTTGATTATTTTATAACTTGTGCCTTAATTATTCTGCATGATGAGCTAAGTTTTAATGATAACTTTACATAAGGGAAATATTGAATTCTTCCCCATACCTATTTTATAGATAATGGAGGCAAGACTCAGAGAACTGGTGCCCTGAAGACTCACATGGTTAGTACCTAAAAACCAAGCTTCAGTCAGTACCTGTCACACTGCCTGCATCGTGTTCCTGCCATAAACCCACAGCAAACACTGTGTAGCAACAAGCATTCTTCACAGGTCCATTCAAAGCATTTTCTAGTCACACGACCTCCTAGAGCTCAACTCCTCCATACTGTGCTGAGGAAATGGGGCACGCCTTTAATCCTAGCACTTGGGAGGCAGAGGCAGGTGGATATTTGTGAGTTCAAGGCCAGCCTGGTCTACAGAGTGAGTTCCAGGACAGCTGGGACTACAGGGAGACCCTGTCTCCAAAAAAACCAAAAAAAAAAAAAAAAGGAAAGCAAATCAAGCAATCACAGAGGTAGCCAACACACTCTTTTTGGCTTTTGACCAGGTTTCTTGCTTTCTTTTAGTCTTCTTTTGCCACCAGAAATAAAAGCTTTTGGAGGTCTTCTTTGACCAAGAGTATATCCATAAATGTCTGGTGGCAGCCCAAGGCTGTCTTCTGCCTGTGGTAGCATTTCCAGAAAAGCACCTCTTAAAGGGCCCTGCCTCGGGCTATGATTCATTTTTCTTTCATGGTGTCAGGTGCATAGAGTTAGGTGTTACTGATTTGAAGCCACATCTGCCTGACAATTCTTAAAATAAAAACACTTCAAGACTAATTATTTCTTATTTTGCAGTCCCAGACATTACAAGGGTGGTATATTTGCAGTCAAATATTTGAGAATTACTGTATACTAAATATTTGAATTCACTCAAGCAAAATGTGTGCCCCTGGGAAACTTAAAATATCTACTGAGTTGTAGAACCCAGGGGTTTTACCAAGCAAAGGGAAATTAAACTAACTTGGAAGCAATAGTCAGGGTGCCTCTCAAAGATAATCCTCTCTGTCTAAATTATATATGTGCTATTTTCTCTCATTTGCATGACCAATTATAGGGAAGTTCTTTATTGTGAGATGCAATAATTTTGTATAATTGCAGCAGCTTCAGCAGTTTTGAAGGTGGTTTCCCTAGCAGAACAAAATCTTGGGAAAACAAATTATGTTGATTTACTAGCAATTCTGCAAATGAGTTGTCTGGGGGAATCACGGGGAGTCTTTTATGGAGTACAAAGAAACTACTCAGTATTTGATATTTTAAATTGCTCTCTTGGAATATGCAAAACTGCAGCCATTTAATTGCATGTTCTGATTGCATACTGCTGCCTCTGAGGCCTCCATTTTACGCTTGGATTTGGAGACTTTCTGTGTGATAATCAAGAGGGGAATCATCTCCCTAGGTTAGAGAGGGCAGAATAGGACCTACAAACATCCAGAAAGTCAAGAAGTGTAAGTCTGTAAGAAATTCTTATTCAAATCCATGTTGATAGTGCCGCAGTTCTACTGAAATTAGCAGAGGTGGTGAATATTATCACCAAATGCATAGCATGAGGAAAGGCATTTGGCAATCTAAAATCACATAGCCTTGTAAAAACATGTGCTGAAAGAAGATATACAGCTCCTGCTGGCAAGCCTCAGGCCCCAGCAAGGTAAGGAAGTCCTGGGAGTTTGATGTTGAATAGGGTTCTGCAGAATTCTATAAGTTGTGTGTGTTTTGGCATTAAAAAAAATTTCCCAGTGGTTCCAAGAAACTGACAGTGGTGTTTCTTGGATGGCCAACTGTGTCTAGTTGCTAAAGTAGATCAGAAAGCTGCTTTCTTTATAAGGCACCAGCATACTGTAGCACCCAAGGGAGGTGGTGCACAGTAGAACTGGGTAACCCCTTCAGAGGACTGGAGGCTCTTCTGCCTGCATAGAGGATGTAAATGGGGTAAAAAGCTTCAGTGCCAGTACATGTCTCTGTCTAAATGCTAAAGAAAACCTGGCTGTCTTGGGGGATTTTCTGGCTTGAAATGGCAGAGAGGTGGTAACAAACTTCTCTCTGTCTCTCTCTCTCTCTCTCTCTCTCTCTCTCTCTCTCTCTCTCTCTCTCTCTCTCTCTCTCTCTCTCTCTCTCTCTCTCTCTCTCTTTTCTTCTAGTAGAACACTATTCAGAGTACCTCCCCTAGAGAACACTATCCAGAGTATCTCCCCTAAATATGTTAAACTCTATAATTATTTAGGTGATAGACTTAGCATTTTATCACTTTTTGTCTAGATTAAAGAATTATGCAGGATGGGATCTCACCTTTCACCTCCTGCACTGCCTGGTGTAAATGTTCCTCACTGGGTAAACTTCACATCCTTTACCAACCCTAGACCTTTCCCTGCCCGGATGCTTCTTCAGGCACTTGTGGCTTACAAGTTCTTAAGAGCTAGCTGTGCTGGGCAGCAGGTCTGATGCTTAGTCTTTCACTCATCCTCCCTCACCTACTGGCTGTTTCCAGGATTTAGAGTGGAGAGAAATTTCAAGGCTGTTTTCTTGAAAATATACCTGTGTATGTCATTTTTTTCCAAGTTCAAAAACTGTAAAATTTTTTCTTTTGTCCTGCTGTTCAGACAGTATGAACTATGGTTTGTCTTGTGGAAAACATAATTGCTACCATGTTAAAAGAATTAAGGCCCTTTTCATTATCCCTTTATTTTTTACCAGGAATCATGCTGGAGTGATGACTTCCTTCAGGTTTGTGACTCTTATATACTCTTTTGCCCTTAAATTCAAAATACTATGTGCTCACCTTTGTTTTTCATATTCTGGCTAATCTAGATTCAAGTATATTATTCCAAAGGCCATTATTATTATTAGCATCATCATTATTATTTTTTTAAGTAAACCTTGTAATGAAACATGCAGCCCTTCTCAATTCTGCATGCATTTTGTGTGTGCATTCATGTTCGAAGTCAGAATCATATTCTTACCTTAAATTCTAAAACAGAATTTTAGTAAGTCATTAAAAGGCAGATGCACTAGGAAGAATTAGAACAGCATGCTGTAAAAGCAGAGCTGCAGACAAGGTTGGATGAAAGTATCCTTTAAAAAATTAAATGATTAGAAAGTTAAAAATAGAGAACAGATAATAGTGAAGAATAAGGAGACTGATTACTTGTGGAAACTGATTCAGGGTTTTTGCTTAGATTTAAATTAGGGATTACAGCAAGGGTGAGGTGTGTGATATGCCACAGTGGAGGAGTAAGATATCTACTGAGGGGTGTGGTTTGAAGGAAATCTGCCATCACACCAGCTGTGGGCATTAAAAATGGTCCAAAACCATTGAAACTGTTGTACAGGAGTGTCGTTTGAGTCAGACAGATGCCATTTGAGTCAGACACATCTCCCTGGGCTCAGCTATGCCCACTTGCCAAAGATCATCCCAGCTGGGGTTGTTGACTGTTGATGCCCCTATATTGAAGGAGGGGCAAGAAGAATCACTGGACTGTCTGCTTAGTACACAGGGGAAGACTTGGAGAATGTAGTCTGGGTAAGACTGAGTGAGGGGCTTTCTACTGATGTGGCTATGGAGAAGCCATCATCCATAGCCAGTGAAGACTTTCTGGTGTGGCCCTAGTGGTGAACGCCCACAGTCCTGTAAGCAACCCCTCGTCCACTGCTGTATTCTGTAAGGTGAATGTGGATGTAATTGTGCCTTGGATTATGGTTGGGGCCGTGGGAGAAGAGGTGGATCTTTTTACATTACCCCTCCCCCCAGAAGGAATTTTAGCAACAAAAACCCTCTACTCTCCAAGTATAAGCCTGGGCTGAAATCACTGCATTCTAATAATTTTATAAACCATAGCACATAGTACTCCCAAAGAATAAATATTCTTCCTTGAAGATGAGCTCATGTTTAAAAATTACAAATTACATAAGTGAGATCTGGCAGATGTAACCAGCAGAATAATGAGCATTCTAAGACTTAAGCATTTGCCCACATTTTTAATTGTGTTAAAAAAAAAACATGAAAATTTACATCTTAACCATTTTTAAGTGTACAGGTCCTTAGCATTAAATACTTTCATATTTTTTGCAATCATTACCATCTTTCATCTCCATAATTCTTCATCATATATAACTTAAGCTCTAATAACCATGAACAATAACTCACATTTCCCATTGACCCCACCACTGGAAAGCACCATCCTGGCTGTGGAAGGATTTTTGACTACTTTGGGTATGTCATAAGAGTTGACTCATTAAACACTTGTGTTTTGTTGACTGCTACAGCATGCTGTGCCTCCCAACCTTGTGCTGGAATTTAATTGCATCAGAGAAGTACTAAGGAGTGGGACCTCTAATAGATGGGTAGTTCACAGTGTCTCTGTGCTCGTGAATGGATTAATGCCATTATCCTGGGACTGGCTTAGTCATTCAGGGAATGGGTCCATGGTAAGTGCAAAAGTATGTGTCAACCAAGAATCATGCTTTTGGAAAACAGTTCCTTGAAAAATGAAGAAGAACTTGAGATGTTCCTAGATAGACAAAAGCTAGGAAGTTGTTACTACCGAACACTGCAAGAGATGCTCAAGGAAGTCCTATGGGGCTAAATAGCAGGACCTGAAAATAATATAAAATAAATATTTACAAAAGTAAATTCATGAGCAATTATTAAAGTTTTAGTGTAGCAGGACTTTGTAACTCTATTTTTTGTTTTTACACAGTTTAAGAGACGAATCCATTTTTTGAAAAATAATTATTGGTCTAAAGCTATTATACCTATAAGTTCAGTTTCTAATTCCACATGTTTTGCAATGCCCACAAAGGTCAGAAGAAGGTGTCAGATATCTTGGAACTAGAGTTACTGATAGTTGTTAGCTAGCATGTGGGTGCTAGGATTTGAACATATGTCTTCCGTTTTGTCCTCTATAAGAGTAGCCAATACTCTTAAATCTCTCTCCAGCCCCAAATATTTAAAATAAAAATCCAGACTCTGTAATATGGAAATATTTTAAGTAATAAAATAAAAAGGGTCAGAAATAAATTGAAAATGTAGACAAGAAAACAGGAAGATTAGAGAAAAAGAACTAAATAGACTTCTAGAAATGAGATATAAAACACTTGAAATTAAAAGCAAGAGATATGACTGAAATGTGTATGAGTAGGGAGAAAAAGAGAGAATTAACTGAGCTAAATTATCAGTTTAAGAATTTAAAGTAACTGATAGGCTAGAAAGGTTAAAGAACTGCTAATAAGTAAAGGTTTCAGCATAAGCAGTATAAGGTAGGCAGAAAAGGAGGTAAAAAAGAAGTAATGGTGAGCCGGGTGTGGTGGCGCACGACTTTAATCCTAGGACTTGGGAGGCAGAGGCAGGCGGATCTTTGTGAGTTCAAGGCCAGCCTGGTCTACAGAGTGAGTTCCAGGAGAGCTGGGGCTACAGGGAGACCCTGTCTCGAAAAGACCAAAAAAAAAAAAAAAATGAAGTAATGGTTGAAGAGATAAGAACTTTGATAACTGAAACAAGATGTGAGTTCAAGATTTGAAGAGGAGTTATAATTTATTGCAAGTTGGATAAAGAAATCCCCCAAACAAGTACCTGTTTGTTACCTTGTGTTTGCGTTCACTTCATCACAAATCTCTCATTGTCCACCTACCCGTGATGCTGTAAGCTATGTTCTGTGAATGACACAGAGACTAAAATACCTTCTATACTTGCAGAGTTCAGTCATCTCCCAGTGTAGACTTAAGCTAGCTGAACTGGAGCATTGCATTGGATATGTCTCCTTTGCATACAATGAAAAGACTGAAATTAATTTTGTTGTAAAATCTCTCTTCTGACATTCTATGAGAATCTTTCTAGAGTTGTGTTTACTGGAATTCAATTTAATGACTAGAATATTAAATTCATTATTAATTCATTAGACAACATTTATTTGTTGTCTGTTATATACTTGGAGGTATGTGGCTGTCATGAGGCCTGAAAACTATATTAATTCTCATTTGTTGTACATAAATAGAACCCAAAGCACAGTGGCTAAAAACAGTGCCTATTTACTTGCTTGTACTGATTTATGAATATGGGTCACTCAACATGTATCAGCTCATGTCTGTTCCATATGGTAATGTCTAGGCTTAGACTTATATTTGACTTTGGCTAAATCTGGATAGCTGGGATGGTGGCACAGCAGAGACCTTGCCCACTGGCTCTTGTGTCTTCTAATGTGGCAATTAGTTTTACAAAATGGACATGTTCTGGACAGATGACTTCTTACCTTATCTTGAGACTGGAAAATGAATCTTATTTTAGCTTGTTTACAATGTGGACAGGCTCAGTGAGCCACATGCTTCTCTTGTGACCTGGGAATATGACCTTAATCCCTCATGACCCTTTCTTGCCCCAGATGTAGACTAATGCATGTATGTACAGTTGTGTGTATAATAAGGTGACTGTCAAGAGTGCTGTTGCACCAATTACTTGTTGGAAACAAGGAAGATATGAAGATTATCCCATTTGTGTTGTAAACAATAGATGGAATTAAATTGGTAGCATATTTTTTTAATTTTATTTATTTCTGTATGTTTATGAATGTACTGTCTGCATGCAAGTTTGTGCACCCACCCATGTCGTGCAATGCCGTGGAGGTCAGAAGAGGGTCTCGGATTCCCCTGGAACTGGAGCTCTCCCAGAATTGGAGTTTCATACAGTTCTTGGCTGCCAAGTGGGTGCTGGGGATCGAACCCGGGTTCTCTGTAAGAGCGGTCGGCGCTCTTAACTGCTAGGCCATCTCTCCAGCCCCTGATAGCATATTTTTATTGTGTTTATATAGGTCTAGGGATCAGAATGGGGGAAATTCTCTCATAAAGGTCATAGTTTTACTACCCCAGTTCATGCTTAATAGAGTGTTCTCAGTAAAACAAAGAGCTAGCCCTTGTTTGAGAGCATAGTCCCAAGAGAATTTGGAAGGAGCATATTCTCAGCAGTTTAGGTCAACTCCTGTCCCTAAAACAGAGGTATAATTGTAATGTCCCTTCACATTGTAAACACCAACCTCCAAGAAGATATCTATGAGTTTCTAGGTGTAATGAAAATTCTTCCAGCAGCTAGAAAAGGTAAGATGTGACAGTTGAGCATGGTTCAGACTTCTGTAGCATTGTGTTTACTGCTATTTTATTGGCCAAAGCAAGTCATAGTGTGTGTGTGTGTGTGTGTGTGTGTGTGTGTGTGTGTGTGTGTCTGTCTGTGTGTCTGTGTGTCTGTATGTAATGAACCTATGCTTTCAAAGAACTTTACCACTGAGCTAGATAGCTAGCATCTTCCTCCAGCCCTTTTAGTTTTTCAGATACAGTCTCACTAAATTACCCAGATTGGCCTTGCGCGTGCTCTGTAGTCTAGGTTGGTCTTGAACTCATGAAACTTCTGCATTCATCTGCTGAGCAGCAAGAATTACTGGGCTGTACCACTAGACTTGGCTTGGAATTAATATCCTAATTAAAACTGGAGTTTTACTATCCCTTTAACGTTACAAACCTCAGCCATTTCTTAGATCCTGACAGACCATTTGACCTATTTACCAGGGTGATTTATTCTAGACAGGCCAATAATCTGAATCCTTCAGGTAAAAACAGGCTTCTACTAAAGCAGCTCCTCAGAATCTGTCCATTTTAGCTGGAAACATTGGTCTTAGTCTCTCAAATGTGCTCCTTTGGAGAGCTTCCTTGGGGACAGGGTAGTGAATTATTGCTTCTGTGGAAGAATCAGGCGACCACCTTCCATTTATATCTCGCTACCACAGGCAGAGAGTCTCTTGCCCTCTTTAGCAACTGGAAGAAAGATGATGCCCCCTAGTACTATGGACAGTTCAGCCTGCAAGAATGCAATTAATCATCACTTTCTGGGTCGGCTCCTGAAACAGCTCCTTTATCATCATCCATCTTTTTCTAAAAAAGATCTTTAAATTCAACTTTGTTAAAAAAGAATAATGTTACAGCCTTTTGTGGGAGTTGGATGAAAAGTTTTGAGGGCATCTTTTTATGATAAGGAAAAAGAGATTTTAAACATTGATAAGCACATTTGTTAAGGTCCTAAGGTTTTTGAAGTCACATCTCTGGAAAGCTACCAGTGTGAACTGCAGAGGGCAGGTGTTGCTAGCAATTACTACCTCTTTATTTCTTCCCCAAACTCCAGATTTACATGTTGGGACTAACGTGTTTTCTGAACACTGCCTCTGTCTCTAACTCTAGAACTAGATGCTGAGACTACAGACAACCACGGTATTTTATTCCACTGGTAGTCCTTCACATCTGTACAGACAACTTAAATGGATTTAATTGCACTGGATTTGTAGAAATGTAAAGAGGAAGAACAACGCTGTTGCCTTTAGGGATCCTGAGAGCTCTCTTTCTCAAGATCCAAAGAGTGCAGGGTTTAAAGGCAAGAAATTATGGTGATGGTAGTGCAGAAAGATAGAAATGCTGTCCAAGGTGGCATCAGTAAACCGTTGAATCCTGCTTTAGCTGGGTGGATCTTTTCTGATATGAACTGATAAATTATCTTTTGGTGTAATTTAATTTGTTTTTAACAATATTATTTGTAACCTGAAGTATACTGAGGTATAGCTGGGATCAAAAGAGAAGAGGAAATTCTTAGATTGTGAAACTGACTACAGGCAACTTGTGAGGAAGAGAATTTATTCAAAGAAGGATACTTTGAAAGAAGGGTTGATTGTAACTCAGAGGAGAGGAGCTTTATCCTGTTCCCAATAGAAACTTTTGTGGGATCAGTTTTAACAGATTATGTCTATGGTGCAGAAACTTGCAACAATATAGAAAACACAGGCATGCGGCTGTGTTCTGTTACTGCAAGAAGAACTGATTGTTGCTTATACAGATCTACCTTAGGATTAATTTCAGACACAGAAATCATTAAAATTATTTGATAGATATTTACTGAGTATATACTATATACTGGATGGTTCCCCCCAGCTCCCACCCCCAAATAGCAATACTAATTTTGCCTCTAGTAAAAATTTCAAAAAAGTGAAAAGAGGATGTATTAGTCAGGGTTCTCTAAAGAAACAGAAGCAACAGGATGAATATATAACTATATACAATTTATTGATTTGCTCACGTGACGGAGCTCAACAGTAGCGCAGAACTGGAGAGGCCGGGAATCCAGGGAACTGCTCAGTCCACAAGACTGGATGTCTCAGTAGTCCGAGTCTAGTGCTGAAGGCCTGAATGGATTCCAGGAGATCTGCCAGTCTCAGTACACGCTGGGATCCGAAAGGTTGATCACAGCAGCAAGACAAACTCACCAGATGAGAGAAGCAAGCTGCAGGAGAAAAAAGGGACCAGCTCC
>VZQC01007495.1:431606-617178 GCA_009823505.1 Rhizomys pruinosus
AACTGGAGACCACAAGGCTTGTTAAGCTCACTAAGCCTGCCCCCAGTGACATACCTCCCCCAGCACGGCCACACCTTCTAAGACCTCCAAAAACAGTGCCACCAACTGGAGACAAATGTCTGAATACTTACAGCCTATGGGGGACATTCAATCAAACCACCACATTGGCTTTAGATGGTTAGTTCAATTGTAGAGCCTCTCTGACTCTGTCTCTCTATCTCTCAACTTCAGAGGATTGTGACATTCCAGTAGCTCATTTTCTTTCATTTTATCTTGACATTGGAGGAGTAGTCCCACACTGTTGAGCTATCAAGAGGCCAAATTATATCTCCAGAGAAGAGCCTTGGAGTCCTCTAGACGGCATACAGTTACACATGTAATGAATATAGGAAAGGCATGTTTGTAGGGTCTGGCCCGAGAGACACCTTCTGGCTTCATTTTCGCCACTGTAAATTAAGATAAGATCCAAATTGCCCCAGCTGCCATGTGCACCCACCTCTCTGCACCATGTAGCTTGAGACATCATAATCTGGTAGAAAACAAGCTGTCTTTTTCTTGCTCCTGATTTTGCCTCCCCCCCCCTTTTTTCTGGTTTTTCCCTTTTAATTGTGTGATTTTATGAATCATCTTAGCTCCCTGGTCCTCAGGTCATGTGTGTACTCAATACCACCGAATTGCTGGGAGGGGTCAGTAAAGTGACATAAATAAAGCCCAATCCTGGCCCATTGTGGATGCTTACAGACTGGAACTGACATCCTCTAGAACAGATTAGCTGGCTATTCTACTACATTTGTAAGGGCCAGCAAGCCTGCACAAAGAAGCCTATGTGCCCTATATCTAAATGTCGAAAAACCGTAGGTCATATTTTAAAATGTTAAATAAGTTAGGTGTGTTGGCACACACCTTTAATCCCAACATTCAGGAGGCAGAGGCAGGCCAGTCTTTGTGAGTTCAAGGCCAGCCTGGTCTACAGAGCATGTTTTAGGCTAACTGGGCCTATAGGGAGAACTGTCTCAAAAAAACAGAAATGGAAACAAACAAAAAGTTAAATAAATATGTTACATGCTTTAGATTGGCAACTGTACTAGTATAGCAAAAAATTTAAAAGCTAAAGAAACAATTCCTGTGAAGTAACTGTTGATTCTCCAGACTCAGTTTAACATCTGCCAAAGACTGTGGCTTTCTCTGTGAAGACTGTGGTGGTGGTCACTGGGCTGGGCTGTAGGAGGAAAGGAAGCAACCTCTCTTCTCTGTGCTAGCTCATGCTCACTACAGGAACACTGGACTTCATCTCCCTCTTTAAGGAGAGAAAGACCTTCTTATCTCCTCCAAGGCTCAGGGCTTGCTGTCTAGCCACTTCCTCCAGCAACTACCTCCTGAAGGTCCCTGGGGTTACATCCTTACCATTTCTCTTTACCTCCTCAGTCATACTCAAAGTCACTCTTGTCACACATTGCCATCACTACTGCTACCCACAGTGTCATTATCCTATAGTTTCCTCTAAGTAACTGTAGCCTTCATACCCCCTGCAGCCTCTGCCCTATAGCCTTTCTGTGTCTGACTGTCTGGAAGCAGTCTCCTGGGAAAGTGTGTGTTCTAGTTTGTTTTTCCATTTCTGTGACAAAGCACTCTGACCAAAACCAACTTGGGGAGAAAAGGGTTTATTTGGCTCTCATCGCCTATGGCACAGTTCATCACTGAGGGAGCCCAAGGTAGGAACTCAGGGAAGGAACCTGGAGGCAGGAGCTAAAGCATAGGCCATGGAGGAACACTGCTTACTGGCTGGCTCCCCTGGCCCATGCTCATAATAGCCACAGGCCAGTCCAATGGAGCCAATTCCCCAATTGAGGCTCCCCCAACCCAGGTGTGTCAGGTTGACATTAAGCTTTCCAGCACAGTGTGTGAACAATTCAGCCTAGCCCACAGAGCTGAGCTCTGTCCAAACACATTATATCAGCTGTCACATGTTCAATGTAGGAATTATTACAGAGTGGTTGTCTCTCAGAAATCTGAAACAGGACAGGTCCAGTCAGATCTTAGATTTGAATTAGGACAATTGCAAATGAATTTTCAGGTTCCCTATACCCCAAACTTTGTAGAGAAGGGGACACTGAAGCTATTGGGGGGGTACTTCCTCTTGGCACTTGTCCTCATGGGGGATTTCTGAGTATTGTGGGAGGTTCAGCATCCTTCGGCTTCCACACACTAAAAGCCATAGGAACTAACCCATCATTGAGATAACTCAAAATTCCTATTAGCATTTCCTTGGGTTTCTGGGGAGATTGTTACCTCCCTTTAAGAACCAGTTTTCCCTAACTCTTCATCTGTTCTTTCCTACTTTTTCACAATCCCATTCTCCACCACAATACTGCCCAACTGTACAAACCACCATGAATTTTGTTCTAATGCATTATTTTGTGTTGTTTATCACATGTCTTATGCTATTATTTAACATATGTGCTTTTTAAGCTTCTATATTTCTACACAGTGCTTTACTAATTAACTTATAAACCAAGAAGATATATGAAGGTTTGAGGAGAGGAAATAACAGAACTTAAAATGTTTCTGGATAAATACCTCCCTTAGACTAAGCTTCTAGTGTAAAATCTCAGAAAAGTTTAAAATTGTAAATAATTGGACCCAGTTTACAAAGGAGATTAGAAACATGCAGAACTGAGAACTTCACATTTCTATTAAGATTTGACAATAGCTTTGGATCATTTACATGGAATGAAATTGAATAAATACTTGTTTGATAAGTGAATCAAAAGGTATGACAATGAACATCCTTTAGAATGTGGTTAAAACAGCTTTCCTTTCTCACTCTGGTAATGGGAAATTTTCCATTTCTTTATGACAAGCAAAATATAGTGTTCACTCCCAGAACACCTATGTCTTAACACTGGAGATCACCCAGGCCTTTAGTAGCATTTTTCTATTATAGAAAGTTCTTTTTCCTAATTTGATGAGGGAGGACGAAGACAGTGATAATTTAAGTATGTGTGGTTTCTTTTTTCAGCAGCATCTTGAAGGAACCTGGCCTTCTTCAATGACCTTTCTACCACTTCATGCTTGTTACTTTGAGTTTAACAGCCAATTAAATTTGCATGGAAAAGAGGCTGCAGAGAGCTCTGGTTGAGAGAACAGAAATGCTACAGAACATTTAATAAGTTGTCATCATATAAATCACAAAGTTCAGGACTATGAGTTTGTTAAGTTTAGAGGAGAATCAGCAAGATTTACTGAATTAAAGGTCCTCATGCCTGAGTTGATAAAAGTACAACATCAGGGTGGTGGGGTTCTGGCTCTGACTCTATAGACAGAGAAGTAGGAGCAGGCAGCAAAGAAGAAAAACTCCATGATTTTCTAGGAAGCTCCAAGCAGTGAAGAGATATAAGATTCATATATATATAATTTTAGTTGTGTATATATGTATGTACATGTGTGTATTTGGATATGTGCCCATGTGAATACAGGTGTCCACAGAGTCCTGAAAGGCATGGGACCCCCTGGAGTTAAAGGTAGTTGTGACTGCGGGTGCTAGGAGCTGAACCTAGGTCCTCTGCAAGAACACTATATCTGTGCCATCAGTTTTAAAAGTATTGGGACTTGACACAGATGCACTTTTTGTTGTTAACTCTGCAATGTATTCAAGTCGTATTGAAATAGATGAATAACTATGAGAAATCATGCTGCTGGAATAGGTCAGCAGAGCTGAAAGGGTATTGGCAGCAAAGTTATCTGCAGTCTGTTCACGAATACAAAACAATTCAAGTTCAGGAAGGCTAGCCATGTGAGCCAGGCTCCATCCCTACAGCTCCCCTTTTCTAATCTTTCCCTGCTACCTACTTCCTGTGTAACTTCTCTGTGCTCCAAACATGTCTTCTTGATCCTTTTCATTTTTCTCTGCTTTTAAGTTATTTGCTCATGTAACACCTCCTAGTGAGGCCCCCCCCTGGGCACCCATTAAAATTGTCATCTTCTTTCACATTACTACCTACTCATTTTTTCTGCTTTATTTTCTACCAAAGTGCTTAGGATTATTTAACAGATTATATAATATACTCGTTAATCTCCTTTTTCCTTATCTTAGGTTCCAGAACAGGGTATCATCTCTTTAAACAGGAAGTTTTGTCTGCTTTATTGACTACTGTGTTCTTAACCCTTAAAATAGTGTCAGGCATGCAGTAGATTCTGGACAATACTGGTTGGAGCATTGAGGGACTGGTCTCCTCAGCCCCTGTTGTGCTGGCCTAGAGCTCAGTTCTACCCCTCTGTTCATACACCCCTGGCCTATTCTCTCTCCTGGCTCCTGCTTCTCCAGGCTTCCTCTCTTTGAAGTCAGATACCTGGTCCCCCTGCCCACCCCTTACTTGTTTCTTAAACCAGCATACAACAATTTGAAGAATTTTTGCTGCTGGTAATAACCTAAGACAGACAGAAAATTAAATTATGAGGACATGGGAAGGCAAAGGGGCTCCTTCACCCCAGAGTGGGGTTAAAGCTTCTCTTCAGTTGAGAGCATATCTGCTTGAAGAGTGCCAGCACAGAGGTAATGTTCTTTATACATCACCTTGAGTATATATAGACTGGTGGACTGCAGTTCCCAAGGGAAGTGGGGAGGGATCCACACCTATGGTACAGATTCTACTAGACTAAATGACTGAACTTTGTGATTATGGAGAGCTAACATTTTTTGGAACAAAGGCAAACTATCTTGGGCTATTTTTACTACCTTTGAAAGAAATTCACTGCTCACCCTATGTGGAACTGAACATTCTATGGCAGGGTCTGAAGGGAGATGGGGAATCTCAGCCCACTTGGAAAAGCAAGAAAGCCTTCTTTTTAACATTTGGGGGAAGAGAAAGAGGGGGAGCATCATGAATTGTGAGGAAGGAACTCAGGATGTGGGGGAGGTATGGACGAAGTAGCACCTTAGATCCCTAGGTATTGTCATCCTTCTCAAACCCAGAGGCTTATGGAGCCTGCTTCGGGGGCTGTTAACCTCTCCTGCAGTAGCAGGTACCCCAGAATGAACCATGGGGACCTACTGCGAGATGAGAGGTAGAGAACTGCTGTACCTCTGGGATTTAGCATTTCTTTCTGTAAGTCTGAGGTTCCAGGGGAGCCTGTCCCTGACTTATAGACTGTGAACTTCTGGAAATCTGGGCTTCCCTACTTTTTCTCTAGAGGACGCCCCCCCCACCCTCACCAACCATGGCTGCCTGCCGCCATGTGGTTGACCTCCATGCCAGTGTTAGAGTAGCAAATAGTCCCCAGAACACTGCCTGGCAAACACTATAAAATCTGTAGTCTATCTGTTGAAAGTCTACCTTTCTAGTTTCACTGGTCAATCATGTGGTCATGGGACCACCCCTGGCAAGTTCACCTTAAGTTATGCTAACTTGATGGGTGGAATTCCTAGTGTGTTATGGAGATAGTGAACTTTTTCTGCCTGGAGTCCCACCTTTTAATACCCTTTCTAAACATGCTTTCTTCCATGCTTTGGGCTGTCCTAGCATCTTGTATTTCTTTACTTTTTTTCTAAAGCTTCCTTTGTTCCCACCATGTGGCTGCCAGTTGGCCATGTGTCTGACCACCATTCAGGCTTTAGCCTGCATGGCCTCATGGCTCTTTTTCCATGTTCCATCATGAAAAATACAGAAGATTAGAACATAAAATTCTTGAGGAAAACTTAAAGATTTGAGATGTTGAAATCATTAAGGGTTTAACTCTGGAGCCCTAAATTAAATCCCCAAACTAGATAAGACGATCCTACTGTGGCAGAAGGAGCTAGAGAAAATGGAATTTGAGCAGAGACCTATCTTGGTTGCTGTATTTTGTTTCCAGCTGTCTTCCATTTCCAGGTGAGTTTGCTGATTAAACATCTGCCCTCTAATCAATTTCTTCCCTAATTACTGTTTGAGAGCATGTAATACAGGCATGAGGTAGCAAAGTCCAGAGAATGAGGTCTGGGAGAATCCTTCACAAAGACTTCAAAATTAGCATATGGGAAAACAAACAAACAACCCCCCAAAAACAGTCAGCAAAGAAAGCCTCAAAACTGCAGCCTTTCAAGCCAAGGCTGACTAAAGCAGGCCACAGTTGCTACAAGAGCACTAGAGAGGGTGTAAATGTTCATTGTAATACTGGGTGGAGATTGGTGATGCTAATGAAACATACAATACAAAACATATAGCAGAACAGCTGGCACTATGGAAATGACTTAAAAGCCTGCTCTGTGTGACTTAAAAGCCCCAAATCTTTGCATAGTGTTTCTTCACTCCAGTTACCTTCCCCTCCCTTGTGCTCTACTTATTAATAAACTGACCTTGTTTCTGCCCTAACTGTGTCTCTGCTCAATTCCTTATTTATGCACACAAGAAACTAGAACTCATCTCTGTGGCCTCCCAACACCAGTATCTGCCAATATGAGGACAGACACTTGCTTTACTTTAGTACTCTCTCTGGTGGAGGTTCCTTTCCTTGTTCTACTGCCTCCAAGTTCCTATTCTTTGAAGCGGAATTACTTAAGGTTGCATTACAGATAATATAATAATGTACACATGCTACAATCTTCAAGCTAACCTCTAAGCCAGCAAAGGAGAAAAGGGGAGGGGAGGGAAGAAACTGTGAACTGAAGTTCCCTGAAGAAGCCACATCTGTGTTGACTCTGCACATTGACTATTTAAACTCTGTTATTACAGAGAGATGGAATATTGCAGTTTTAAGGCCAAAACTATCTTAGCTATCTTTAGTCCCTTTTAATACACAGAATCTTGGTTTCACCACAGAAAGGAATTTTTTCAGGGTAATCCAATTTGAAATATAGTTGAAGTTTATCATTAGAAATTTTCAAACATAGACTTTAAGCAGGATGATTAAAAGAAAAATATGTGCTCAAGAAGAAAGTAGGCCACTTGTTAGGTTTGAGCCAGGGACTTGTCAGCACTCATGTCCCTGCAATCCTACAGATTTGATGTTAGCAGGCACCCCTCCCAGGTTTACTGGTGAAGCAGGGAGCATCCCCTGGAGGGGTCTTAGTCTCATTCATAAAAGATTTTAAAAAATGGACCCAAATGGTGACTTCAGGACAATTTTATTAAAATTTAGAAGAAAAATCCTCAGGACAGGCAAGCTGGGAATTTTGGCAGCTGCCTTGAGGGGGACAATGGACAGGAGAAGGGTAAAGCCATGTGGTCAGCCATGCAGGCTGAAGCCTCCATGGTGCTCAGACGTGTGGCTGACAGGCAGCCACATGGTGGGGAGAAGGAAGCTTTAAAAAAAAGTAAAGAAATACAAGATGCTAGGGCAGTTCAAAAATGGAAGAAAGTGTGTTTAGAAAGGGTATGAAGAAGAAAAGGGAGAGATTATGCTTTTCTGAACAATTCAGGAAAGCAGGCAGACTCCAGAAGCAGTGTACTAGAAAGTGGGACTCCAGTCAGGAGAGCTTCACTATCATTAACACATTAGGTATTCCACCCACCTATTCAGCATAACTTAAGGTGAACCTGCCTTCCCAGCCATGGGCCCATGACCAGATGACTGCATGATTGATCAGTGAAACTGGAAAAGCAGATTTTTCAACAGACTACAGATTTTATAGTGTTTACCAGGCAATGTTACGGAGACGATTTTCTACTCTAACAATGACACAGAGCTAGAATCTATGGAATTAAAAGTTGCATATATAGAGGCTAGAGATAATGGCTTAGTTAAGAAGAGCACAGCCTACTCTTGCAGAGGACTAGGGTTCAGTTCTTAACACCCACATGACAGCAAACAATTGTCACTAATTCTTGTTCCAGGGGATCTGAGGCTTTCTTCTCACCTCCATGGGCATTACAGACACAGATGAACTTATATACATGCAGGCAAAACCCTCGATACACATAAATCAAATTAAATTTTTAATTAAAATTTAAGTTGTATATCTGAGCCAGACAGATGGTTTGTTCAGTGGATAAATGTGCTTGCTGCCAACAGCCTGGGTTTGATCCCCAGATCTCACATGGTGGAAAGACAGAACTGACTCTTGCAAGATATTCTCTGACCTCCACACATGCACCGTGGCATGCATTCTCTCTAAATAAATAAATAAATAAATAAATAAATAAATAAATAAATAACAATTTAAAGTTCTATATCTTTCTTTTGAGAAGAGAACTTTGAAATGGAAAAGTCATTTTTGCATTTAGCCCTGAATAGAAGACCTTTGCGGCTACTGAGGGTTGCAAAGAAAGTGAACCCCCAGCACTAAGTCATCATGTGCATTCAGGTGCTGTACTTTAAATTGCCTTTGTGTGCTCTGACAGGGATGGAGAAGGTTAAGGAGTATTTAAGATTAGTGAGCTTAGCTCCAAATCATATTAACTGATGGATAGGTTGATAAAAGTTTTAGATCACATTTAATTTGCCTCTTCTAATAAATTGGAGAATTTCTCTGGGTGTTTTCCTGACATTTGATATAAGAATTAAAGATGCTAAAAAAAAATTAAAGATGCTTAGGTACAGATTGTTTTATTATAGCAACAGGGCCTGTCCTAACAAGGGAGATTTCAACAGGGAGAAAGAGATGTGAGCCTGCCAGGGTCCAGATTGTTCCCGCATCACATGACCCACTCCTTTTCTGAGAGTACACTTTCACTTTGCTGCTTGCTCTAATTAAACTTCTGACTGCCTAATCTATTACTATGTTCTGTCTGAATTCTTCATTTTCGGGGAGCACTTTTGAAGACTGCCACTGGGGTTGAGACCAGCAGAAACTGGGGACCTTTCCATAACAACTCCAAGGCTTATCTAAAATCCAAGTTTATTCATTTTATAGAGATTTAACTGAAAGGCTAAAGTGTGTTATTAGAAGAATTATGTAAACTCATGAACCACAACTGCCGTATAAATGACCTACCTTGCTGGTTTTTTCTTGTTCCCCAATGTATACTTGTATCCCATAAAGAAAACCCAGAGGAGAGAAATCTGTACTGTTTTCTACTTTCTCTGACAGATGCCCTTGGCTGCTTTGGATTCAAATCCAGTTCAAAGCTTTGTTTCTTCCAAATCATGACCTAAGGCACATGGCAGGTGTTCAATTCATACCTGTTGACTGACTGAATTGAAATTGATTAACTCTCTTAAATAAGGAACCTTGAGACCAGTGTGCCTTTTTCTCTGATGTTTTTCCTGATAATGTCGGCCTGCAGTATTTGTAGTAATCAACCCTGTTGGCCATACATTATGAGGCATGAGGTGAAGATATAATTTCTTACCCTGAGAAGTATACCAGGCAAGCTTTTGTGGCTCTAATTAAACTCTTTTCTGAGTTAAAATCAAGAATTAAATGCAAACCATGTTAAGCTATATAGCATTACTATCTTTATGAACTTCTTTAAATCTGAATTTTGAGCCAATAATCTAACAGAAAGATATATGTCACTGAGAATACTAGCCTTGCATGTTCTTGGCTTTTGCTGTTGGGTAACATTTGTTGTGGCCTATAGTCATTGCTGTCAGCAAGATTCCTTATGTAGAAGGGTATTGCCCAAATTGTTCTGTCCATAGAGTATTCTATCCTCCAAGACTGACAGCAAAAAGACTTCAGGCTGAATAACCAATGTGTGTGTGTGTGTGTGTGTGTGTGTGTGTGTGTGTGTGTGTGTGTGTGTAGGGTGACAGACACATTTTCCAGAATTTATATAGGAACTTTCATATTATTAATGTTTGGAGCCCTATTCAGCCTGAAATAAAACTTTCAGGAAAACCACAGAGGCTCCGTCTCTTTCTTTTTTAAAAAAATTTATTTATATATTTTTTTTTATCAAATCTAGACCCATGTCCCCCCCATTCCCCCACCCCACCAGAGCTCATGCATTCTGCCAAACATGCTTTTCGTCTTTTTCTCAGTCTTTCTCAATATTCTACATGTGGAAGTTGACTGTTTTGAGCAGAAGTTCACTGTTTCAGTCAGTTCTTTGATGCAGTTCTTTCTGTTCTTGTTGTTGCTGTTGTTGTTGTTGTTGTTGTTGTTTCCAATATGCGTGACTCCCAACTGCTTTGGACAAAAACTCAAGGGGCCATGCACAAGAAATACTTACAACTAGGTAATTGGCACTAGCATCCACAGATGACGGATACCATTAGTCGTTTGTTTTTTTGGGACTGTGTTACTTCACTCAGCATGATGTCCTCTAGCTCCAGCCATTTTCCTGCAAAGCTTATGATGTCGTCTTTCTTTACTGCTGCATAGAACTCCATTGTGTAGATGTACCACATTTTCTCTATCCACTCATCAGTTGAGGGGCATTTGGGTTGGTTCCAGCTCCTTGCTATTGTGAAGAGAGCTGAAATAAACATGGCCGTGCATGTATCTCTGTGGTGGGGTGAGTCTTGAGGGTACATGCCCAGGAGTGGTATGGCTGGGTCGGGTGGCAAGTTCATTCCAAGTCTTCCAAGGGTTCTCCACACTGCTTTCCATAGTGGCTGTACGAGTTTACATTCCCACCAGCAGTGGATGAGTGTTCCCCTTTCCCCACAACCTCTCCAGCACTTGGTATCATTTGTTTTCTTGATCCTAGCCAGTCTTATTGGAGTAAGATGATATCTTAAAGTGGTTTTCATTTGCATTTCCTTAATGATTAGTGATGTTGAACAGTTCTTGAGGTGTTTCTCAGACATCTCTAATTCCTCACTTGTGAAGTCTCTGTTCAGTTCTTTGCTCCATCTATTGAGTGGGTCATTTGTTTTCTTTTTTCTTTGTTTTTTGAGTAGTTTATATATTCTGGAAATCAATGCTTTGTCAGATGTATCTGCAGTGAAGGTTTCCTCCCACTCTGTGGGATTTCTCTTCACTTCCTTGATTGTTTCTTTTGATGTACAGAAGCTTTTGAGTTTGATGAGGTCCCATTTGTCAATTGTCGACCTTAATTCTTGTGCAGCTGCTGTCTGATTTAGGAAGTCTTTTCCTACGCCTATGTCTTGTAGTCTGCTGCCAACTTTTTCTTCTATCACCTTCAGAGTTTGGGGTTTCACGTTGAGGTCTTTAATCCATCTGGAGTTGACTTTTGTACAGGGTGAGAGGTAGGGGTTTAATTTCATTCTTCTACAAGTGGTGATCCAGTTTTGCCAACACCACTTGCTGAAGATGCTGTCTTTTCTCCATTGTGGTTTCTTGGCCCCCTTGTCAAATATGAGATGGCTGAAATTGTATGTGCTCAGATTTGGATCTTCGGTTTTGTTCCATTGGTCAACAGGTCTGTTTTTGTGCCAGTACCAGGCTGTTTTTATGACTATAGCCCTGTAGTATAGTTTAAAATCTGGTATAGAGATCCCTCCTGTGTAGCTCTTTTCACTCAGGATTGATTTGGCTATTCGGGGTCTTTTGTTTCTCCAAATGAATTTAAGAACTTTTGTTTCCAAGCCTGTGAAGAAACTCTTGGGGATTTTGATTGGGATTGCATTAAATCTATACAAGAGTTTTGGTAAAATGGACATTTTTACAATGTTAATTTTCCCAATCCATGAGCATGGGAGGTTTTTCCATCTTCTGAGGTCTTCTTCAATTTCTTTCTTTAAGGGTTTAAAATTTTTGTTGTAGAGGTCTTTGGTGTCTTTGGTTAGGTTTGTTCCTAGGTATCTTATTGTTTTTGAGGCTATTGTGAGTGGGAAGGTCTCTTTGAATTCTTTCTCCAGTTGCTTGTTCTTGGTGTAAAGAAAGGCCATTGATTTTCTAAGGTTAATTTTGTATCCTGCCACTTTGCTGAAGCTGTTAATCGTTTCTAGGAGTTTTCTGGTGGAGTTTTTTGCATCTCTTAAGTAAACAATCATATCATCAGCAAATAGGGATAGTTTGACTTCCTCTTTTCCAATTAGTACTCCTTTAATATCCTTTTCTTGCCTTATTGCTCTAGCAAGTGTTTCAAGCACTATATTGAAGAGGAGTGGTGATAGGGGGCAGCCTTGCCGAGTTCCTACCTTTAAAGGGAATGTTTCCGTCATTTCCCCATTTAGGATGATATTGGCTGTGGGTTTCCTGTATATGGCTTTGATTACATTGAGGAATGATCCCTCCAATCCAATTCCTTCTAGGACTTTAAGCATGAAGGGATGCTGGATTTTGTCAAAGGCTTTTTCAGCATCAATTGAGATGATGGTGTGGTTTTTGTCTTTGATTCCGTTTATGTGTTTGATGATGTTTATTGATTTTCGTATGTTGAACCATCCCTGCATCTCTGGTATGAATCCAACTTGGTCATGATGGATGATCTTCTTGATGTGGGTCTGTATGCGATTTGCCAGTATTCTGTTTAGAATTTTGGCATCTGTGTTCATGAGGGAGATGGGTCTATAATTCTCCTTTTTAGTTGTATCTTTGCCTGGTTTTGGTAATAGAGTGATGTTGGCTTCATAGAAGGAATTTGGGAGAATTCCCTCTGATTGTATACTTCTAAACAGTTTCAGAAATAATGGTTGTAGGTCTTTTTGAAATGTTTTATAGAATTCTGCTGTGAAACCGTCTGGGCCTGGGCTTTTTTTAGTTGGGAGGCTTCTTACTACATCCTCTATTTCTTCATATGTTATGGGTCTGTTTAAGCTGCTGGTCTCCTCTTGGCCAAGCTTTGGTGATTCCCAAGATTTCAGATATTCATCCATTTCTTCTAGATTTTCAAACTTGGTAGAATATAGGTTCTTGTAATATTCCCATATAATTTTCTTGATCTTTTCCTTGTCCGTTGTGATATTTCCCTTTTCATCACAGATTGTATTGATTTGGAGTTGTTCCTTCTTTCTTTTTGTTAACTGGGCTAGAGGTCTGTCTATCTTGTTTATTCTTTCAAAGAACCAACTTTTGGCTTCATTGATTTTTTGTATTGTTTTCTTTGTTTCTATTTCATTGATTTCTGCTCTGATTTTTGTTATTTCTTCCTGTCTGTTGCGTTTAGGGTTCATCTGTTGTTGCCTCTCAAGTGCTTTTAGCTGTAGTGTTAGATCATTCACTTGTGCTCTTTCTGTTTTTCTAATGTAGGCACCCAGGGCTATAAATTTCCCTCTTAGGACTGCTTTTAAGGTATCCCATAAGTTTTGTTGTGTTGTATTGTCATTGTCATTCAGTTCCAGGAATGTTTTTATTTCTTTCTTTATCTCTTCCTTGACCCATTCATTATTCAAGAGTGTGTTGTTTAGTCTCCATGTGTTCTTGTAGGCAGGAGGGCTTGTCCTGGTGTTGATGTTGAGCTTCATTGCACTGTGGTCTGACAGGATGCATGAAATTATTTCAATCTTTTTGTATTTGTAGAGGTTTCTTCTGTGTCCCAGGATGTGGTCGATTTTGGAGAATGTTCCGTGGGGTGCTGAGTAGAAAGTGTATTCTCTGGTATTAGGATGGAATGTTCGGTAGAGGTCTATGAGGTCCATTTGGTGTATCATATCGTTCAGTTCAGATGTCTCTCTGTTTATTTTTTGTCCTGTTGACCTATCCAAAGGACTCAGTGGGGTATTGAAATCTCCCACTATGAGTGTGCTGGGGTTAGTCTGTGACTTGTGGTCCTGGAGAATTGTCTTTATAAAGTTTGGTGCACCAGAATTTGGGGCATATATATTCATAATTGTGAAATCTTCTTGGTGGATTGTTCCTTTGATGAAAATGTAATGGCCTTCTTTGTCTCTTCTGATTTCTTTTACTTTGAAGTCTATTTTATCCGATATTAAAATAGCAACACCTGCTTTCTTTTTGGTACCATTTGCTTGGAATATTTTTTTCCATCCCTTCACTTTAAGGTGGTGCCTGTCCTTGAAGGTAAGATGTGTTTCTTGCAGACAGCATATCGATGGATTCTGTTTCCTAATCCAGTCTCCCAGTCTATGTCTTTTGATTGGGGAATTTAGTCCATTAATATTTAAGGTTATGACTGATAGGTTTGTGTTGCTTCCTTTTGCCTTATTATCCATCTGCGGTTTTGATTTAGGTTTCTACTTCTGCAGTTATGCTTTTATTGATTTCTCCTTCTAGTTGCCTGGGGTTGGTTGCTCCTTTCTTCTGTTCTTTGGATTGCTTCAAGTATTCTCTGAAGGGTTGGTTTTCCGGACATGTATTCTTTCAAGTTGTTTATGTCATGGAAGATTTTCCTCTCTCCTTCCACTATGATTGACATTTTTGCTGGGTATAGTAACCTGGGCTGGCATCCATTGTCCCTCAACACTGGGAATGCTTTGCTCCAGGTTCTTCTTGCCTTCATCGTTTGCTGTGAGAAGTCCGTTGTTATTCTGATAGGTTTCCCCTTATAGGTCACTTGTTGTTTTTCTCTTGTCGCTTTAAGAATTTTCTCTTTGTTTTGGGTGTCCAGCATTTTAACTATGATGTGGCGTGGAGAATTTCTTTTCTGATCTTGTCTGTTTGGAGTTCTATGTACTGCTTGTATTGGTATTGGTTTGTCTTTTCTAGTTTGGGGAAGTTTTCATTTATTATTCTGTTGAAGATCTGTTCAATACCATTCTCTTGGGATTCTTCTCCTTCCTCTATTCCTATGATGCTGAGGTTTGATCTTTTCATAGTGTCCCACAGTTCCTGCTTGTTCCACATTTGTGTATTTTTAAATTTTTCATGATCTTTATTTGAGGATTTTAGTTGTTCTGTGTTATCTTCCAGGTCTGATATTCATTGTTCTGCTTCCTCCATTCTGCTTCTGAGGCTTTTTCTATTCCTTCTTGACTGGATGGGTGTTTGATTTCCTTTTTCAGTTCCTCTTCTGATTTCTTTAGTATTTCTACTTCTTTTTGGAGCTTCTCAATCTCTTCCTGTAGCTCTTTGCTTAGCTGGTTGGTTTCCTTATCTTTTTCAGCATGGGATCTTTTCAGTGTTTCTACTTCCTTCCGGAGTTTGTCATTCTCTCTCTCTAGGTCCTTCTTGTGTTCTTCATTCTCTTTTCTTAGTTTTTTGATTTGCTCTTTATAATCTTGTAGTTCTTTAAATATGTTCCCAGTTTTGTTTCTGATATCTGTGATCTGATATCTGTGTGATCTCAAGACTCACACAACCCTACCTTTAATACCAGCTGGGAGGATAACTCCACCGCCACAGCCACAAAAGCCAATTAAGACAAAGACAACTGGATTAATGAATTAACTAGGTTAAGTCAATCAACAATCAGCCTTGCTGAAGCACCCAGTTCCTACCTACCTTCCTGTGCTTCAGATCTGGCTCCATCTCTTTCAAGCAAAGCAGACAAGCTTGAGCTCAGGACTGAAGCAGTTTAAAATGCTGGCCCCTGGCCGGGTGTGGTGGCGCACGCCTTTAATCCTAGCACTTGGAAGGCAAAGGCAGGTGGATATTTGTGAGTTCAAGGCCAGCCTTGTCTACAGAGTGAGTTCCAGGCAGCTGGGGCTACTGGGAGACCCTGTCTCAAAAAGACCAAAAAAAAAAAAAAAATGCTGGCCCCTAAAAAGTGCTTTCATGACCTGAGTCTACAGAAACAGCCAACACCCAGGAGTGAAATGGAAGCATGGAGAAATTGATTGGTTTCTCTTCAGCATACACAGTCACACTCTGGGTTTTAAAAATTAAGCCACAAAACAGAAGGTGCTTATTTCCTTCAAAAGCAAGATTGAATTTGGTGTTTAGAGTACAATCCCAAAGAGAAACAATTCATTGATTTGGGTGAATTTAAAAAGAATTTATTTTAAATTAATTAGGTGGATTTTATTTGAAATCATCACAAACATAAATAATTATATGTATGGATTGATAGAGAAAAAGGTACCAGCTGATAGGAATGTGCCACTGGTTAAAGGGGAAGGATCAGCTGGTACTCAAGGTCACCTGCTTCCCACTATGAACCAGTGCTTCTTTTCCATTTTCTGGTGCCCTCTGTGAAGCTGTGTAGTTTTAGACAGACACAAATATTGTTAAACAAACAAAAAAGCACAAGGTTCTGAGGGCTCTAGGCTAACTGACCAATGAGGGGAGAAGCCCTAGGAATTTCTGGTATGGGAAAGGAGGAAATCATTGGTGATTATCTCAAGCATTAAACAGAACTTCTTTAGAGATGATATGTCAGTGCTTTTTTAAGTGATAGGATTCCATTAAAAAAATACTGGGAAGAGAAGGGAGAATACATCTCTTGAAAATCCTATCCAGATAGAAACAGTGCTGGTCATGGGAAATATTAGAGCATGCTTACATGGTGAGAATAATTGCCTCCAGGAGAGCCAATCTTGGGAGCCCTTGAGTGATGAGAGATGAGAATGAACTGGTTTACCCATGCAGACCTTGCCCTAGGTAAGACTGTGTACAGTTCTTCTATGGAGAGAGCAGATGTACTAGGGAGAGTGATGCTGTGCAGTGCTGTAAAATCATCAGTGCTTTGTGTCCTGCATACGTCATATGTATGAAACACAGTCCAGGGCAGAGCAGCAGCTGTCCTGGGTATCACATATGTTGTTTGCAGTCCTAGATCTAGGTCTCCTTCCATGGTGAGGCCCACCCTTACTGGAATTATATACTTCCCTCCATGTCAGTGCAATCCAAGAATGGGGATGCAGAGGTAAACAAGTCTGCTTTTACTTTCTCTTACATTCTCATGGCTTTTTAATGCCAGTCCAATCAAAAGGAAAGCTGGGAAATGTAGTCTTCAGTGTTCTTGGGAAGGAAGAAGAAAATCAAGGAGAATCATCCAGTCTTCCTCACAGGAAAAAAAGGCAGATATTCAGCTGTAAATGAAGCTTTGTTATTAGATGTAGCCATGGGAACATGTCCTTATCATGTCTTGGTGAAATAGGAGGCAAGAGAGTAGGAAAGCAGGAGAATTAAAGGTATGAGGAAACTGGAAATGGTGTAAAGTTGTCAAGGAAGAGAATGGTAAATTATTGTCAGGTTGGACCTGGTGCAGTAGCACACCCCATTAATCTCAACACTCAGGAGGCAGAGGCAGGCAGGTTTCTGTGAAAGTAAGGACAGCCTGGTCTAGATTGTGAGTTCTGGGACAACTGGGGCTACATGGAGACCCTGCCTCAAAAAAACAAAACAGAACAAAATAAACTATTGTCAAGTACTATGTGACTGTGGTTGGTGAGTCAGGGCTAATAGTAGGGAGATGAACTGGAAAGTACAGGCTCCACACACATAGACATATGTCGTTTAAGTGATGTGTTCAGAAAGGACTGATTATTGCTTAATTTCTTTTCCTAATTATTATGTGGTTATCTCCATGAGGAAAAAGGTTCTGGGAAATATAGTTCCTGGCCTTACTCAAGGTCACAAAAAACATGGTGTAGAATATGGGTCTTTATTGCTTACCAATCCCAATCACTATTATGTTACTTTCTTATTTGTCAGTTTATTTTATTGTTGCTATGAAATTTAACTGCATAGAGATAGTCATTCACTTTTTCCTTTATTATTATGCTTTGGATCTAAAGCAACATGTAGAACAAGGAGTATTTGATAAATAAATCAGTTTTATAGACATCTTTTTAGATATTCCTCTATGTATATTATATATAACTACATACACATAGATAAAAGGACATTTATTAACATTTTATTAAAAGGAGATTTGTATCTAATATTTTCCATTTATTATGAATTCATACCTTTCTTTCAATAACTTTTCGTCTCTAACAAATTTTAAAGTTATAATAACAAATTCACCTATGTCTAAACGATTGCTAACATAATAATTGTTTACATTAATGTAGTTAATTAGTTCCTACTAAAGTAATATATGCTAGTCAAACACTAGGTTGATAAGGCAGGTTTGATAAAAACCATAGAAGGACCTACTTTTGACTTTTTGGTATAAAATAAACATAATATGACTTCAGAATAGTGTTGGGTTCATTCCCATGTGAGAATACAGCTTGAAATTTCCCCTAGTCATCAAGTGGGTGGGTGGGTGTGTTGCTCCTCAAATGTGTTTGGTGCAGGAACTGGAAAGGTCAGGATATCAAATATCCTCACCAGAAGTTCTTTCTCAAATGAAAAATAGACAAAGAAGATGGGATTGACATGTGTATATAGGAATATAGTGTAAAAACCCAAGACAAATAAAACTCAATATACTTAGATGTCCCAAACACCAGATACCTATATGAGAATACTTGTCATTCTAAAAGTATTCTCATTTCTCTGCTAATTCATTTGAGAAATGGGTCGATGTATTTGGAGGAGCCATTTAGAGCTAACTATGTCGAGTCCCCTATTGAGTCTTTAGGCTAGATGCTTAAATCAGAGAACTGGTTGCACATCAAAGAACAGGGCAACGCCCAAGCAAATCAAATGCCTGGGAAGAGAGCCCAAACATTGGGCTTTGAAAAATTTAATGCTAGCACTTGGGAGGCAGAGGCAGGCGGATCTTTGTGAGTTCAAGGCCAGCCTGGTCTACAGAGTGAGTTCCAGGACAGCTGGGGCTACAGAGAGACCCAGTCTTGAAAGGACAACCCCCCCAAACCCAAATAGAACCTTTTGTTTATTCTCTGACAATTTTGTCCATGTGTGTGATGTGTCTTGATCACATTCACCCCTAACTCTCCTTCCCCATCAGCCCAGGTGCCCCCAAAACGTCTCCCTCCCATTTCATGCCCTGTCTCTCTTCCTCTAACCCACCGAGTGCAGTTAGTGCTGCCTCTTGGAACGTTGATTGACCTTGTACAAGTCTTGTGCAGGTAACAACAGGTTCAGTGCATTTGTGAGTCCAACAGACACATGTGCAGAAGACAGCACTGACCAGTGTCCCACTCCTCTCCTCATGACCCCTTGAGTCTCGGGGGCAGGCAGAGCACTCAGTTGTGGCTCATTCTCAAGCACTTTGATCAGTTATGAGTCTCTTAACTGCTGACCACTGTGGGAACTCTCTGGCTGAGGTTGAGGGCAGGGCTAATTTATGTGTACAAACATGAATATTTAGAAGGCAGTTTGACAACATGTCCAGTTAGCAAGACAACAATAGAGGTTCCCTGCTAAAAGGCCTGTGACATCCTGAGCTGTGGGATTCTGAGCAGGTCCACAATATCAGACAGGGAATTCTCCATTTCCATCATTGCCCAGAATTCCCGGCCGTTGTTTCTGCTCGCATACAGGCTGAAGCAGGCCTGAGTTTCGAGGGTCCAGTGGGTTGGATGGCGGTCCATCAGACCACCAACATGGGTAGCTGGTGTGGGGCTGGAAGGAGATCAGATCACCAGCTGTGAAGTGAATTGTGAGTGGGTGTAGGCTGAAGATAGGCCATCAGCCTGAAATTCCTATCCAGGGGCCAGCAGTCTGGGCAGGTGGAAAGCACAGCCGAGACGGTGAAATGTTCCGTTCTCCCAGGCTAAGGACCCGAGTTGGAAATACTTCTCAGGTTGGGTTACGGAAGTAACCCACTGACCTCTGTGCCAAGGGGTCAGTTCCCTAGAGTNTCCTTTTGATTGTTTCTTTTGTATGTACAGAAGCTTTTGAGTTTAATGAGGTCCCATTTGTCAATTGTCGACCTTAATTCTTGTACAGCTGCTGTCTGATTTAGGAAGTCTTTTCCTACACCTATGTCTTTAGTCTGCTGAAACTTTTTCTTCTATCGCCTTCAGAGTTTGGGTTTCATGTTGAGGTCTTTAATCCATCTGGAGTTGACTTTTGTACCAGGGTGAGAGGTAGGGGTTTAATTTCATTCTTCTACAAGTGGTGATCCATTTTTGCCAACACACTTGACTGAAATGCTGTCTTTTCTCCATTGTGTTTCTTGGCCCCATTGTCAAATATGAGGTGGCTTGAAATTGTATTGCTCAGGTTTGGATGTTTGGTTTTGTTTCCTTGGTCAACAGGTCATTTTTGTGCCAGTCCAGGCTGTTTTTATGACTCTATACCCCTGTAGTATAGTTGAAGTCTTGTATAGAGATCCCACTGGTAGCTCTTTTCACTCAGGGTTGTTTTGGCTATTTGGGGTCTTTTGTTTTTCCAAATGAATTTAAGGACTTTTTTCCCAAGCCTGTGAAGAAACTCTTGGGAATTTTTGGGATTTCATTAAATCTATACAAGAGTTTCGGTTAAAAGTGGGACATTTTACAATGTTAATTTTCCCAACCTCATGAGCATGGGACAGGTTTTCCATCTTCTGGATGTCTTCTTCAATTTCTTTCTTTAAAGGTTAAAATTTTGTTGTAGAGATTCTTTAGCATCTTTGGTTAGGTTTGTTCCTAGGTATTTATTGTTTTTGAAGGCTATGTGATGGGGCAGGTCTCTTTTGAATTCTTTCTCCAGTTGCTTGTTCTTGGTTAAAGAAAGGCCATTGATGTTTTTAACGGTTAATTTTGTATCCTGCCACTTTGTGAAGCTGTTAATCATTTCTAGGGTTTCTGGTGGAGTTTTAGCATCCCTAAGTAAACCAATCATATCATCAGCAAATAGGAGATAGCTTGACTTCCTCTTTTCAATTAGTACCCTTTAATTTCCTTTTCTTTCCTTATTGCTCTTAGCAAGTGTTTCAAAGCACTTATTGAGAGAGGAGTGGACAGGGGCAGCCTTGCCAAGCTCCTACCTTTAAAGGGATGTTTTCTGTCATTTCCCCATTTAGGATGATATTGGTGTGGGTTTCCTGTATATGGCTTTGATTACATTGAGGAATGATCCCTCCAATCCAATTCCTTCTAGGATTTAAGCATGAAGGTTTGCTGGATTTTTGTCAAAGGCTTTTTCAGCATCAATTGAGATGATGGTGTGGTTTTGTCTTTCATTCCATTTATGTGTTTGATGATGTTATATTGATTTTTGTATGTTGAACCATCCCTGCATCTCTGGATGAATCCAACTTGTCATGATGGATGATCTTCTTGATATGGTCTGTAAGTATTTGCCAGTATCCTGTTTACAATTTTGGCATCTGTGTTCATTATGAGAGTGGTCTATAATTCTCCTTTTTAGTCGTATCTTTGGTTTTGGAAATAGAGTGATGCTTGCTTCATAGAAGGAATTTGGGAGAATTTCCTATATTTGTATCCTTCTAAATAGTTTCAGTAATAATGGTTGTAGGTCTTTTTGAAATGTTGTATAGAATTCTGTCTGTGAAACTGTCTGGGCCTGGGTTTTTTTAGTTGGGAGATTTCTTATTACATCTTCAATTTCTTCATGTATTATGGGTCTGTTTAAGCTGTGATCTCTTCTAGTTGAGCTTTGGTGATTCCAGGATTTCAGATATCATCCATTTCTCTCAGGTTTCAACCTTGTAGAGTATAGGTTTTTTAATATATTCCCGTATGATTTTCTGTATCTTTTCCTTGTCTGTTGTGATATTTTCCCTTTTCATCATGGACTGTATTGATTTGGAGTTGTTCCTTTTTCTTTTGGTTAACTGGGCTAGAGGTCTGTCTATCTTGTTATTCTTTCAAAAACCAATGGGATTCATTGATTTTTTGTATTTTTTCTTTGTTTCTATTTCATTGATTTCTGCTCTGATTTTTGTTTTTCTTCCTGTCTGTTGTGTTTAAGTTCATCTGTTGTTGGCCTCTCAAGTGCGTTTTAGCTGTAGTGTTAGATCATTCACTTGTGCTCTTTCTGTTTTCTTCTAATGTAGACCACCCAGGGCTATAAATTTCCCTTATGACTGCTTTTAAGTATCCCCATGTTTTGTTGTGTTGTATTTTCATGTCATTCAGTTCCAGGAATGGTTTTATTTCTCTCTTTATCTCTTCCTTGACCCATTCATTATTCAAGAGTGTGTTGTTTAGTCTCCATGTTTCTTGTAGCAGTAGGCTTATCCTGGTGTTGATGTTGAACTTTATTGCACTGGGTCTGATCGAATGCATGAAATTATTTCAATTCTTTTTTTATTTGTGGAGATTTTTCTGTGTCCCAGTTTGTGGTTCTTTTGGAAAATGTTCCGTGGGGTGATGTAGAAAGTGTATTCTCTGATATTAGGGTTTAATTTTGGAGAGGTCTATGGGTCCATTTGGTGTATCAATCGTTCAGTTAGATTCTTCTTATTCTTTGCCAGTTGACCTATCCAATGTGACTCAGTGGGGTATTGAAATCCCCTACTGGGGCTGGACGAGATGGCCTAGCGTTAAGAGCACAGACCGCTCTTACAGAGACCCGGGTTCGATCCCAGCACCCACATGGCGGCTGAGAACCGTCTGAAACACCAATCCCAGGAGAAACTCCAGTTTCAGGGGGAATCCGAGACCCTTTTCTGCCTCCGCAGCATTGCACGAACGGTGCAAAAACTTGCATGCAGACACTACATTTATACATATAATAAATAAAAAAAAAAAAAAAGAAATCCCCTACTGTTAGTGTACTGAGTTAGTGTGTGAATTGTGGTCCTGGAGAATTCTTTATAAATTTGGTGCACCAAGTTTGGGGAAATATATTCATAATTGTGAAATCTTCTTGGTGAATTTTTCCTTTGATAAAAATGTAATGGCCCTTCTTTGTCTCTTCTGAATTTTTTTACTTTAGTCTATTTTGTCTGATATTAAAATAGCAACACCTGCTTCCTTTCTCTCGTACCATTTTTGGATATTTTTTTTCCATCCTTTCACTTAGGTGGTGCCTGTCCTTGAAGTAAGATAGATTGTTTTTTGTAGGCAGCATATTGATGGATTCATTTCTTATCCAATCTCCCAGTCTATGTTGTTAGCTTTTGATTTGGGAATTTAGTCCATTTATATAAGGTTATGACTGATAGGTTTGTGTTGCTTCCTTTTGCCTTATTATCCATTTGTGGTTTGGGTTTATGTTTCTACTTCTGCAGTTATGTTTTATTGATTTTTCTTCTAGGTGCCTGTGGTTGGTTGCCTCCTTTCTTCTGTCTTTATTGCTTCAAGTATCTCTGAAGGGTTGGTTTTCTGGACATGGCTATTCTTTCAACTTTTTTATGTCATGGAAAGTTTTCTCTCTCCTTCAATTATAATCAACATTTTTCTGGGTATGTAAACCTGGGTTGGCATCTATTGTCCTTTAACACTGGGAATGCTTTGTCCAGGTTCTTCTTGCTTTCATAGTTTGCATTGAGAAGTCAGTTGTAATTCTGATATATGTACTTTCTTTTTAGTATTTTTTTCTTCTTGTGGCTTTAAGGATTTTGTCTTTGTTTTGGGTGTCTAGCATTTTAACTACTGATGTGGTGTGGAGAATTTCTTTTTTCTGTCTTGTCTGTTTGGAGTTCTATGTATGCTTGTATTTGTATGGTTTGTCTTTTCTAGGTTTGGGGAAGTTTTCATTTTATTATTCTGTTTAAATCTGTTCAATACCATTTCCTTGGGATTCTTCTCCTTCCTCTATTCCTATGTGCGCGAGGTTGATCTTTTTCATAGTGTCCCACAGTCCTGCTTGTTCCACATTTGTGTATTTTTTAAATTTTTCATGATCTTTATTTGAGGGATTTAGTTTTCTGTGTTATCTTCCAGGTCTGATATTCATTGTTCTGCTTCCTCCATTCTGCTTCTGAGCTTTTTTATCCTTCTTGACTGGATGGGTGTTGATTTCCTTTTTCAGTTCCTCTTCTGATTTCTTAGTATTTTACTTCTTTTTGGACGTTCTCAATCTCTTCCTTGTAGCTCTTTGCTTAGCTGGTTGGTTTCCTTATCTTTTCAGCATGGGATCTTCAGTGTTATCTACTTCCTTCCGGAGTTTGTATTCTCTCTCTCTAGGTCCTTCTTGTGTTCTTCATTCTCTTTTTCTTAGTTTTTTGATTTGCTCTTTATAATCTTGTAGTTCTTTAAATTATGTTCCCAGTTTTGTTTCTGATATCTGTGATCTGATATCTGTGTGATCTCAAGACTCACACAACCCTACCTTTAATACCAGCTGGGAGGTAATAACCCACCGCCACAGCCACAAAAAGCCAATTAGACAAGACAACTGGATTAATGAATTAACTAGGTTAAGTCAATCAACCAATCAGCCTTGCTGAAAGCACCCAGTTCCTACCTACCTTCCTGTTGCTTCAGTCTGGCTCCATCTCTTTCAAGCAAAGCAGACAAGCTTGAGCTCAGGACTGAAGCAGTTTAAAATGCTGGCCCCTGGGGTGTGGTGGCGCACGCCTTAATCCTAGCACTTGGAAGGCAAAGGGCAGGTGGTATTTGTGAGTTAGGCAGCCTTGTCTACAGAGTGAGTTCCAGGCACGCTGGGGCTACTGGGAGACCTGCTCAAAAAGACCAAAAAAAAAAAAAAACTGTGGCCCCTAAAAAGTGCTTTCATGACCTGAGTCTACAGAAACAGCCAACACCCAGGAGTGAAATGGAAGCATGGAGAAATTGATTGGTTTCTCTTCAGCATACACAGTCACACTCTGGGTTTTAAAAATTAAGCCACAAAACAGAAGGTGCTTATTTCTTCAAAACAAAAGCAAGATTGAATGTGTTTTAGAGTTAAATCCCAAGAGATAAACAATTCATTGATTTGGGTGAATTAAAAAGAATTTATTTTAAATTAATTAGGTGGATTTTATTTGAAATCATCACAAACATAAATAATTATATGTATGGATTGATAGAGAAAAAGGTACCAGCTGATAGGAATGTGCCACTGGTTAAAGGGGAAGGATCAGCTGGTACTCAAGGTCACCTGCTTCCCACTATGAACCAGTGCTTCTTTTCCATTTTCTGGTGCCCTCTGTGAAGCTGTGTAGTTTTAACAGAACACAATATTGTTAACAAACAAAAAAGCACAAGGTTCTGAGGGCTCTAGGCTAACTGACCAATGAGGGGAGAAGCCCTAGGAATTTCTGGTATGGGAAAGGAGGAAATCATTGGTGATTATCTCAAGCATTAAACAGAACTTCTTTAGAGATGATATGTCAGTGCTTTTTTAAGTGATAGGATTCCATTAAAAAAATACTGGGAAGAGAAGGGAGAATACATCTCTTGAAAATCCTATCCAGATAGAAACAGTGCTGGTCATGGGAAATATTAGAGCATGCTTACATGGTGAGCATAATTGCCTCCAGGAGAGCCAATCTTGGGAGCCCTTGAGTGATGAGAGATGAGAATGAACTGGTTTACCCATGCAGACCTTGCCCTAGGTAAGACTGTGTACAGTTCTTCTATGGAGAGAGCAGATGTACTAGGGAGAGTGATGCTGTGCAGTGCTGTAAAATCATCAGTGCTTTGTGTCCTGCATACGTCATATGTATGAAACACAGTCCAGGGCAGAGCAGCAGCTGTCCTGGGTATCACATATGTTGTTTGCAGTCCTAGATCTAGGTCTCCTTCCATGGTGAGGCCCACCCTTACTGGAATTATATACTTCCCTCCATGTCAGTGCAATCCAAGAATGGGGATGCAGAGGTAAACAAGTCTGCTTTTACTTTCTCTTACATTCTCATGGCTTTTTAATGCCAGTCCAATCAAAAGGAAAGCTGGGAAATGTAGTCTTCAGTGTTCTTGGGAAGGAAGAAGAAAATCAAGGAGAATCATCCAGTCTTCCTCACAGGAAAAAAAGGCAGATATTCAGCTGTAAATGAAGCTTTGTTATTAGATGTAGCCATGGGAACATGTCCTTATCATGTCTTGGTGAAATAGGAGGCAAGAGAGTAGGAAAGCAGGAGAATTAAAGGTATGAGGAAACTGGAAATGGTGTAAAGTTGTCAAGGAAGAGAATGGTAAATTATTGTCAGGTTGGACCTGGTGCAGTAGCACACCCCATTAATCTCAACACTCAGGAGGCAGAGGCAGGCAGGTTTCTGTGAAAGTAAGGACAGCCTGGTCTAGATTGTGAGTTCTGGGACAACTGGGGCTACATGGAGACCCTGCCTCAAAAAAAACCAAAACAGAAACAAAATAAACTATTGTCAAGTACTATGTGACTGTGGTTGGTGAGTCAGGGCTAATAGTAGGGAGATGAACTGGAAAGTACAGGCTCCACACACATAGACATATGTCGTTTAAGTGATGTGTTCAGAAAGGACTGATTATTGCTTAATTTCTTTTCCTAATTATTATGTGGTTATCTCCATGAGGAAAAAGGTTCTGGGAAATATAGTTCCTGGCCTTACTCAAGGTCACAAAAAACATGGTGTAGAATATGGGTCTTTATTGCTTACCAATCCCAATCACTATTATGTTACTTTCTTATTTGTCAGTATTATTTTTGTTGCTATGAAATTTAACTGCATAGAGATAGTCATTCACTTTTTCCTTTATTATTATGCTTTGGATCTAAAAGCAACATGTAGAACAAGGAGTATTTGATAAATAAATCAGTTTTATGGACATCTTTTTAGATATTCCTCTATGTATATTATATATAACTACATACACATAGATAAAAGGACATTTATTAACATTTTATTAAAAGGAGATTTGTATCTAATATTTTCCATTTATTATGAATTCATACCTTTCTTTCAATAACTTTTCGTCTCTAACAAATTTTAAAGTTATAATAACAAATTCACCTGTGTCTAAACGATTGCTAACATAATAATTGTTTACATTAATGTAGTTAATTAGTTCCTACTAAAGTAATATATGCTAGTCAAACACTAGGTTGATAAGGCAGGTTTGATAAAAACCATAGAAGGACCTACTTTTGACTTTTTGGTATAAAATAAACATAATATGACTTCAGAATAGTGTTGGGTTCATTCCCATGTGAGAATACAGCTTGAAATTTCCCCTAGTCATCAAGTGGGTGGGTGGGTGTGTTGCTCCTCAAATGTGTTTGGTGCAGGAACTGGAAAGGTCAGGATATCAAATATCCTCACCAGAAGTTCTTTCTCAAATGAAAAATAGACAAAGAAGATGGGATTGACATGTGTATATAGGAATATAGTGTAAAAACCCAAGACAAATAAAACTCAATATACTTAGATGTCCCAAACACCAGATAACTATATGAGAATACTTGTCATTCTAAAAGTATTCTCATTTCTCTGCTAATTCATTTGAGAAATGGGTCGATGTATTTGGAGGAGCCATTTAGAGCTAACTATGTCGAGTCCCCTATTGAGTCTTTAGGCTAGATGCTTAAATCAGAGAACTGGTTGCACATCAAAGAACAGGGCAACGCCCAAGCAAATCAAATGCCTGGGAAGAGAGCCCAAACATTGGGCTTTGAAAAATTTAATGCTAGCACTTGGGAGCAGAGGCAGGCGGATCTTTGTGAGTTCAAGGCCAGCCTGGTCTACAGAGTGGAGTTCCAGGACAGCTGGGGCTACAGAGAGACCCTGTCTCAAAAAAGACCAAAAAAAAAAAAAAAAAAAAAATTCTTAGAGTGAGCAAGGAACTCAATACATTTGGCTACATTTCGTTTTCTTTATTTTTAAATAGATGTGTATGTTTATTGAGATTTTGTGCATTTCATACAATAGATCCCAATCAAATTTAGACCCTCTTCCCCATTTGTGACCCCCATATCCCCTTCATCAAGTTTCATGCATTCTGTCACATATATTAATTCCTATATGGTCAAGCATTTGTAGCTGGATGTCCCTCTGCAAATTCATCCACTGGAGTTTACCCAGCCTATCCAGAGTCACTCCCTTAAAGAAAATCTAATCTCCTTCACCACACAGTAATTAGTGTTGCCAACAGTTCCCCAGCTAAGGTTAGGACCTGCTGCCCTTTTCCCAAGTTCTATGCTGGTTTTTGTCTGATTTAGTCATCATGGGTCTTGTGCATGCTGTCACCGTTGCTGCAAATTAATATGAGCATATTCCCAGAGGCCCGAAAGGTTCTGTTTATATTCACACACCAACCTGGCTCTTAAAATCTTTCTGCCTTCTAGTCTTCAAGTCCCTGAGCCATGGGTGGATGAGGTTTAATATATGATTCCTATCCAGGGACATGCACTCTGCAGTGTCTTGTTCTCTAAAACTTAGTTATGGCCTTCTGTATGCATTTCATTTTGTTATATGGGGAAACTTTGCTGGTGAGACTTGAGAGATACATTAGTATTATCACTACCCCGTGTTCTGCTATGTTCCATAAGACTTAGGTATAGGGGTTCCACTTTGTTTTTTTATTTTTTTATTTTTTTGGTCTTTTTTCCACAGCATACTAGTATGTAGTAGAAATAGCTACATTCTTTCAGTTGTATGATTCAGCAGATGGGGATATCTTTTTTTTTTTTTTTCTCTCTTTTTTGAGACAGGGTCTCCCCGTAGTCCCAGCTGTCCTGGAACTCACTCTGTAGACCAGACTGGCCTTGAACTCACAAGATCCGCCTGCCTCTGCCTCCCAAGTGCTAGGATTAAAGGTGTGTGCCACCACCGCCCAGCGGGGTTCCACTTTAGATGTGTACTTAGGGCCGAGCATCTCTCAGACATATCATATATTCTCTGATATGACTAGTTGAGGAACTCTGTAATAGCTCCCACCTGTTGCAAATAAAGCTTCTTTGATGAGTGGTGTATGGTGTACTTGTCTATAAATAAAAGGATCCATATTTAGCATACAGTAATAAATTTCATTTGTTTAGAGATATGCCAGAGATAGGAATTTTTTCCCCTAGGATCTATGACCATTCCAGCCATGTGTACTTGGCTATATCAGTGCATTTCTTCATCAATCTGTGCTTTGGAATCAGGGCATCTTGGTGATTTTTAGTAAGCGGGGATGGGAAAACTAGTTCTGTCAGATGGTGACAGTAGCAGCTACGATAGAGACATGGCCAGAATCCAGTCATCAGTTACTAGGCAGCACTACTGTCATCTACACTTATCAAGCTGGAGGCCAGTTGGATAAATCATGAACAGATTCTATAGAGTGGTATGCCCTTGAGTGGACACTACTCAAGTTAATTTTGGTGATTCAGTCTTGGTTTACATGCTCCTTAGCCCTCAGCTTTCTGCTACCACAGATGGTGGCTGAGGATTCAATTTGAAAACACTTCTAGCAAATAATGTGTTAGATTGAGAGTGTTTACTCCCTGGTTGAAAGCCAATTGAGAGATATTATAATGAAGTTACAGAAATATTAATATTTATATGTTCTGCATTCAATTATATTAAGACTTTGTTTCATTTTATATTCCCCAAGAAAATGATCATAAACGTACATAATTTGATACAATTTTATAAAATGTAAGATTATTACATTTTAAAAGTAAACTGTCTCAATATTTCATGAAAAAGTACATAGGATGAAACATCATTAATTAATATTTGCTGTCTTGGAGTAGAAAGCCAGGGTAAGATAGAAGAGGAGCAGTTTGTTAAATTGTTTTGAAAATGTTAATAGTTACAGGCAACATGTAAAATTTGTAATATTTATATTTTAAAGATACAAATGTATATAGGTTTCAGTCTCTTCATTTAACACAAACCTAAGTGGAAGATGTCTTTAAAAAGGGAATATGGAGACATATTACTGGACAAGATAGCTATTCATTCACTCATGACAGGTTAACTAAGTCAGTATCATGCCCCAGATGCCAGGCTGGCACTGTTCTAGGGAATAGCCCAGTAGCAGAAAATGAGCAAAATCTCTGGTTTCTCTTGTGGATGAGTAGATATTGCATAAATCAAGTAAAATGGCCAATGGAGGGAAGTAGCATTGGAGAAAGTGACAGCAGGGTAAGAACATAGGAAAGGGCCGGGTGATGAACACAAACCTCCTGAGATGGAGGGAGGGCCTTCTGAGATTGTAGTCAATCAGGGGAGCAAGTCTTGAAAGGTCAGTAGAATAGTGTTCTAGGGAAACAGACATTCAAAGACTAGCAAGAATGTGAGGTGGCTTGGAAGGACTGAATGAGGTGAGGGAGGCCAGGCAGACAATTCCAGATGGTACAGGTTTCAGTGTCTTCGGGCTTAATCTGAATGTGATGGAATCACTGAGGCTAGTGAACAACATAATTTTCTTTTAAAAATGTTCCTTCCTGGAGGCTGGAGAGATGGCTCAGTGGTTAAGAGCACTGGCTGTTCTTGCAGAAAGCCCAGGTTTGAATCCCAGTACCCACATGGCAGCTAACAACCATCCTGATCTCCAGTTCAGTGTAATCTGACATGTTCTTTTGTTCTCTGTAGGCACTGAGTGACACAGGTGCACTTGCATACATGTAGACAATACATTCATATACATAAAAATAAATAAACAAATAAATAAATGTACCAGAAAGTGCCAACAGAAAGGTTGGCCTGTCTGAAAGGAAGAAAAGCCTCAGATTGCTACAAACATCAAACCCCTCTGTGGATCCTACTTGTAAACAACTATGTATAATTAATCCTAACGAAACTTACCTTCTAGGTGCTGCAAAGGTTTTAATATGAGAGACTTTCTTACCTCCCCCCCATAGAATAAGGAGAAACATGATGATGATAGTACATGCCTTTAATCCCAGCGCTGGGAGGTGAAGACAGAGGGATTTCTGGAACTTGCTGGCCAGCCGGCTTGGCCTCTTTGGTGAGTTCCGGCCAAGCCTGGTCTACTCAGAATAGTTACCATGTTTGATGGTTTTGGCTATGGGACCTGTCTCAAAAAAAAGAAAAAGAATGAAGGAGAAATCTGGGTGGGCATGGTGGTGCACGCCTTTATTCCGAATAGCATATGTGTTATCCCTGTATTGAGTGTTATGTATCTCTGTGAGTTTCAAGGCCACCTTTACACAGCAAGCTCCAGGCCAGCTGAGCATTCAAGGAGACCCTGTCTCAAAAAAAAAAAAAAAAAAAAAGGTCGGGGGGAGCTGGAGAGATGGCTCTTTTAGTGGTTAAGAGCACCAATGCTCTTGCAGAGTACCGGTTTGATTCCCCGCACGCACATGGCGGCTGAGAACTGTCTTTAAAACTCCAGCTCTTCAGGGGAATCCAACCCATCCTTTTCTGACCTCACAGCATTGCACAAACACGGGTGCACAAACCTTACATGTAGACCAGTACATTCATTACACATAAATAAAAAAAAAAATTTAAAAAAAAAAAAAGAATTGGTACTAGAGAGATGACTCAGAGATTAAGGAACTAGCTGCACTTACAGAGGACTGGGTTAATTCCCAGCATTCCACATGATGCAGGACAACACACTCATATAATAATTCGCTCTCTCTCCAGTGGTTGAATGACACTCTTCATTCTGACCCTCTCCGGGATTGCCACATTACGGGGTTACACTTAGATAATGCAGACCAATACACTCATTGCACATAAAATAAAAATAAAAAAAAAAAAAAAAAAAAAATTTAAGAATTTTTTTTTAATTTTATTTTTATGTTGTATGAATATACTGTTGATGTAGGTCTTGTGCACCCGTGTCATGCATTGTTGCCAAGGTCAGAGGAGGCGCCTCGGGATTCCCCTTGGAACTGGAGTCTACGAGTGCAGTTTCTTAGCCGCATATGTGTGTGTGTTGGGATTCAAACCAGATCCTTGCAAGAGCAGTCGGGTTCTTAAACCACTAAGCCATCTCTCCAGCCCTTTTGGTCTTTGAGACGGGTCTCCTATAGCCCCAGCTGTCTGGAACTCACTCTGTAGACAGCTGGCCTTGAACTCACAAGATCCACCTGCCTCTGCCTCCAAGCTGCTAGGATTAAAGGCATGCGCCACCACGCCGGCGATAAAATGATTTAAAAGAAGAAATCTGGCTCCGTATTCCTCAAGAGCATTCAAGAAGTGCCCCTCCTGGAAGGCAAGCAGCTGGGTCTGGTGGCCCGGACTTCCACACCGTCATCTAAAGTGCAGGTCTGTCGGACGTATATGTGTGTCGGGTATAGTGGGCGCAGAGCGCCTTGTGTCTTGGGTGGGGCGAGATCCCTTGGAGTGAGGATTCGTCTAGACCCCATAAAGCTGTGTCAGCCCTGGTGTGCACTGATATGTGGCGCGAGGAGTTTACGGGGCATTAGTAAAAAATCGGAGAAAGACAAAATGGCATGCGTATTGCTTGAGGCGTGCGATCAATCACTTATATCTCCTCAGGTCGATCTAAATCCTCTGGCTTACCTAGCAGCCCGGTTTCGCCAAGGCCAGCCGTACGGTACCTGAGACCCTGCGGTCTTCAAAAATTAGGCCTTAGGCGTCAAGGGAGGCAATGCAACAATGCTCTTGCAGGATGAAGGCACACCCGAGACTGGTCCCGCTCTGCTATCAAGACCAGAAGCCCTCTAAGAGTTTCTCGGATTCCCACCATGGGAAAGGAGGAAATCATTGGTGATTATCTCAAGCATTAAACAGAACTTCTTTAGAGATGATATGTCAGTGCTTTTTTAAGTGATAGGATTCCATTAAAAAAATACTGGGAAGAGAAGGGAGAATACATCTCTTGAAAATCCTATCCAGATAGAAACAGTGCTGGTCATGGGAAATATTAGAGCATGCTTACATGGTGAGCGATAATTGCCTCCAGGAGAGCCAATCTTGGGAGCCCTTGAGTGATGAGAGATGAGAATGAACTGGTTTACCCATGCAGACCTTGCCCTAGGTAAGACTGTGTACAGTTCTTCTATGGAGAGAGCAGATGTACTAGGGAGAGTGATGCTGTGCAGTGCTGTAAAATCATCAGTGCTTTGTGTCCTGCATACGTCATATGTATGAAACACAGTCCAGGGCAGAGCAGCAGCTGTCCTGGGTATCACATATGTTGTTTGCAGTCCTAGATCTAGGTCTCCTTCCATTTGGTTGAGGCCCACCCTTACTGGAATTTAGTATACTTCCGCTCCTATGTCAGTGCAATCCAAGAATGGGGATGCAAGAGGTAAACACAGTCTGCTTTTATCTTTCTCTATACATTCTCATTGGCTTTTCAATGCCAGTCCTCAACATCAAAGGAATGCTGGGAAATGTGTCTTCAGTGTTCTTGGAAGGAAGAAGAAAATCAAGGAGAATCATCCAGTCTTCCTCACAGGAAAAAAAGGCAGATATTCAGCTGTAAATGAAGCTTTGTTATTAGATGTAGCCATGGGAACATGTCCTTATCATGTCTTGGTGAAATAGGAGGCAAGAGAGTAGGAAAGCAGGAGAATTAAAGGTATGAGGAAACTGGAAATGGTGTAAAGTTGTCAAGGAAGAGAATGGTAAATTATTGTCAGGTTGGACCTGGTGCGAGTAGCACACCCCATTTAATTCTCAACACTCAGGGAGGCAGAGGCAGGCAGGTTTCTGTGAAAGTAAGGACAGCCTGGTCTAGATTGTGAGTTCTGGGACAACTGGGGGGGCTACATTGGAGGACGGCTGCCTACAAAAAATACCACAAACAGAACAAAATAAAACTAATTGTCAAGTACTATGGACTTGGAGCGTTGGTGAGTCAGGGCTAATAGATAGGGAGATGAACTGCGAAAGTACAGGCTCCATTCACACATAGACATATGTCGTTTAAGTGATGTGTTCAGAAAAGAGAACTGATTTATTGATCTTTAATATTACTTTTAACACTAATTATTAATGTGGTTATCTCACATGAGGAAAAAGGTTCTGGGAGAATATAAGTTACCCTGGCTCTTACTCAAAGGTCACAAAAAACGATGGTAGTAGAATATGGGTCTTTATTGCTTGACCAATCCCAGACTTTCACTTTATGTTACTTTCTTATTTTTGCAGTTTATTTTATTTGTTGCTATGAAATTTAACTGCATAGAGATAGTCATTCCTTTTTCATTTATTACTTATGCTTTGGATCTAACAGCAACATGTAGGAACAGGAGTATTTATAAATAAATCAGGTTTTATGGACATCTTTTTAGATATTCCTCTATGTATATTATATATAACTACATACACATAGATAAAAGGACATTTATTAACATTTCTATTAAAGAGGATTTGTATCTAATATTTTCCATTATATGATATTCATACCTTTCTTTCCAATAACTTTTCGTCTCTAACAAATTTTAAAGTTATAATAACAAATGTCAGCCTATGTCTTAAAAACGATTGCTAACATAATAATTGTTTACATTAATGTAGTTAATTAGTTCCTACTAAAGTAATATATGCTAGTCAAACACTAGGTTGATAAGGCAGGTTTGATAAAAACCATAGAAGGACCTACTTTTGACTTTTTGGTATAAAATAAACATAATATGACTTCAGAATAGTGTTGGGTTCATTCCCATGTGAGAATACAGCTTGAAATTTCCCCTAGTCATCAAGTGGGTGGGTGGGTGTGTTGCTCCTCAAATGTGTTTGGTGCAGGAACTGGAAAGGTCAGGATATCAAATATCCTCACCAGAAGTTCTTTCTCAAATGAAAAATAGACAAAGAAGATGGGATTGACATGTGTATATAGGAATATAGTGTAAAAACCCAAGACAAATAAAACTCAATATACTTAGATGTCCCAAACACCAGATACTATATGAGAATACTTGTCATTCTAAAAGTATTCTCATTTCTCTGCTAATTCATTTGAGAAATGGGTCGATGTATTTGGAGGAGCCATTTAGAGCTAACTATGTCGAGTCCCCTATTGAGTCTTTAGGCTAGATGCTTAAATCAGAGAACTGGTTGCACATCAAAGAAATACATTGGCGAGCAAACGCCCAAGCACATCACTATTCCTGGGTAAGGAGAGCCCCAAACATTGGGTCTCTTGAAAAATTTAATGCTAAGCACTTGGGAGACGCGCAGAGGCAGGCTAGATCTTTGTGAGTCAAGGCCAGCCTGGTCTAAAGAGCTGGAGTTTCCAGGACAGCTGGGGCATACGAGAGACCCTGTCTCGGAAAAAAGAACCAAAAAAAAAAAAAAAAAGAAAATTCTTAGATGAGGGCAAGCGAACTCAATACATTTGGCTACATTTCGTTTTCTTATGTTTTAAGATAGATGTGATGTTTATTGGAGGATTTTGTGCATTTCATTAATAATGATCCCAATCCTAATATTTAGACCCTCTTCCCCATTTGTGACCCCCATATCCCCTTCATCAAGTTTCATGCATTCTGTCACAAATATTATATCCTATATGGTCAAGCACGTTCTTGTAGCTGGATGTGCCCTCTGCACAATTCATCCACTGGAGTACTGGTACCCAGCTCCTATCCAGGACAGGGTCAACTCCCTTAAAGAAAATCATTCTCCATTCACCACACAGTAATTAGTGTTGCCAACAGTTTCCCCAGCTAATAGTGTTAGGCCCGCTGCCTCTATTTCCTCCAGTTCTTCAATGCTTGTTTTTGTGCCTGATTTAGTCCTCATGGGTTCTTGTGCATGCTTGTCACCGTGCTGTCAATTTAATATCGAGCATATTCCCAGAGGCACCCGCAACGAAGGTTCTGTCTTTAGCATTCACACACCAACCTGGCTTACATTAAAATCTTTCTGCCTTATCTTTCAAGTCCCTGAGCCGGATGGGGTGTGAATGAGGTTTAATATATGATGGTCCTATCCAGGGACATGCACTCTAGTGTCTTGTATTCCTAAAACTTTGAGTTGATGGCCTTCTGTATGCATTTCATTTTGTTATATGGGGAAACTTTGCTGGTGAGACTTGAGACGATAATTAATTATTTTACACCTTTCCTCTGATTTAATGTTCCATAGACTTAGGTATAGGGGGGTTCCACTTGTTTTTTTTATATTTTTTTATTTTGTTTGAAGTCCTTTTTTCCCAGACCCATACTAGTATGTAGTAGAAATAGCTACATTCTTTCAGTTGTATGATAGGTCAGCAAGAATGGGGATATCTTTTTTATTTTTTTCTCTCTTTTTTGAGCACAGGGTCTTCCCCGTAGTCCAGCTGTCTTGGAAACTCACTCTGTAGAACCAGATTTTTTTTATTTCTGTATGTGTAGGAATGTACTGTCTGTATGCAAGTTTGTGCACCCGTGTCGTGCAATGCCGCGGAGGTCAGAAGATGGTGTCGGATTCCCTTGGAACTGGAGTTCTCCTGGAATTGGAGTTTCAGACGTTTCTCAGCCGCCATGTGGGTGCTGGGGATCGAACCCGGGTCCTCTGTAAGAGCGGTTGGCGCTCCTAACCGCTAGGCCATCTCTCCAGCCCCAGGACCTAATTTTCAAATGGTGAGTAGATATTTGCTCTAACAAACCTAGGGATTTATAACACAACCAACTCTCCTATTGGGCTTGGCAGACTTTTATAGCAAATTTATCATCTGTCAGATATCATTAAGATATCCATATCTGCCAGCTGTGGTGGTGCACACCTTTAATCCTAGCACTTGAGAGGCAGAGGTAGGCAGATCTTTGTGAGTTCAAGGCCAGCCTGGTCTACAGAGTGAATTCCAGGACAGCTGGGACTACAGGGAGACCCTGTCTCAAAAAGACAAACAACAAAAAAAAAAGATATCCCCATCTGCTGAATCATACAACTGAAAGAATGTAGCTATTTCTACTATATACTAGTATGCTGTGGAACTTCCTTTTGAGTTGAACCTTACATGGAAATGATATTTTCCAGTCATTTGATTAATAATTCTTCCAAGTCCAGACTAAATTGCCTCCCCAATCCAAAACACCCTACTAAATGTCATGGTTTTTTCTTGATGGAAGGAGGTATAAGGTACAATTAGTGTCTTTGCTTACAGAGAACTGGTCAGGACACCAGATCCCTGAAAACATCACTAATGTGGTAGTTCCCTGAAGTTTGCTGCCAATCTTCTGACTTACAAGAGCATCTTGGGTCTAATTAGCATAATGCCAATCTATTAAACCAGCATGATTTACTGTAGGCTATCATGATGACTAAACTCTGAAGGGACTATTTAGAGGAGAATGAAGTGTGTACACATAGCTCCAGGTAGGAAATGGATTGTGGAATGCTTTTCTGGAAAACAAAGTTGATCTTCAAACATTTGGGGAATTAAGTATGCCTATTTTGAGATGGAACATTATTTTGCCTAATTCCAATTCAGAAAATTCCTGCTAAGAAAATTCTATACACAAAAACTCTTCTTTGTCCAGTATTATCCTGCCAGGTAGACAGTCATCAGGGTGTTACTGTCAGGACACTTGTACTCTTGCCTTCCAGTGACCAGGAGGAGAAACTGGGTGAGTCAGGTGCCCTAACTCCTTCCACTAAGATAAAATGGACTTTTAAAAACCAGGATCTGGGTCATTTAAATGTTAACTGTGTCTTTTAACATCTTTCTACTCTTTTTGTTAATGCCTATGTACCTATTAACCCAATCAGTATCTCTCATCCATCCATCCATCCATCCATCCATCCATCCATCCATCCATCCATCCACTGTGCATCTACATAAATTCACACCAATAAATAGTTTAAATTAATCCACAAAAAACTTTAGTCCAAACACCAAGCATACATTATCAATGAAACAAAATAATAGTAATAAAAAATCTGCCAAGGAAAAAATGTCTGCCAAGTCAGGAAGAATAGTGTGTAGAAAGTTTAAAAGGAAGAGAGGAAAGACCAAGAATGTATAGGAGGGACCATGAAGCTGGAATTTATGGGTTCCTGGCTTTGTCAGTAAAGACAGAGGGAATAAAGCATGCCATTCAGGTAGACGGCACTTCCCTCAGAATTCTGTCATGAGAACACCCTCTCTTCTGCTATTTGTGAGGCTCACGTTGTTCTAAGACTACACAAACTTGCTTTGTGTTCTGCTTTTCTTTTTCATCTCTCTTTTATTATTGATCTTGTTTTATAGATAAATATAAGATATTGGTGGAAAAAAAGATGTGCTTTGGTTTTGGGAGATAACATAGTCAGTAAAATGATTTCTGCATAAGCATGAAGACTTGGATTCAGATTTCCGGGATCCATATGAAAAGCTGGATGCATACTTGCAATTCTGGTACTGGGGAGGCAGAGAAAGGATGGCCCCTGGGGCTTGGTGACCGGTCAGTCAAGATGCATCAGTGAGATCCAGGTTCAGTGACTGGTCAGTGACCGGTCAGTCAAGATGCATCAGTGAGCTCCAGGTTCAGTGACTATTCAGTGACCGGTCAGTCAAGATGCATCAGTGAGCTCCAGGTCCAGTGACTATTCAGTGACCGGTCAGTCAAGATGCATCAGTGAGCTCCAGGTTCAGTGATTATTCAGTGACCGGTCAGTCAAGATGCATCACTGAGCTCCAAGTTCAGTGACTATTTAAAAAAAATAAGATAAACAACAAATAAAGATGCTTGGTATTCACCTCTCTCTGGCCTTGGTGCATGCATGTGCACACACACACACACACACACACACACACACACACACACACACACACCCCAACACACCCCAACACACACACACACAAAGCAGCCTTGATAGAATCCTTTCCTTTATGTGTTTTATTTATATTTTGTCAATTTTCTTCGAGAGAATTATTTATTGAGTAGGAAATAAGAACTTCAATAAAAATTTCACATTAAAATAATATAGATTGGTTCTTAGAGCCTTTAAGATTAGTTTTCATTATGGATATTTCAAACATACTAAAAGATTTTTAAAAAGGCCCCCCCTCTGTCTCTCTCTCCATCATTAAGATTAAACAGTTCAAACTTTTGTTATATTTATTTCTCTTTTTGTGTATATGTATGTGTGGGATAAAATACACCTTCTTTTGAAGTGGACTTATCAGACAAGTGGCAAACTGCAAAGATGGAGTTTAGTTTACTTAGAGGGAGGGGCTAAGAGAAAAGCTGAGTCCTGCAGTGAGATTCACTTTGCCTTGCTGAGAACTCAAGATGCTTGCTGAGGCACACAGAACTCTGAAAATCCCAGGTGCCATGTTGGGGCCAGGGGCATATAAAAGCTCGCCAAGTGGGGCTGTGGGTTTCTGGCCATTTTGTCACCATGGGTGGAGGGCACAGGGCTCATGCTAGGACTTTGGGCAGCCATGAGGGACTAGAGAATTGCTCCTTGGATAATAAGTGATATCTTGCACTCATCACTTTGTAGTCAAGCCTAAATAAACTCTCTAGTCTTCTAGAAACTGAGATTGGAGATTCTGATCCTTGTTTTGCCAGGTAACCAGGGAACTGCATAGTGACAGGGGTGGGTGGTGGGATGCTACATTTGTGGGTACCCCCCCGGGAAGAAATCTCTGCAACAGTATGTGTGGTGTATTTGCATGTGCATATATGTCTGTTCACATGTGTGGGTGCATCTGCACATATGTGTGCGTGGTGTGTGTGAATGTATGTGGAGGCCTGAGGTTGATGTCAAGTGCCTTCCATGCTTACTTTGATCTCCACTGTATCTATTGAGGCACAGTCTCTCGCTGAACCTGGGACTCACCATTTTAGCTAGTCTGATCAGGCAACTTGCTCATAGAATTTGTCTCTCTGGCTCTGGTGAGCTGGAATTACATCATGCATACCTGGATTTTGTGTGGGTTTGGGGGCTGTGATCTCTAGCCGTCATATTTGTAGTGCTTTACCTACTGAGCCATCTCTCCAGCTCCTCTCTTTTGCTTTTATTGTTATAGAAATAAAACCTTAAAGACAGATAAAAGCCTATCATTTACTCCCCTTTTTCTGCTCACTCCAGAAGTTTGTTTTCATCTTTCCAAAAGCTCTTATTCTCTACATTCTATGCCAGTGTTTTTCTGTGTTAGTTGCCCCCATTGCATGAGGAAGCTCCTCTGGTGAGGGTTGTGAGATGCATTCATATTCTCTCAAACCCCTCTTCCACCATATTCCATGAGTCATAGGTATAGAGGTCCTACTGTAGCTGTGTCACTTAGGGCTGGACATCTCACAGACACTTATTCTCTGTGTTTGTCCAGTTGTTGAACTCTGTAATAGTCTCCATTTGTTACAAAAACAACTTCTTTGATGAATACTTAGAAGTATACATGTCTGTAAATATAAGTATACCTATTTAGCATACAGTATGAAATTATGTTTATCTAGGGATATGTCAAACATAAGGTTCTTTCTAGGATCTATCACCTATTCACCCATGTGTATTTGGCTATGTTCACAGGACCATACATGAATTCCCTCCTATTGAGAGGGCTTTAAGTTCAATTTGATAGCTATTGACTATCTCCTAGATAAAAGTGCCACTCCTGCACCAATAGAGGTAGTTTACTATGCTAGTTATTGTTGTGGTTATTAGGCTTTAAAGCTGAGGTTGGGCCATTGATTGATTATCTTCCTTAGCAGCTTGCATAGTATCGTTTGAAACTATGAGAGTTAGTCTTCAGGAAGAAGGCTTCCAGGCCAGTTCCATCTCCATTGGTCCAAGTCCTGTGTCTGAAGTATGGCCTGGTTTCATCAATAAGGTCTTACCTGCAAGTTCTGGGAGGGAACCAAGGACTGACATAGATTGTGTTATTTTTGGAGTCTCTAGGAGTACCTTGAACAACTATTTTTGTCTCTTTTTAAGTTGTTTATGTTTCCTAAAACCTCTTGGGCATGGGTTCCATGCCTTGGGGTCTGGTCAACTTACTGGGAGCCACACCATTAAGTAGAACTTGCTCTCTCTCTCTCTCTCTCTCTCTCTCTCTCTCTCTCCCCCCCCAGCATCTATTGATTACCAATAGATTATTAGCTATGGCTGGGGTTTCTTGCTCACCTCCCCTGTCCATTCTGGGTTCCTGTCTTACTTGGATTTCCACAAGTCTTATGCATGCTACCATAAGTGCTATGGGTTCATATGTATGACTGTCCTATGGTCCCCAGGCAATAAAATTTCTTTGTATTCCTCTACCACTCTGGCTCTTATAATCTTTCTGTACCCCAACCCCCATTCTGCAATGGTCCTTGAGCCTTGAGAGAATTGGATGAGACATAGGTGCCCAGTTTATGGCTGAGTACTCCACAGTCTCATATTCACTGTATATTAACAAGCTTTGTCTTTCTGTTAGTCGCCAATTTCTGCAAGAAGAACCTTCTCTGGTAAGAGTTGAGAGATGCACTAATCTATGTGTATAATAAATAATAAGTTATTATGAGTCAGTATAATACTATGTCTGTTTACCAGAATGATAGTATTAGGTTCTCTCCTATGGCCTGTGGCATCTCTATGCATAGGTTTTGGGCCCTGATAACAGTATCAGATATGTCTCAGATATGTGAAGAATGTCTTAAATTCAATTAGGAAGTGGTTGATTTCTCCCATAACAATTGTGCTACTATTGCACCAGTGGACATATCTTGTCAAACCGATTGTTACTGTAGCTCTTATTTAGGATTCACAGCTGGATAAGGTTGATGATTGCCTTTCTCTGCCAGTAACATTCATAGCACTTTCTGGTACTATGAAAGCTAGTCAGTAGAGAAGAAGCTTCAAGGTCAGTACCAGCTTGATTTCACCTTGCTTGCTCTGCAGCCTAGATATTTAGTGTCTTCAGCAACAGGGCCTTACCAATAGAATGCAGTGATATAAATGAGAAAAGGAAATAACAGATAGCATAGGCTTAATAAGGTAGAGAATGGGAGGGTAGAACAGAAGACAGGGCAAGAGGAAGAATAAGTGAAACTAAGGACGTTTGAAAGAGTCATGAGGAAACCTACTGTCGTCAAATTAATGTACTCAAATTAAAAATTTTCTTATACAGTTTCAGATTTCTGTGTCATATTTTAGAATTAAGTTTTTTTCATGAGTTGAAAATCTACTTTGGACTCTTACTCTAAGACAGCCAAAGTTTTCAGTACCATTTATTGAATAGTTCACGACAGCTGAAGTTTCTCTCCTATGGGCTGTGACCTGTCTACCCACAGGTTCTTCACTCAGATATTATTAGATATATTAACATCATCATTAATTGATTTCCTGTTTGATTTGTAAATATTCTCTCAGCCATATACCTGGGTCCCATATGTCTGTGTTCCACTGAACCAGTATTACATTGCTGCAATTACTATAGTCTTATAGAAGTTAATATACACAAAATACATCCTCTGTTCTTTTTTTTTTTTAAATAATCTTGGCCAACTGAATTTATTTGAGGATCTATTTATTAAGTTTCCTAAAAGATGTTTACTGGGATTTTGGCAGAAATTATCCTACATATACTAATACATTTAAAAATGTTAGGTAAACCTTGAACAATATTTGCTGCCTTTTTGGTATTACTACTTTTTTCTATATTGCTACACTCAGTTTGGTAATGTTTCATGTAGAATTTTGATTTTGATATTAACAAGGAACATTGGCTTTTGTTTTTTCCTCCTGACCTTGACTGATTTGGGTGGTGAGTAAATAATAGCTTTATCAGATCAGTTGGGGTGATTTTTGCTCTTCGCTTCTCTCCTAGAGTAGTGACAGGCAAGTGATGGTCTACTTATCACATTTAGTCTATTTAATTTGTTGCCTAGTCTATAGTAAAATTTGGTTGGGCACAATTTGGCCCATTTACCTATGTAGTTTTTGTTGTGGCTTTGGGTTATAACACAGTAACATCAATGAAAACAGAGCAAAATAAATAGGAGAAGGAAATTATAAAGTTGAAGACCCAACTTGGTGAAATAAAAAAAGAAAGAGAGAAGACCAACAAAGCCAAAAGCTAATTATCAGAAAATGCTGAAATAGGAATATGAATATGGGAAATATGAGTAAAATTAAACTCCATCATGATTAACCACAAAACATAGAAAAATGATGAATAATGGAAAAGGGAATATGATACTATTGTCTGAAATAGGAAAACCACAGTACTATATAAAAATAGTACTTCAGCCAGGCGTGGTGGTGCACACTTTTAATCCTAGCACTTGTGAGGCAGAGGCAGGCAGATCTTTGTGAGTTCGAGGCCAGCCTGGTCTACAGAGTGAGTTCCAGGAGAGCTGGGGCTACAGGGAGACACTGTCTTGAAAAGACCAAAAAAAAAATAGTATTTCAATTAAAAATTTAAAACTTGAATGAGACACTTTACTAAGAAACTACAGATTACTGCTAGTTTTGATAAGTGAATGAATAGAATATTTAGTAGACATACATTAAAAACATTATCAAAATTGACACTGTAGTTTAAAAATCTACTCCAAACAAACATGTACACACACACACACACACACACACACACACACACACACACTGCCAAAGAAGAGCAATTGCATTTCAGGAACAGTATTGGGTAAAGGATTTTAAATTAGAGATTGGCAGATCAAGTGTATCAGTATCCAATTAGCCTTTTAGAAATGATTACATTCTAAGCTCACAGCTTCATGGACCACACTGATCGCATGAAATTAACCGCAACCCTGAACAAAGCAGACTGGGGCTGGATTCTTATGGAGCCTTCTTCCTCACCTCACAAGGCCAACACAGGATATGTTCCTCATTCTTCAGTGATGAGTAGACTATTGCTAGCCAGCTTCTACTCATGTTTACAGGCCTCCGAAGACCCAGATTTTCACACTTTCCTTGGCTTAGTCTTAAGATCTCATTCCTAGTCTCTCATGAGGGCCAAAGTCCTTTGTGCTAAGATATTCGTCCTGCACCCTAATCAGGACATCTGCAACATCAGCCAAAGCACTAATAGTTCAACTTTATCCTATTTTCAGCTTGGGGAACTCGTAAAGATACAGGGTACAGACAAGTCCCCTGAGCAAATCCAGTGAAGTAAGCAAGGCCTTCTGTTCTCATGGATTTTTATGGAACTTGCAACATATTCTTTTAAAAGTTTGTTTCTTGCTCTTAACAGCACCCCCATTTCTCCTTTTACTTCCCCCATTTTCCTCTGTAAACATCTGACAGTCTTTGGTGATTTTCTGCTGGGTGGTTTGTCTCAATCTTTGCTTGGTTGAGGTTGTTTCAAAATAGTTAGGGGAAATGATCCCTTATATTGTTGCTATGAACTGGGGTTTGCCTCTCTGCATCATAGTGATTGAATGATTTTCCTGATGTATTGATGCCATGGAGTTAGCCTGGAGTCAGATCATTGGCTAACCTTTATATCTCACCTTGCCCTGCTCAGCATTCACAAGCTATCATGTTTAAATAGCTTTCCTCTTAAGGATAAATCAAAACCAGTGTCAGTAAGTGTGGTGTGACTTTTCCAGGGGAGATGTGAACAAACCTCTGTTCATCTAAGACAAGGCACTGATGGCAGATCAAAGAAATGATCCCACTCAAATCTTGCTTGGTGAACCAATTAAATTAATTGGAGTTCTGTACAGGGGTGTGCATGCGGGATTATCTACAGGATCAGCTATGGCTCAAAGGCAGTGGCTTCACTACAAACCCACCAGAAGCTTCAGAACAAGCAGGAAGAGCCCCCAAAGAGCGTCCTCTCCAGTAACAAATGTTAATTGCTTATGTAACCCTGGGAAAGGGCCTCATTAGTTTGGTAAGTTTTATGAGTCTCCTGAGTCTTATGAACCTCTCTCCTTCCTCCAGTAAGGATGTTTTTATTCTGAGGAAATAGCTGCACAGTACTAACTGTCAGGAAATTCAAAACATTTCACATTGATTTCTTAAAGTTTGTGTGTGTGTGTGTGTGTGTGTGTGTGTGTGCCCCTGGTGTACACACATGCATATGGAGTTCATGCATGTGAGGTGCATGGATGTGTGTGCACATGTGTGTGTGTGTGTGTGTGTGTGTGTAAACTAGATAACAATCTTGGGTGTTATTTCTCAGGCACTATGCACCCTAAAATTTTTTGTTTTTATTTTTATTTTTTCATTTTTTATTACCATTTTGTGTATTTCATACATTTCTTAATCAAATTTAGATCTAATTCCCCTTCCTTGTCCCCTCCCCATCAGAGCTCATGCATTCTGCCATATATGTCTTTCATTCTTTTTTTTGAATTCACATTTCCCCTTTAATTTTATATTTATTACTCTAAAGAATGAATACATACCCTCCCCCCATATACCACAATTACAAAGTCTGAAAATAAGTGGTAGGTTAACTCTAGATCCCATTAGTTATTCACATTATAATCATTATAATATTACAGTTGCTTTCAGGTAAAAGAAACACACACACACACACACACATTGCTTATCAAATACTACTAGGTATTTGGTGCTAGCATTCACAGAGAGGGATACCATTTGTGCTTGTATTTATGGGCCTGTGTTACTTAGCATAATGGCTTTTAGTTCCATCCATTTACCTGCAAAGTTCATGATGTCATCTTTCTTTACTACTGCATAGAACTTTGTGTAGATGTGCCACATTTTATCTATCCACTCATTAGTTGAGGGGCATTTGAGTTGGTTCCAGCTCTTCACTATTGTAAAGGGAGCTGCGGTATACACTGATGTGCTTGTATGTTTGCAGTAGGATGAGTCTTGTGGGTATATACCCAAGAGTGGTATAACTGGGTCAGGTGGTAGGATCATTTTGAGGGTTTTTTTTTCTATTAAATTGTTATTGAATTTTTGAAAATGTCATACAGTACATGTTAATCATATTTAGATCCCCTCCCCCATCTGCACTCTCCAATAACCCCACCACACACACACACACACACACACACACACACACACACACACACACACATTTTGAGTTATTTAATTGGTCTCCACACTGCTTTCCAAAGTGGTTGTAAGAGTTTACATTCCCACCATCCGTGGATAAGTGTCCCCCTTTCCCCACATCCTCTCCAGCATTTGGCATCTTTTGTTTTTGTGATCTTAGCCAGTCTTATCGGAGAGAGATGATATCTTAAAGTGGTTTTAATTTGTATTTCCTTAATTATTAATGATTTTGAACACTTTTTAAGATGTTTCTCAGTCATCTCTAATTCCTCACTTGTAAAGTCTCTGTTCAGTTCTTTACTCCATCTCTTGAGTGGGTTATTTATTTTCCTATATCTTTGTTTTTTTTGGGGGGGTCTCTATCATCTCTTTATTATATTTTATACAAGATTACATTATAATTTTTTAAATTTATTTTTATTGATGCTTTGTGTATTTCATACATCATTTTCCAATTAGTTCAGGCATTATCCCTTCCCTTCCCCCCCACCACACCCTACCCATCGCAGATCTGCATTCTGCCGTTATATCTTGTTTTTTGATAGTTTATATATTCTGGATGTTAATGCTCTGCCAGATGTATCAGTGGTGAGGTTTCCTCCTACTCTGTGGGTTTTCCTCTTCCACTTCATTGCTTATTTCTTTTCACTGTACAGAAGCTTTTGAGTTTAATGAGATCCACTTGTCAATTATTGACATTATTTCCTGAGCAGCTGCTGTTGATTAGAAAAAAAAAGTCTTTCTTTTTTTTTTAATTAGTTTTTATTGATGCTTTGTGCATTTCAATAATTTTTTTCCAATTCAGTTCAGGCTTATTTCCCTTTCCCTCCCCCCCACCCCCACCCCATCCCAGATCATGCATTCTGCCATAACTGTCCTGCATTTTCTCTCAGTTTTTTTTTCATTTTTAGCTATAAGTGATAATCCATGGTACAAGCATCCTTCATGTCAAAACCTATCTGCAGGCTGTTTGCCCAAACACCTACAGCCCCAAATCCAGTGGGGGGTGACCGGTTGTTTGTTCAATCAAGTTGTCAACAAATGAGTGTCCAGACTAAATATTGTTGTAGTTTCACCATTCACCCCAATCGCAGCCCTTACATTCTACCACGCCCCCTCTTCCGCAGGTTGTTCCCTAGGCTTAGAAAAGGGGCACAGGTGGATGAGAGGTAAAACAGTCCACTCTCTCTGGAGCTGTTGACTTGGACTCTGGTCAATTCTGGCTGTTTCCTTTCATGGGCTGACAGTTTGTCCAGGAATAACCTTTCGATCCTACTAATGAAGAACATAAGAAAGTCTTTTCTTATGCTTATGTCTTATAGGTTGCTGCCAACTTTTTCTAGTATCACCTTCAGAATTTGGGTTACATGTTGAGGTTTTTGATCCATTTGGAGTTGATTTTTGTACAGGGTGAGAGGTAGGGGTTTAATTTTATTCTTCTACAAATGGTGATCCAGTTTTGCCAACACTGTTTACTGAAGATGCTGCCTTTCCTCCATTGAGTCTTTTTGGCCCCTTTGTCAAATATGAGGTGGCTGAAATTGTATGTGCTCAAGCTTGGACTTTCAATTTTGTTCTGTTGGTCTACAGGTTTGTTTTTGTGCCAGTACCAGCTGTTTGTTTTGTTTTGTTTTGTTTTTGTCTTTTTGAGACAGGGTCTCCCTGTAGCCCCAGCTATCCTGGAACTCACTCTGTAGACCAGGATGTCCTTGAACTCACAGAGATCTGCCTGCCTCTGCCTCCTGAGTGCTAGGATTAAAGGCATGTGTCACCACACCTGGCTAGTACCAGCTGTTTTATGACTACAGATAGTCCTGTAATGTAGTTTGAAGTCTGGTATGGTGATCCACCCCCCCTGTTTTGCACTTTTCTCTCAAGTTCTCTTTGGCTATTTGGGGTCTTTTGTTTTTCCATATGAATTTAAGGATTTTTTTCCAACTCTGAAGAAAGTCAGGGATTTTAACTGGGATTGCATTGAATCTGTATATCAATTTGGGTAGAATAGACTTTTTTAAAAGGTTTTCCTTCTTTTTTAAACATTTTTAAAATTTTATTTATTTTTTATGTGTATGAATGTACTGTCTGCATGTAGGTTTGTGCACCCAGGTCGTGCAATGCCACAGAGGTCAGAAGACGGTGTCAGATTCCCCTGGAACTGGAGTTAAAGATGGTTCTCAGCCGCCATGTGGGTGCTGGGGATCGAAACTGGGTCTTCTGCAAGAGCAGTCAGTGCTCTTAACCACTAGGCCATCTCTCCAGCCCGACATTTTTACTATATTAATTTTTCAAATTCATGAGCATGGGAGGTCTTTCCATGTTCTGATGTCTTCTTCAACCTCCTTATTCAGGGGTTTTATTGTAGAGATCTTTGGTGTCTTTGGTTAAGTTTGTTTCTAGATATTTTATTGTTTTTGTGGCTTTTGTGAGTGGGAAGGTCTTGTATTCCTTCTCCACTTGCATGTTGTTGGTGTAAAGAAAGGCTACTAATTTTTCTAGGTTAATTTTGTATCCTGCCACTTTACAGAAACTCTTAATCATTTCTAGGAGTTTTCAGGTAGAGTTTTTAGCATCTCTTAGGTAAACTATCATATCATATGCAAAGAGGGATAGTTTGACTTCTGCTTTTCCAATTAGTACTCCTTTAATTTTCCTTTCTTGCCTTATCGCACTAGCAAGCATTTCAAGCACTATATTGAAGAGGAGTGTCAATAGGGTGTAGCCTTGCCAGGTTCCCACTTGTAAGGGGAATACTTCTAATTTTTCTCCAATTAGGATGATGTTGGCTGTGGGTTTGTTGTATGTGGCTTTGATTATGCTGAGGAATGTTCCCTCCAGTCCAATTCCCTCTAGGGCTTTAAGCATGAAGGGATACTGGATTTTGTCAAAGGCATTTTCTGCATCAATTGGTAAATTGAGGTGATTGTGTGGTTATTGTCTTTCAGTCAGTCCATTTATGTTTTATGATATTAACTGATTTATGTATGTTGAACCATCCCTGCATCACTGCTATGAATCCAACTTGGTCATGATGGGATGATCTTTTTGATGTGGGTGTGTATGTGGTTCGCAAGTATTTTTTTGAGAATTTTTGCATATATGTTCATTAATGAGATGGGTCTATAGCTTTCTTTTTGGTTGTATCTTTGCCTGGTTTTGATATTAGAGTGATGCTGGGTTCATAGAATGAATTTGAGAGATTTCCCTCTGCTTATATCATTCTGAACAGTTTCAGTATTAATGGTTGTTTTTATAGAATTCTTCTGTGAAACCATCTGAGCCTGGGCTTTTTAAAATTGGGATATTTTTTACTATTGTATTTTCAATTTCCTCATATATTATGGGTCTGTTTAAGCTGTCAATCTCTTCTCGGTTAAGCTTTGGTGAATTCCAGGATTCCAAATATTCATCAGTTTCTCTTAGGTTTTCAAATATTTTTAATTTTTTTAATTTCTTTATTTTTGTGTATGAATGTATTGTCTGCATGTAGGTTTGTGCACCTATGTCGTGCAATGCCGCAGCTCAGAAGAGGGCATTGGATTCCCTTGGAACTGGAGTTCTCCTAAAGTTGGAGTTACAGACGGTTCTCAGCCACCATGTGGGTGCTGGGGATCGAACCCGGGTCCTCTGCAAGAGCAGTCGGCACTCTTAACCGCTAGGCCATCTCTCCAGCCCAGGTTTTCAAATTTAGTAGAGTATAGGTTTTGGAAGTATTCTCATATGATTGTCTAGATCTTTTCTCTGTCTCTTGGGATGTTTCCCTTTTCATCACAAATACTTCTGATTTGGAGTTGCTCTTTCTTTCTTTCTTTCTCTTGGTTACCTGGGCCTGGGGTCTATCTATGTTGTTTATCCTTTCATAGAACCAGCTTTCAGATTCACTGATTCTTTGTATTGTTTTCTTTGTTTCTATTTCATTGATTTCTCCTCTGATTTTTGTGATTTCTTCCTGTCTGTTGGGTTTAGGGTTCATTTGTTGTCTCTCAAGTGTTTTTACCTGCAATGTTAGATTGTTTATTTGTGCTCTTTCTGTTTTTGTTTTTTTTTTTTAATGTATGCACTTAGGGCTATAAATTTCCCTCTTAGAACTGCTTTTAAATATCCCATAGGTTTTGCTGTCTTGTATTGTCTTTTCATTAAGTTCCAGGGATGTTTTTATTTCTTTAATTATTTCTTCCTTGATCCATTCATTTTTCAGGAGTGTATTGTTTCATCTCCATGTGTTCTTGTACATAGTTGGGCTTATTCTGGTGTTGATATTGATATTTATTGCACTGTGGTGCATGAAATTATTTTAGTGCTTTTGTATTTGTAGAGGTTTTTTTATTTTTTTCTGTGTCCCAGTATGTGGTCGATTTTGGAGAATGTTCCATGGGGTTCTAAGTAGAAAGTATATTCTCTGGTGTTTGGGTGAAATATTTAGTAGATATCTTTGCAGTCCATTTAGTGTATTGTAGTGTTCAGTTCAGATGTCTTTCTGTTTATTCTTTATCCAGTTGACCTATCTAATGTGCTCAGTGAGGTATTGGAATCAAACCCCCACTATTAGTGTGCTAGGATCAATCTGTGCCTTGAGGTCTTGTAGAATTGTGTTTATAAAGTTCAGTGTACCAGTGTTTGGTGCATATATATTCATGATTGTGAAATATTCATGGTTAACTGATCCTTTGATAAGTATGTAGCCTTATTTCTCTCTTCTGATTAGTAGTGGCCTTATTTGTCTCTTCTGATTAGTTTTACTTTGAAGTCTATTTTGTCTGATATTAGAATAGCAACTCCTGTTTGCTTTTTGGGACCATTTACTTGGAATATGTTTTTCCATCCTTTCACTTTAAGTTTGTGAAAATCCTTGAGGGTAAGATGGGTTTCCTGTAGACAGGATATAGTTGGGTTCTGTTTCCTAATCTATTCTCTTTCCAACCCACTGGCCACCCGAATGAAATTCAGGCCTACCTTAGCTTGTATGTGCACAATAATTAATAAAAGTAATGGCCAGGAATTACGTGATGATGTTACTATGAAATTCAAATTTACTCCTTACCACAGCTTGCTTTTATAAATCAAATGACATCAGTTCCCAGGACCAATCACGAGCCCCCTAACTCCACACCACTGCACACCTTTCTCCACCTAGTATCATGTACCTAGGCCATGCTGCTTGCTCTTCCTTGGGGCAGAGCCAGACTCTTGGCCATGCGGTGCCCTAAGGCATGCCAGCTGGAAAGCTAGCCTGCAATTCAAGCTGGGTTTCCCTACAGATGTACATGAGAACCTAGTAAATGTTTACAGTCAACCTGCTCCATTAGTTGCTAGACTCAATAGTGTGGCAGTCAATGGAAAGAATTAATATAACTTCCAAATTTAATGAGAATGTGAGTGCAAAAAGGTAATATAGGATTTAATTTTTTTTTACTATGTGAATAATTCTGAGGAAATTGCTGGGAAAAAAATAAAACTGGCCATTTATAGTTCATTGCAAAGCATCCTGGTTACATTTTCACATCATTTGTATCTTCTTGGAATCAGATTAAATATTAAAAGCATGAACTAGTATATGTGCTCTTCTTAAAATATGATCTATTTAACAGTAAATCTTTATGCTTTCCTCTCACCAGAGGGAATTCTGATACTACTGAGCGCCTGTAGTGTATGTACATTATTTATCTGAGAATCATAGTGCCCTTATTAGGGAAATAGTTGCTATCATTACCTTAGATAGAAACATTCATGTAAATGGCTCACAAGGTTGTATTGAGCTTCAGCAATAAAGGGTATTAGAACTAGGGCTTGCAACTTGGTGTATCTAGTTATGAACACATGCCAGAAGCATCCACTACTGCCACCTCTGAAAAGTCTTCTGTTGGATGCAACTGGAGATAATTGTATTAAGTGAATTATCCCAATCTCAGAAAGACACACATAATATAGTTTCTATTAGTTGTTGTTCCTAGATTTTATATAGATACATAAATTCATGTGTGTATACAAATTATGAAAGTAGAAGTGAATCTGTGTAAGGAAACAAGATTAAGAGAAGCAAGGGGGGAATAGTGGGGGTAGGAGCGCATAGAGAGTATGTGCTCAAGGTACAGTGTACACTTGTATGAAAAAATGAAAAAGTAAAGTAAAAAGCAAAGATACCCCAAAGAATATAAGAAGTAGAAAACTGATTGGGTGTGAGATGTTTTGTTGGTGCCTATTAGTTAACAGAGTCTTTATAAGTAACCCCAACAAATTCACTGCTTCTAAAAAAGATTTTCAGTTAATAACCTTAGAATACATGTCATTCACTTGAATTCTCTCTGAAGCTTCAATTTAATCAAAATCCTTCTATTGAGTCATTTGGAAAAGGAATAAAAACTGAATATAGCCAGGCGTGGTGGCACATGCCTTTAATCCCTTTAATGCTAGCACCTGAGAGGCAGAGGCAGGTGGATCTATGTAGACCAAGGCCAGCCTGGTCTACAGAATGAGTTCCAGGCCAACTGGGGCTACAGGGAGACCCTGCCTCAAAAAGAACAACAACAACAAAAAAACAATATAAATTAAATGCATTGCTTCTCCTTTATATAGTGCTCAAGTTTTTAGAGATATTTTTTAAAACAAAAGTTTTCAGAAAAACTTACCTAGAATCTGGGACTTTGAGAAATGTTTATAGTAGAAAAGAGTTAAGTCTTCAAAGCAAACTCCCTCTTGCATCATTGTTTTCTTAGTAAACCTCACCTACAATAAACATGGCTAATGATGATAATTAAGGTGTTTCTGGCGTCATCCCTGACATTTTATATCATAGTAGTTATAGCAGCATTGTGTGAAAAAGTATTAGGTAGCAGATACTCTGTGGGGCATAAATGATATCACATCTATGCTTTATTTTTTCAGTCTTTTATACATGTGTATTTATTTATATGTTGAATTTATTCTATCTCAGACCCCTCTATCCTCTATTTTCTTGCCACCTCATTTGTCCCCTTTGTCCCCTAGACAGTTTTATTTCTATTTTCATGTCATTTATATATACATGACATTATGTATCTGTATAGAACCTAGACATAAAGAATTATAGAAAACAGATATTTGTCTTTCTCTGATTGGCTTAATTCCATTTCTGCTAATGGTATAGCTTTCTTTGTTTATTAAGGATGAAAATTTTCCATTTGTATATACATCAAATTATCCTTAACTATCCTGGGCTCCTAGATTGTTTCCATAATTTAGCTTATTTTGAATAGTGCTACAGTAAACACTGATGTGCAAGTACTTATGTGTTAATTCAACTTGGAATCTTTCTTGTAAATACCCAGGAGTGGTATAGCTGGGTCTTATGGGAGTTCTGTTTCTACCTTTTTGAGAAACCTCCCTACTGACTTCCTTAGTGACTGGACAAGTTTACAATTCCAACAGCAGTGTATAAATGGCAAAATGTCCACATACATGGTATCAATTGTTCTTTTTCGTAAGTTTTTTTTTATTTGAGGTTTTGTGCCTTTGATACAACATTTCTTAATCAAATTTATACCCCTTCTCTGCCCCCCTCAACGCCATAGCTCATGCCATCTGCCATACATGTTCTGCATCTTTTCTCAGTGGGTTTTTAAAAAAATTTCTTCAATGTAGAAGTTTACTGTTTCAGTCAGTTCTTTGACCTAGTCTTTTATGTTGCTTTTGTTCCTTCCAACTTTTATCACTTCAAAATATGCATATATATACATGCCAAACATATACCAAAATTATGATGTGTGAAAATAAATTATAGGTTAATTTCAAAGCATGTTTAGGGATTCACATTTTGACAGTAGAGTTGTATGCAGGTAAAGAAAAAATATTACATTACATTCCTACATTACATAGCATGTTGATGAGTAACATCACATATTATATTTATTTTAAAAAGTCAGATTGCCTTACTAATAGGGATTTGGTGCTAGGATCCATGAATGAGGGACACCATACATCATTCATTTTTTCTAGGACTGTGTTACTTTACCTTAGCATAATGACTTCTAGTTACATCCATTTGCCTTCAAAGTTCATGATGTCTTCTTTCTTTACCCCTGCACAGAATTCCATTGTGTAGATGTACCACATTTTCTTTATCCTCTCATCGGTTGAGGGATACTTGGGTTGTTTCCAGCTCTTCGCTATTGTAAAAAGAGCTGCAGTAAACATAGATGTGCATGTATCTCTGTGATAGGTTGAGTCTTGTGGATATATACCCAGGAATGGTATGACTGAGTCAGGTGGTAGACTCATTTTGAGTTTTTTAAAGAATTCTCCATACTGCTTTTCATAGGGGTTGCACAAGTTTATATTCCCACCAGCAGTGAATGAGTGCTCCCCTTTTCCCACAACCTCTCCAGCATTTGGTATCCTTTGTTTTCTTGATCATAGCTAGTCTTACTGGAGTAAGATGAAATCTTAAAGTGGTTTTAATTTGCATTTCCTTAATTATTAGTGACATTGAACACATTTTAAGATGCACAGCCATCTTTACTTCTTCGTTTGTGAAGTCTCTTTTCAGCTCTTTGCTCCATGTTTTGAGTGGGTCACCTGGTTTCTTCGTTTTTTTCTGAGTAGTTTATGTACTCTGGATGTTGATGCTTTATGAGATGTTTTACTGGTGAAGGTTTCCTGTGGGTTTTCTCTTCACTTCTTTGATTGTTTCTTTCATTATACAGAAGCTTTTGAGTTTAATAAGGTCCCACTTGTCTATTGTTGACTTTATTTTTTGTGCAGCTGCTGTCTGATTTATTCCTATGCATATATATTGTAGGTTACTGCCAACATTTTCTTCAATTATTTTCAGAGTTTCGGGTTTCACATTGAGATCTTTGAACCACTTGGAGTTAATTTTTTTTCATTTAAATATTAGATTGAAATTTATTATTTTTATATAATCCCACAAAAACAAAAAGGGAAGATTTCAAAAATGTAAATTTCTACTCAGAGAATACATAGTTAAGTTGAAAGTAAGACGAAAAATGGCATATTATCATAATGTACCAAGATTATTCTTTTTTTTAATTTTTTTTCTTTGTATTGGTGCTTTGTGTATTTCATACATACATCATTTTTCAATTCAGTTCAGGCATATATCCCCTTCCCTTCCCCCCACCGCACCCTTACCCATCCCAGATCATGCATTCTGCCTTAACTTTTCTGCATCTTTCTGGGTTTTTTTTTGTTGTTGTTTTGTTTTGTTTTGTTTTGTTTTCATTTTTTTAACAATAAGTGATAATTTGTGAGTACAAGCATCCTTCATGTAAAACCAATTTGTGAGCAGTTGTGCCCAAACCCACACAGCTCATAGGTCCCACCATCCAGCAGGGGGGGCTTGTATGTTCAATCAAGTTGATCAAATGAGTGTCCAGTCTATATTGTTGTAGTTTCACCATTCACCCCAATCGCAGCCCTTACATTCTACCATGCCCCCTCTTCCGCAGATTGTTCCCTAGGCTTAGAAAAGGGGCACAGGTGGATGAGAAGCAAAACAGTCTACTTTCTCTGGAGCTGTTGTCTTGGTCTCTAGTCAATTCTGGCTGTTTTCTTTCATGGGCTGCCAGCTTGTCCAGGCATAACCTTTCAATCCTACTAATGAAGCACATGCAATTAGATATATAGGTATTTAAACAGTATAATATATAGCCTTTCGATCCTGCTAAATAAGCAAGTGCAATTAGAGTATATAGGTATTTAAACATATTAATTGTTGATGGTAGGTTACTATTGGTGATAGACACAGATGTTTGGATGGTATGTTAATCCATGAATTACATTTTTCTTCTGTTAAGTATGACAGGGTCTTCGTGTGGTTTTATAACATCTCCTACCATTAGAGGATGCAAACTTGTGGCATCAGCCGTGGGTTATTCCTCCAGGAGAGAGTTAATAGCCAATTAATTTGGGATATACAGACATATGGCTGCCCACTGCTGCAAGTATTTCCAGGCAGAGGATGTGATTTTTTGTACATGGTGAGAGGTAAGCGTTTAATTTTACTCTTCTACAAGTGGTGATCTATTTGCTGTAAATGCTCTCTTTCCTCCATCAGGGCTTCTTGGCCGCTTTGTCAAATATATATGAGGTGGCTGAAATTGCATGTGCTCAAATTTGGATCTTTAATTTTGTTCCATTGATCTACACATCTGTTTCTGTGACAGTACCAGGCTGTTTTTATGATTACAGCCCTGTAATATACTTACAAGTGGCCGGGCTTGGGTGATGCACGCCTTTACTCCTAGCACTTGGGAGGCAGAGGCAGGCGGATTTTGTGGAGTTCAAGGCCAAGCCCCCGGTCTACAGAGTAGTTCCAGGACCAGTGGTGCTACAGGGAGACCCTGTCTTGGAAAAAAAAAAAAAAAAAAGTGTGGTATAGTAATCTCCCCTTCATTTGTTCTTTTCCTCAGGGTGCTTTTTGGCTCTCTGGAGTCTTTTGTTTTTCCATATGAAGTTTAAGATTTTTCTATTTCTCATGAAAATTTGTTCTTAATAAAAAAAAAAATATTTTTCTTTTATTATTAATTTTTTTTTATTTATGTGCATGAGTGTCTGATTATGTACATGCCTCCATGCATGCCTGTGGAGTCTGTAAGAGGACATCAGATCCCCTGGAACTAGTGTTTCAGATGTTTATTGGTCATTATGTAGGTGCTGGGAACAAAACCCAGGTCTTCTGCAAGTGCAGCCAACACTCTTGACTGATGAGCATATTAGCTCTACTCACTCTCTTCTCTTAAATAAAAAAAAAATAGTTTAGTTTTTTTTTTTTATTTTTATTTTTTTTTTTGCATTTTTCTGATGAGTAATAGAGATGATTGTTTTTTATAGGTTTATTGGCAATTTATATTTATCTTTTGAGAAACATCAGATCATTCCATTAGTCCATTCATTGATAAGATTTTAGGGATTCTTGTTATTTACTGTTAGGAGTTTTTTGTTTATTCTAGATATTAATCCTGTCCCAGAGTGACAGCAATTTTTTTCTCCCATTCTGTAGGTTGTGTCCTCACTAGATGAACTGTTTATTTTGCCATATAGAAGTGACTTCATTTTATTAGGTTTCATTTGTCAATTGTTGGCATTATTTCCTGAGAGATTTGGGTCCAAATAAGAAAGTGCTTGCAGAGGGTCCGGAGAGTCCGGCGGCCGGGGCGGCTGCACCTTTGGGCAGGATACCCAGAAGCCACCTGCGAGTAGCTTGGGAGCTGAGCTTGAGGGCGGGACCCGGCGTGGGCCAGAGGGTCCGGAGACCGGCGGCCAGGGCGGCTGACCCTTTGGCAGGATACCAGAAGCCACCTGGTTGCGAGTATCTTGGGAGCTGGGCCTTGAAGGCGGGACCCGGGCGCTGGGCCAAGAGGGTCCGGAGAGTCCGGCGGCCAGGGCGGCTGCGCCTTTGGCAGGTACCAGAAGCCACCTGGGGCGGGGAGAAGTTGGGTGGGGTGCTGGGGGCGATTGAGGCGGGACCTGGGCGCTGGAGAGGGTCCGGAGAGTCCGGCGGCCAGGGCGGCTGCGCCTTTGAGCAGCTGCGAGGGCGCGGGCTAGATCAGGCCATAACCCCCCCCCCCCCCCGTTGGAAGACCTTCAGAACAGAAGAGAAGAGTGCTTTGGCTCCAACAAATTGAAAAGCAGACAAGTCATCACTCTCATAAGAGGAGGAGTAAGGGGAACAACAACAACAACAACAAAGTTATTCGAAGAGGAAAGCAAACCGTCTGCTATTTGTGATCTAACCACAAAGGGAAGCCCACATGCCAGGGACACGACGAAGGGACACATGGGAAGACACAGGATAATCCTGACCCAAGCTCTACCAACCTGTAGGAGACGAGCTACAATGGGAACCCCTTGAAGAGACCCAAGGAACAGATCTTAGAGGAATAATTGCAGACCTATGCAGAGAAATTAAAGAAACTAAAAGAGGAATTCAGAGAACTAAGAGAGAGAATGAAAAACTCAAAAGGACTAGGAGGGATACAATGACAAACATCAGAAAGAACTAAAAGGACCAGTTGACAAACTCCCTGGGAAAGAACTAGAGGGGAGAAAAAATAAAGAATATAGAGAACTAAAGAGAGAGAATGAAAAACTAAAAAGGACCTAGAGGGATACAATGACAAACTTCAAAAAGAACTAAAGGAACGAGACCACAAACTCAGAAAGACTAGAGGGGAAGAAAAAAAAAAAACTCGAAGGAAAGTAGAAACACTGAAAAAGGAAGCCAACCAACGAGTGATAGGACACCACGAGCAAGGAAGATTGAGAAGCCCACCAAGAAGAGATTGAGGAGCTCAAAAAGGAAATGGAAGTACTAAAAAAAACACAGGATGAAATGAAAAAAGGAAATTAAGAACACACATTCACAAAGAAGAAAGAAAGGAAAAAGCCTCAGAAGTAGAATGGAGGAAGCAGAACAAAAATATCAGATCTGGAAGTAACACAGAGCAATTAAAAAGCTCAAATAAGACTATGAAAAATTTAAAAAACATAACACAAACGTGGAACAACCAGGAAATATGGGACACTACTAGTGAAAAGGTCAACCGTCCGTATCATAGGAAAGAGGAAGGAAAGAATCTAAAGAGAATGGTATTGATCAATCTTCAACAGAATAATAGATGAAAACTTCCCCAAACTAAAAATAGACAAACCCATACAAATACCGGAANTTTTGTCTTTTCGAGACAGGGTCTCCCTGTAGTCCCAGCTGTCCTGGAACTCACTCTGTAGACCAGGCTGGCCTTGAACTCATAAAGATCCGCCTGCCTCTGCCTCCCAAGTGCTAGGATTAAAGGCGTGCGCCACCATGCCCAGCCAAATTAACCACCCTTTCTATTTCATATTGTTAACACTGCTTTGAGATTTTTTACTTAAAGCCAAAAGCATCATTACTTTAAAATTAAAATATATTTTTAAAAATTCCAGGCATAATGGGACATGCCTTTAATCCCAGCACTTGGGAGGCAGAGGCAGGCAGATCTCTGTGAGTTCAAGGCCAGCCTGGTCTACAGAGCAAGTTCCAGGCCAGCTGGGACTAAAGAGAGACCCTGTCTCAAAAATAAATAATAATAATAATAATAATAATAATAATAATAACAAGCAATCAGAAAGACTTCATGGAAACCCTCCCATTCACAATAGCTAAAAAACAATCCTGGAATAAATTTGACAAAAGACATTAAAACTCTCTACAATAGGGGCTGGAGAGATGGTTCAGTGGCTAATATCGCCAACTGCTCTTGCAGAGGATCCAGGTTCAATTCCCAGCACCCACCTGGAGGCTAAGAACCACCTTTAAGCTGGGCATCGTGGTGCATGCCTTTAATCCTAGCACTCAGGAGGCAGAGGCAGGCAGATCTCTGTGAGTTCAAGGCCAGCCTGGTCTACAGTGTGAGTTCCAGGCCAGCTGGGACTACAGGGAGACCCTGTCTCAAAAAAAAAATCTCTACAATAAAAATTTTAAATCTTTAAAAAAAGAGAGACTGAGGAAGACACCAGAAGATGGAAATCCTCCCATATTCATGAATTAAAATTAATATTGTGAAAGTCACCATTATACCCCAAACAATATGTATTCATTACAATCCCAATTAAAATCCCCATAACATTCTTCAAAAAAAAATAGAGAAAGATCCTAAAATTCATATAGAATCATAAAGGTGTCAGCTATCCACAAAAATCCTGAGCACAAAGAGCAATCCTGGAGGGATTACTATAGCATCTCAAACTTTATTACAGAGCTATGGTCATAAAAGCAGCATGGTACTGGCACAAAATAGGCACATAGATCCATGGAACTTAACTGAAGACCTGAATATGAATGCATACAATTTCAGCCACCTGGTATTTGACAAATGTTTCAAGAACATACACTGGAGGAAGATAACATTTTCAACAACTGGTGCCGGCAAAACTGGATCTCTACCAGAATAAGAATGAAACTAGACTCTTTCACCTTGCACAAAGTTCAACTCTAAATGGATCAAAGGCCTCAGTGAGAAGCCAGAAACTCCAAAACTTTTAGAAGAATACTGTGGTAGTTTGAATGAGAATCTCCCCCATAGGCTTCAAGTATTCAGACATTTTATCCCTAGTTGGTGGTGCTGTTTTGGGAACTCTTAGAAGGGGTGGGCATACAGGGGGGCAGGCTTAGAGAGTTCAGCAAGCCTTGCAGGTCCCCAGTTGCTCTCTCTCAGCTTCCTGTGCTCATTGGAAGCTTCCTGCTCCAGCTGCAGCTGCCATGCCTCCCTCCACAATGGACTCTAATTCCCTGGAACAGTCCATTTTAAGCTCAAACAAACTCTTTTATAAGTTCCTTTGGTCATGGTGGTTTTTATCACAGCAACAGAAAATTGACTAATATAAATACATTTGCAGTAACTTACAAGATATAGGTAAGGGAAAGGCCTTTCTAAATTGGACATCAGTTGCTCAGGAAATAAGGTAAAAAATCAACAAGTGGGACCTCATTAAACTAAAAATCTTCTGTACAGCAAAAGAAACAACTAAGGATTTGAAGACAAACCCCATAGAGTGGGAGAAAGTTTTCACCAGTGACACATATGAAAGAGGTTTAACATCCAGAATATATAAAAAACTCAAAAGAGCAAAGAATCTAGGAAAAAAATGACCACCTAAAAGATGTGCTATGGATCTGAAAAGAGAGGTCTCAAAAGGAAAACTAAGATGGCTAAGAATCCTCTTTTATCTTGGGGGTAATAAACAGATACCTAACTGGACTTGAGGCCCATTCAATGGAGGGGGGCTCATGTGTGACACTGTAAACAGCCAAATAACACATGGGTGGAGAGATCATAATCTTAGAGAAAACCATAAGGTTGTCACATTCCTAGACAAATGTAATTTCTTACTATGTGGAAAATATGGATTGTTATGTTTACAGACATGTATCCCAGTTACCACTCATCAAGGAGCTTCTTTTGCAACAGACAAAGGTTATTACAGAATTCCACAAATGGTCAGACAGCAGATATTTTCTGTGAATTGTCCAGGTCTAAGTAACACATCTACAATGCACCCTCTACACACAAGGCTCATTGAACATAGTGGAACAAGGGGTAGAAAGGACACTAACGTGTCTGTCAACTGTTGTCCGTGAAGCTCTGTCATGGAGCAGAGGGCCATCAATGCAAACTGACACAAATGGCCAAAGGGTAGAGACTAAGAGTCTGCATAGTGTGGGTTCTTGGGCCAGACTACTATAGTAAACACCATCCAGGGGTCAGAGTCCATTGTGGAAGAGGGTGTGGAAAAATTGTATGAGCCAGGGAGGAAGTCCATGACTATACGAACATAGAGTCCTACAGGCTCCTGGGACCTTGCCCATATGAGCCTATAGCAATGGTGTCAGCATGCACAAGACCTATGCAAATGCAAACAAACAAAAACACAGTATAGAACTGTGGAAATGGACAGCAGGCCCCAGTTTTAGTCAAATAACTGTTAGCAGCTGATTACTACTGGGTGAGGAACAGCTGCTCTTCTTAAAAGGAGAGACTCTGTGCCTAGTGTGGTGGTACACAGCTTTAATCCTAGCACTGGGGAGGCAGAGACAGATGGATGTCTGCGAGTTCAATGCCAGCCTGGTCTACAGAGTGAGTTCCAGGACAGCTGAGCCTAAAGGAAGACCCTGTCTCAAAAAAGTCTCAAAAAGACCAAAAAAAGAGACTCTAGATAGGCTGACTAGACCTCAGTGGATGAGCTGGCACTGAGAGACATCTGGCGATAGCAACTTGACTTGACAGGCCTTAACACAATAACAGAATGCATGAATTCCAGTGGGGGCTCTGGAAGGAGCGAGTGGGGAAGGTAACATAAAGATGATTAAGGTATTTTGTATGAAATACACAAAAACTCAATAAAAATTTTCAACTACCCCAAACCATAAAACAACAACAAAAACCAAAGTATGAGAGATGCTTTAAAAGATGGGAGAAATGCCCGATGTGGTGGTACACGCCTTTAATCCTAGCACTCGGGAGGCAGAGGCAGGTGGAAGGATCTCTGTGAATTCAAGGCCAACCTCATCTACAGAGCGAGTTCCAGGCCAGCTGGGGCTACAGGGAGACCCTGTCTCAAAAATACCAAAGAAAAAAAAAATGGGAGAAATGAAAAAAGATTTAGAAAACTGAAATAAAAAGGAAATAAAAAATGAGGTGGGATGAAGATAAAATCTTTTGGTACACATTTTTCACAGAAAGCTAACAGTAAATTCCAACATAGTAAATATTTGCTTGCCTCTTAAAGAAAATTCCCCATTTTCTCTCTGAATACCAGTTTTTCTGTGAACAGCAGAGAGCGGCCTCAATATTTGTCACAGTAACTATAATACCTATATTCCTAGAAAGAGGGTAGAGCTGTTTCAGAGACTAGTTGTTAACAATTGCCCTGTGGCATCCAGTACTATTTTTATTCTCACTCCACTAATAAGAATCTAATTAAATATGCTCATGTTTAGTCTTAAAAATTTCTAATCTTCTCAATCCTCTATGCTTCAAAGTAAAGAAGGCAATTTGAAAAATGAAGCATTAAGTCTTTATGAAGCTCAGGGAGAGTGTGTTACAGCATGTTATATCTGCATGCTTGGTACTTGGGTTGACATAATCGAATATATATATACATATATATATCTGAATTGTCTTTACTTAATCGATGATTTTTCTAGGCATTTATTCACAAGACAATGCTTTTTTTTCACATAAATTTATTTTTATTTCTTTAACAATGCTTATAGAATCTTAACTCCTCAACACTGAGGTTGTTGTACTTCACTTTTTTGTGAAAAGTTTCAAGAGGCATGCAGTTTATCTTCTCATCTGTATAAAAGCTGCTCGCTAGACATTCAGAGCCTTGGTAACATGGCCAGTCTTTCCAACAGCTGCAATTATGGATGATTGCACTTTGATTGCTTAAATTCTCCCTTGGTTTAACATACAAAACAATGCTTTGGCTATGTTCTTAGGGTCTTGGCTGACAGTAGTAGCACCATATTAGCATGGCCATATTATTGTTCTTGATAGGATGGATATGTGAACATTATCTAATTTTTGATGGCTAAACAACCTTGTGCCTTACAATTACAGGGCGAGAAGCATCAGAGTAAATATATAATAATGTGTCCTAGGAGCTTAGAGATTTTAGATGCAAGTTTTAGCAAAGTATCTTAATTTTATACTTTCTAAAGGAATATGACCATTTGAACATTGGAGAGCCTTCCTCCTGTCAAAGGCCAATGGAAGTGAAGGTTTAAGGTTGCTTAGGTTCCTGGTAAATGTTTCTCCATTTAGCATTTAGCACACTACCTTCAATGCACTCTTTCATGTTTTCCTTGCCCTCACTTAACTCCAAATCCTCAGGGGCAGAGGTCATCTCATTTTAAATTGTACATAAGAGGTTTTTTTCCAAAATGTTCCCTTAAAGCAAACTGAACTGGAAGTGCTCCAAGAGCAGACATCCTTGAGATTCTCACACCTTCTTCTGCAATAACTGGGTCAAATATCTCTAGAAATGTGAAGGAATTCTTATTAGCCTAATAGTATTTCTGTCTTTGGTAGCTTAGGTCATGCTCCTTCACTGTGAGGATTGAGGACGATCATTTAACAGTGATTACTTTTATAGAAACACTTAACAGTGGTGCAGAACTCTAAGATGTTTGTGGAGTGATTGTTTTTTTTTTATTATTTATTTTTGTATGTGTATGAATGTATTGTCTGCATGCAGGTCTGTGCACCCGTGTCGTGCAATGCCGCGGAGGTCAGAAGAGGGTCTCGGATTCCCCTGGAACTGGAGTTCTCCTGGAATTGGAATTACAGACAGATTGTTTTTACAAATAAGGGATACCTTAGGATTTTAGTTCACCTGTGTTGGAAAAACACCAAGAGTAGGGAAGAAAGGAAAGAGGGAAGTCGTGAAGAAGACACTGTGTGCTGGATGCCAAAGTGCGGCAATCACATGAGACAGAGCACTCATTTTAGTTAGATCAAGTAAGTTTACTACTCTCAGGAGCAAGAGACAATAAATAGAAGCCTACAATTCTAGGTTTTCCAAGGCACAAAAAGTCTGCTTAGTTTGTCCTGAAATCATGTACCCCAATTATATCTTCATCTGAGAGACCCCAGGAAGCAGCCAGACCTGGGTTTTATACCTGGCGGTAATGTGAGTTACTGGGCTAAGGCATTTATATTGGTTAGCTTGATGTCGCTGTGGCAAAATAAATGAGAAAATCTACTTAAAGGAAGAAATATATTTTGCCTCATGGGTTTAGCTCATGGTTAGGTGGAATGAATACATATATGTCCAGGGACAAGATACATTCTTCAGAGCATGCCCTCAAGATCTGAGTGTGGTATTGCATGCCTTTAATCCCAGCACTCAGGAGGCAGAGATGGGTGGATCTTTGTGAGATGGAGTCTTTCTGGTCTACAAAGTGAGTTACAGGCTATCTGGGGCTACAGGGAGACCCTGTCTCAATAAAACAAGTGCTTATGCACTCAAGAGAGAGGCTGTGTATTGTAGGCAGCAATTTGGAGCAGTGCAGCTACCTTGCCATTTGGAGTGTAGATGATGTTATTATGAGCCCCAGTCCTGGTTATGGAGTTGCTGGATTTGGGGTTTATTTTGCTAGGTATTGCTTTGGTTCTATATTTCCTTGCTATGCCTCCATTCTTCCCTTTTGGAAAGGAGATGTTTGTTCCATGCCATTATATGTTATAAGTAAGAATGCCGCCTTTTTATTTTATAGGGGCTTATACTTAAGAGAGTGCATTGGGACTCAGAAGAGGCTTAGACCTTTTGAACAGCATTGAGCTTGTTAATGATTATGGGAAGTTGGAATGACTGTATTTGTATTATGAGATGGCCATGAGCTTATCGGGGCCAGGAACAGACCGCTAAGGTTTGAATGTGCAATGTTTTTGAATACTTGGTCACCAGTTTGTAATATTGTTAGGGAAGATTGTGAAGGATATAGGAGGTGGAGTCTTGCTGAAGGAAGTGGGTGAATGAGGGTGGACCTTCAGGTTTTATAGATAAGCTCCACTTCTTTTTTGTGTGTGTATGACTGTACTGTCTGCATGTAGGTAGGTGCACCAGTGTCATGAAATGCTGTGGAGGTCAGAAAAGGGTGTCAGATTCCCCTGGAACTGGACTTAATGATGGTTCTTAGCCACCATGTCGGTCCTGGGAATCAAACCCAGGTCATCTGCAAGAGCAGTCGGTGCTCTTAACCACTGAGACATCTCTCCAGCTCCACTTTTAATCCACTCTTTGCTTCCTGACTATGAACAAAATATGACCAGCCTGTGTCCTGCTCCTTCTACCACACCTTTCTTGCCATGATGGAATGCATCCTCTTGAACTACAAGCTAGAATAAACCCACCCTTCCTTAACTTGCTGCTTGTCAGATAATTTGTCACAACAATAAGAAATGTAATCAATATAGAAACCTTCCACCTAAGCCCCACTTAGTTTCTACCACCTCTGAATAATGGCATCAACTTAAGACTCTATCAGTGAATTGAACCATTTTTAGATCAAACCCCTCAAGATCCAATAACTTCTGCCCAGAACACAATCCTGACAGCAGACCTAGTTTTTGGAGAATTGCTTATTTACACAAAACAATTCTATTTTTCTGGTATCAAATGTGAAATACTGTGAATTGTATGATCACAGAAATAATGAAAAGCAATTCATTTTTCCCGGATAGTAAGTTTCCCCCCCCCCTTATCTAATTTTTAGGATCTTATTCAGACAACTTCAAACTAGTTAAGTAGCTAAAACATCAGAATATATTTTCTATTATCTATTAAAACCCAAATTGCTGAGGAGTTTTAAAACATCAATACAAATACTTCAAGGATAAAAAGGGTCTTTCCCTTTTGCTTTTATTCCTAAATTAAAAACATTATTCCCTGAAGGGCTGGAGAGATAGCTCAATTATTAAGAGCACTTATTACTCTTCCAGAGGTCCTGAGTTCAGTTTCCAGAACCCACATGGCTGTTAAGAATCACATTTTACTCCAGATCTAGAGGATCCAATATCCTCTTCTGACTTCTTCAAGCACCAGACACATATGTGATGTACTTATATACATGCAGGCAAAACATTCTTACATATAAAAAATAAAATAAAAAATATATGTCCTGAAACAGTATTTATAAAATGGTCATGGGCTTTTAGCATACACAGAAAAGCTCTTTAGTGTTGATCAGATAATGTAAAACATCATTATATCCTCTTCTAAAATAATGGATTAAATAGGCTGATTATTCCTTTGTAACTTTACTGATTTTTTTTTCAAAGTATCTCTAACTAGCTCTCACAAATGTACCCTGGCTTTCCCATACATCATTTATGAAGGGAACTGAAAGATTAAATAGATGAAGTAATGATAAATTTATTTTAACCATTCCTTAAGGTACTTAAATAATGGCTCTTAAATAATGCTTATTCAGAGTATTTATTTTTAAAGATTTAATTTATTTTTAAGTGTGTGATTGTGTGTGTGTGTGTGTGTGTGTGTGTGTGTGTGTGTCCTCATGGGTGTAGGTGTCCATGGAGGTCAGAAAAGGTTGACAGATTCCCTGGAGTTGGGGAGTTGTGAACTGCCTTACATGGTTTCTAGAAACTGAAGTGCAGTCTTCTGGAAGAAATGTAAGTGCTCTCAATTAGTAAGACAGCTCTCCAGCCTCCAGATTATTTTTAATAAAGAAGACATATGTTTCCTCCAAAATGTAACTGCTATCTAATCATGATGAGTTAAATTCTGGGAAGATCTTAAGGATTAAAGGGATGCCTTAGGAGGCCTACCTAAATCTGACTTGATGGAAAAAACAAAAACAAAACAAAAAACACTGGTCGTCAGGATTGAACACCATCTGAGATGAATTCAGAATCTTATTAATATGCTGCCTTATAAGATTATTTTTTGAGGTTTTGGGCCATGGGATCCCAGTTTGATCTGCTAGTATTTGCTAATATTGTGACTATAATACCCATGTGTTTCCTCTGAGGGCTTAGAGCTAAGGACAGTCTCCCATGCCTATATTATTAATCCACCAAGAAACCTTGGTCATCATCTTGGACAAAATGTTGACAACTGTTCTCACCTGTTGTCACATGTAAGGAAGAAAATTATTTTCCTTCTACCTTCTGAGGGTTTGGTACCGAGACTTAGAAGGAAATGATGAAAAGTTAATAGGAGAGATTAAAAAACACAATTTAATATTAATTTTATATGTAAATGGAGTTCTTTTATATAAAAGAAATGAAAATCCGAAGAAGATAGAACTCAGGCTTATGTGCCATTTTAACAGAGGGCAATACATTATGGAGATGTGAAAATGAAAAGAAAAAGGTTTTGGTCAGAGGCAGTAAATTGAGGAAAAGTGACTAGGAAATATGTGACAGAAACTAATGGAAAATTAAGGTTATTTTAGCAGGTTTGTTTGTACAAATTCATGTTAGTATTGATTTCCAATCACTGTGATAAGGAAGATATATGAATGTTAGAGTGTTCAAAAGAAAAATTAGGCCCTGCTTTTTGGTAGGAAGTAGCAGTTTAGAGAGTACTCTTGTATCTACCTTTTTCAACTCCTTCAGCTTAAAATATTCCATATGTCAGAGTGGCATGTTGGAGTGCAGCATATCTGATCCCCTTTCTACATACTGCTGCATGGGGGAATTGAGTGTATCTCACAGGAAGAGTGATGAAAACTGTACCCAGGTTCTTCTGAACATTTCTCAGGTGCTTTCTTTTGCTGATTTAAAGTCTATATCTGTTTTCTGTAATAATTTGTAACCATAAGTATAGTTTTGTGAGTCCACATATCCTTTACAGGGAATAAGTGGGTCCAAGGACAGTCTTAGAGACCCTAAAACATACTCCAAAACTTTAAACTCAAAAGTTTTGCTAAGATGATGATCATGTAAAAATACTTCAGAAAATTTACCAGGGATTTTTTAAATGCTTGAATTTCCTATTTCTCCATGAAATTTGTTTTAGCATGACTGTTATATTTAGAGCAGCTATAAAGGAAGTAATCCTGCCTATGAAGCATGTGACATAGAAATCTCTTCAATTTTGTTCTGTTTGGTATGGTAGGAAATAGATTAGACAATTATTCTCTCAACATGATCCATTGAACACTAGTTCTGAGAAGTTTTGCCATAATAATTCCTTGGATAACTTAGTAAATCATATTCATTTCTTAAAATTTCACAAAGCAGGTGTCCAGTCTATAAAGAGGAAAGTCTGATCATCCTGCAGAAAAGGAAGCCTGGTCTATAAAGACCTGATTTTGTCCTCGAGTGGATGGAACTGGTGATGAGGAGCTGAAAGAAGCAAGGGGCTCCCACCCTCCCCCGCTCCAAAAAAACAAACAAACAAACAAACAAACAAACAAAAAAAACCCCTAGAGACCCTGAGGACCAGATCCTCAACTGACCTCAGCAAAACAAAATCTTGGTTAATCTGGGCTATCTGTAGGGCCTTAAATGTCCAGAAGGAAAGTACAATCAGAAATACATAATCAATAAGACCAGAGAAACTGTAATGCAGACACAAAACGTGAGATCTTAGTAAAAAGACAAAAAAGGAAAAAAAAGAGAGCACCGTTGTGTGGCCTGTCTTCAATTCTTACAGGCAGGCGCATATGCTCTGTGGATGTCACTGTTTTTGGCACTCCTCAAAGACATGAGATACAGATTTTTTACTCTTAAGCCTTCCAATGTGAACTGTGGACTGCTGAGATACTCAGCCTGCGAACAAAGCAGCTAATGGGAATTCGGCCTCCTCAGAATATGGACTGCCATTTTTGGATTACCTCGGCAGTATCATGGAGGCCAATGCAGGGGTATAAAGACAGGACACGTGCTTACTGGACTTCATTTGGGGGCACAATATTTAAAGCAAAAGCACATCAGTAAGAGTTTCCTTTCTGCATAAGGTTTTTTTTTTTTTTTGTAGTGTAATATCTTAATCATAGTCTACCATCAAATATTTTAGGAATATCTTTAATGTTTAGATAGTATATTAGCAGCATGCAATAATTACATCATGGGTTCTCAAGCAGAGGCAGTCTATTACAAGAACCTTCTTTGCTGCTGGATATCACAGGCTGTTTAAAGTTAGAAAACTGAATAGGAACACTGAGTAATGTAGAAATGCACTTTGCTCAGTAATACTTGAGTTGTTGCAATATTAGATTACCCATTTGGTTGTTAGAGAAAATCCTTAACTGTAATTGATGGTTGTTGCCATAATAGTATATTGCCTGTATTTCTACCTCTAGTAATGGGCTTTAGGTGCTAGATTTCAATATCCTTGAGCCTGGGCAAGTGCACAAGCCTTTTTATTTTTAATTTATTTTTATTTTTATGTTTTTATTTATGTGTATGATGTACTGTCTGCATGTAGGTTTGTGAACCCTTGTTGTGCAATGCCGTGGAAGTCAGAAGAGGGTCTCAGATTCCCCTGGAACTGGAGTTCTCCTGGAATTGGAGTTGCAGACGGTTCTCAGCCTCCATGTGGGTGCTGGGGATCGAACCCGGGTCCTCTTCAAGAGCAGTCAGCACTCTTAACCGCTAGGCCATCTCTCCAGCCTGCACAAGCCTTTTAAAAAAGAAATATGGTTTACTTGCACAAAACTGATCAGATTTGAGAGATNCAGGAAATGTGGGACACTATGAAAAGACCAAACCACTCACTGATGAATGCCAATGGCTCTGCTGAAAAAAAAAAAAAAAGAAAAGACCAAACCTCTACATCATAGGGACAGAGGAAGAAGAATCCCAAGACAACGTTATTGATCAGATCTTCAACAGAATAATAGAAGAAAATTTCCCCAAATGGAAAAAAGACAAACCCATACAAATACAAGAAGCACATAGAATACCAAATAGACAAGACCAGAAAAGAACATAGTTAAAACAATAGATGCCCAAAACAAAGACAAAATACTGAAAGCCACAAGAGAAAAATAACAAGTTACATATAAGGAGAAACCCATGAGAATTACAGTTGACTTTTCAGTGAAAACTATGAAAGCCTGAAGAATGTGGACCAAAGAATTCTCAGTACTAATCCACTATATATGAAAACCCAGTTTACTATACCTAGCAAAAATGTTGATTATAGTTGAAGGAGAAAGAAAAATCTTTCATGACATAAACAAGATGAAAGAATACATGTGCAGGAAACCAACCCTTCACAAAATACTCAAAGCAATTCAAAAGACAGAGGAAAGGAGCAACTATCCCCAAGCAGCTAAAGAGAGAAATTAATAAAAATATAACTGTGGAAATAAAAACTTAGGCCATGAATGCAAACAGAAAATAAGGTGAAAGGAGGTAACATACATCTCTAAATATTAACCTTAAATATTAATGGTCTAAACTCCCCAATCACAAAACATAGACTTGGAGAATGAATTAAGAAAAAAAATCCATCTATATGCTGTCTACAAGAAACCCATCTCACCCTCAAGGACAGGAACCAACTTAAAGTGAAAGGATGGAAAAGAAAATATTCCAAGAAAACGGTACAAAAAGGTAAGCAGGAGTTACTATTCTAATATCACACAACATAGACCACAAAGTAAAACTAATCAGAAGGGCAAATAGGGCCTTTACATTCTTATGAAAGGAACAAATAACTATGAACATTTCACAATAATAAATATTTATGCACCAAACTCTGGTGCACTGAATTTTATAAACACAATTCTACAGGATGTCAAGGCAAATTAATCCCAGCACACTAATATTGGGGGACTTCAATACCCCACTGAGTTCATTGGATAGTTCATCTGGACAAAGAATAAACAGAGAGACATCTGAACTGAACAATACAATACATGAAATGGACCTCACAGACATCTCCTGAATATTACACACAAACACCACAGAATATACTTCCTACTCAGCACCCCATGGAACATTCTCCAAAGACAACCACATACTGGGACACAGGAAAAAAGTCAACAAATACAAAAGGATTGAAATAATATCATGTGTTATATTAGATCACAGTGCAATAAAACTCAATTTCAACAACAGAATAAGCCCTACTATCTACAAGAACACATGGAGACTAAACACACTCCTGAACAATGAATGGATCAAGGAAGAAATAAAGAAAGAAATAAAAGTATTCCTGGAACTAAATGAAAAAGACATTACAACACAACAAAACCTTTGAGATACTTTAAAAGCAGTTCTAAGAAGGAAATTTATAGCCCTAAGTGCATACATAAAAAAAAAAACCAGAAAGAACACACAAAAAAATGATTACACTACAGGTAAAAACACTTGAGAGACAACAAATGAACCCTAAACCCAAGAGACTGGAAGAAATAAAAATCAGAACAAAAATCAATGAAATATAAAGCAATACAAAGAATCAATGAATCCAAAAGCTGGTTCGTTGAAAGGATAAACAAGATAGATAGACCTCTGGCCAAGTTATTGAAAAGAAAGAAAACAAACTCCAAATAATTAGAATTTGTGATGAAAAGGGAAACATCACAAGGGACAGAGAAAGGATCCAGACAATCACATGAGAATACTTCAAAAATACTCTACTAAATTGGAAAACTTAAGAGAAATGGATGAATATCTGACATCCTGGAAATCAACATATCTTAACCAGCAAGAGTCTGACAGCATAAACAGACCCAAAATATATGAGGAAATTGAAAATGTAATGAAAGCCTCCCAACTAAAAACTTCCCAGGCCCAGAGGGTTTCATGACAGAATTCTATAAAACATTTAAGGAGGACTTACAGCTATTATTAATAAAGCTGTTCAGAAGGATACAAACAGAGGGAAATCTCCCAAATTCCTTCTATGAAGCCAGCATCACTCTAATACCAAAACCAGGCAAAGATACAACCAAAAAAGAAAACTATAGACCCATCTCATTAATGAACATAGATGCAAAAATTCTCAACAAAATACTTGCAAATCACATACAGACCCACATCAAAAAGATCATCCATCATGACCAAGTTGGATTCATACCAGAGAAGCAGAGATGGTTCACCATACATAAATCAATGAATAACATAAAACACATAAATGGACCAAAAGATAAAAATGACATGATCATCTCAATTGATGCAGAAAAAGCCTTTGGCAAAATCCAGCATGCCTTCATATTTAAAGTCTAGAAGTAATTGGGGTAGAAGGAACATTCCTCAACCTAATCAAAGCCATATTCAACAAACCCACAGCCAACACCATCCTAAATCGAGAAAAATTCAAAGCATTCCCTTTAAAGGCAGGAACCCAACAAGGCTGACCCCCCCCCATACCCACTTCTCTTCAATATAGTGACTAAAAAGCTTGCTTGCACAATAACACAAGAAAGGGAATGTAAAGAGTACTAATTGGAAAAGAGGAAGTCAAACTATCCCTTTTGCAGATGATATGATAGTTTACCACAGGGATGCTTAAAACTCCACCAGAAAATCTCCTGAAAATGATGGACAAATTCAGTAAAGTGTCAGAATACAAATTTAACCTGGAAAAATCACTAACCTTCCTTTACGTAAAGAACTAGCAACTGGAGAAGGAATATAAAGAGACTTTACCACTCATAATACCCCCCCCAAAAAAGAGGAATAAACCTAACCAAAGACAACAAAGATCTCTATAACAAAAAATTTAAGCCCCAGAAGACAGAAATTGAAGAAGACATCAGAAGATGGAAAGACCTCCCATGCTCATGAATTGGAAAAAATAATATAATAAAAATGTCCATTCTACCCAAATTAATATACAGATTCAATGCAATCTCAATTAAAATCCCACCTAGAAAAAAATCCTAAAATTCATATGGAAAAACAAAAGACCCCAAATACCCAAAGCAACCCTGAGCAAATAGAGCAAAACAGGGGGATCACTATACCGGACTTTAAACTATATTATAGGGCTACAGTCATAAAAACAGCCAGGTACTGGCACAGGAACAGATTTGTAAAACAATGGAACAAAATTGAAAATCCAAACTTAAGTACATACAATTTCAGCCACCGCATATTTGACAATGGGACCAAGAAGACTCAATGGAGGAAAAACAGTATCTTCAGCAAATGATGCTGGCAAAACTGGATCACCACTTGTAGAAGAATAAAATTACCCACCAGCAGTGGATGAGTGTTCCCCTTTCCCCACCCCCTCTCCAGCATTTGTTATAATTCGTTTTCTTGATCTTTGCCAGCCTTATCGGGATGAGATATCTTATAAGTGGTTTTAATTTGCATTTCCTTAATTATTAATGATGTTGAACATTTTTAAAGATGTTTCTCAGCCATCTCTATTTCCTTACTTGTGAACCCTCTGCTCAGCTCTTTACTCCATCTTTTGAGTAAGTCATTTGTTTTCTTAATTCTTTGTTTTTTTGAGTGGTTTATATATTCTGGAAGTTACAACCACTATGGAAAGCAGTATAGAGAACCCTTAAAAGACTCAAAATGAGCCTAACATCTGACCCAGCCATACCACTTCTGGGAATATATCCATCAGACTCTTCCTACCACAGAGATACATGTACAGTCATATTTATTGCAGCTCTCTTCACAATAGCAAAGAGCTGGAACCAACCCAAGTGCCCCTCAACTGACGAGTGGATAGAGAAAATGTGGTACATCTACACAATGGAGTTCTATGCAGTGGTAAAAAAAAAAGATGACATCATGAAATTTGCAGGTAAATGGATGGAACTAGAAGATTTTATGCTAAGTGAAGTAACACAATCCCAGAAAAACAAAAGAAGAATGGTATCCCTCATCTGTGGATGCTAGTACCAAGTACCTAGTTGTAAGACAAACTGAGCAATGTTAATGTTATATTCCTCATGATCTAAAGACAACTGTGCATTGTGAATCCCTAAACAGATTCTAGAGCTGACCTAACATTTATTTTCAGACCTCGGATTTTTGGTATATGATGGAGGGTATGTGTGCATCTTTTAGAGTAATATGGGATTAAAATGGAAAGATGTAAATCAAGAAATATGATACGGAAATAGCAATTTGTTTCCGAAGGATACAATTTTAATATAGGTGCAATGTAACAGGCTGGTGCAACTTAGCCTTTCTGGGTGCTTAATGACCATACTTAACACCCATACCAATTTGACTGAGGGACCCTAACAAGGGATAAGATTGTTCCTTGCCCTCAGAGGTCAACCAAGTCTTAGGGGATTATACATGGGGGCATCTCTTGAAATGTCCTACAAATGTTGGTTACCAGTCCTCCCTCCTGTTTAGGGAGGTCTTGGAGAGCCACTAATGGGACTTCAGCCCGTGTCCCGTCTATAAAGAGGAAAGTCTGTCTTCTCATGCTTCAGAAAAGGAAGCCTGGTCTAGCAAGACCTGATTTTGTCCTCGAGTGGATGGAAATGGTAAATGAAAAGCTGAAAGAAGCAAGGTGATTCCCCCCTCCTCCCCCTCCAAAAAAACCTGGAGAGACCCCTGAGGACCAGATCCTCAACTGACCTTGAGAAAAAAAAATCCTTCATTAATCTGGGCTAACTGTGTGGCCTTAAGCATCCGAAGGGAAAGTACAACCAGAAATAATCAGTAAGACCAGAGAAACTGTATTGCAGACATAAAACTTGAGATCTTAGTAAAAAGACAAAAAGAAAAAAAAGGGAGAGTACTGTGGTTTGGCCTGTCTTCAGTTTTTACTGGCAAGTGCATCTACCCTGTGGCTGCCACAACTTCTGGCACTCCTCAAAGACATGAGACATAGCTTTTTAACCTTCCAATATGGACTGAAGACTCATGTCTCTCCAAGAATCCTCCAAACCTTCGGTGCTAGATGGGGACTGCTGAGATACCCATCTTGTGGACTGAACAGCTAAGGGGATTTCAGCCTCATCAGAATATAGACTGCCATTGTTGGATATCTGGGCTGCATCATGGAGGCCAGTACAGGGGTATCAAGATAGGACATGTACTTACTAGTCTTCATTTGGGGGACCATGGGAGGGAAAGACCCCAATACGGAGCAAAAGTACAAGACTGATGGTTGTTTGAGATTGCCAAGGAGGAACCTTCGAGCACCTCCTTAAGGAAAACATGACATTTTTTAGGGAAAGTAAAAAGTCCTCCAATTCAAGTGATATGTGTATGTATGTATGTATATATTTATGTATATATAACTATATAACTATATATATAGTTATATATATATATATATTTGTATATATACTGTAGCAATACAAGTTGAAGAGAACAACAACAAAAGAACTGAAAGAAAAAAAACTCTGGAAAGTCTCAAAAAAAAGATCTAGGACATGAAGGGCAGAGTGCAGGGACTCGGGTGGGGTGGGGGACATGGAAAGAGAAGCGACTCTAGATCCGATTGGGAAATGATGTATCACTTATGGAAAAAGTTTAATAACAATAAAAAAGAAAACAGTAAAAAAAGAATAAAATTAACCCCCTATCTCTCACCCTGTGAGAAAACAACTCCAAATGGATCAAAGACCTCAATGTGAAATCCCAAACTCTGAAGGTGATAGAAGATAATGTTGGCAGCAACCTACAAGACCTAGGCATAGGGGAAGACTTTCTAAATCAGACAGCAGCTGCACAGGAAATAATGTGAAAAACTGACAAATGGGACCTCATTATACTTAAAAGCTTCTGTACAGCAAAAGAAACAATCAGTGAAGTGAAGAGAAAACCAACAGAGTGGGATGAAACCTTCACCACTGATACGTCTGACAGAGCATTCACTTTCAAGATATAGAAACTACTCAAAAAACAAAGAATAAAAAAATAAATGACTCACTCAAAAGATGGAATAAAGAGCTGAACAAAGATTTTACAAGGAAGTAAAGATGGCTGAAAACATTAAAAGGTGTTCAACATTGCTAAGGAAATGTAAATTAAACCACTTTAAGTTTTCATTTCACTCCAATAAGACTGGCTAGAATCAAGAAAACAAAAGATACCAAATGCTGGAGAGGTTGTAGGAAAAGAGGAACACTCATCCACTGCTGATGGGAATGTAAGCTCATACAACCACTATGGAAAGCAGTGTGGAGAAACCTTAAAAGACTCAAAGTGAGCCTACCACCTGACCCACTCCTGGGTGTATACCCACAAGACTCATCCTACCACAGAGTTACATGCACATCTATGTTTATTGCAGCTCTCTTCACAATAGTGAAGAGCTGGAACCGACCCAAATGCCCTTCAACCAATGAATGGATAGAGAGAACATGGTACTTCTACACAATGGAGTTCTATGCACCAGTAAAGAAAGATGACATCATGAACTTTGCAGGTAAATGGATGGAACTAGAAGACATTATGCTAAGTGAAGTAACACAATCCCAGAAAAACAACTGAGGAATGGTGTCCCTCATTTGTGGATACTAGTCACAAATACCTAGCTGTAAGTCAAGCTGAACAACATTAATGGCATATTCCTTTTTATCTGAGAGCAACTGTGCTGTTATAAGGTGAATCCCTTTAAGGCTCTAGAATTAAACTATCACTTATTTTCAGATTTTGTACTTTTGGAATATGGTTGAAACATATGTATGCATATTTTAGAGTAATATAAAATGAAAGGGAAAATGTGAATTCCTAAACGTATTTTGAAATTAAGTTTATTTTCAGATATCATAATTTTGGTATATGTGTGACATATACATAAGCATATTTTGGAGCAATATAAATTGGAGGAACAATAACAACAAAAAGACTGGGTCAAAGAACTAACTAAAACTGCCCCAAGCAATAAACCTCTGCATAGAAAAACTTTGAAAAGACTGAGAAAAAAATGCAAGACATATATGGCAGAATGTATGAACTTGGGTGGGGTAGGGAGCATGGTAAGAGGAATGAGTTTAAATTGGAAATGTTGTATGAAATGTGCAAAACTTCAATAAAATGTTTTTAAAAGTTCATTGGAAAGGCTTTAACTTGATGACCTCTAAGATGCCTCACTGTTATTATCCTTTCAATTTAAAAATCAGATTCTCTTCAGGAAATAATCCATTTATGCATAGGAATATCTTATGTGTTTCACAGATTGAGGTAAATACAAATATATTAAAAATTATTTGGGGGCTGTGGAGATGGCTTATTGGTGAAGAGTTTGTACTGCTCTTACAAACGACTGGAGTTCATTTTCCAGCATCCCCAGTGGATAGCTCAAACTGCCTATAATACTAGATCCAGGGGATCTGATCCCCTCTTCTGGCCTTTTTGGGCATTACACTCATGTGCACAAATCAACATATAGACACACCTATATACATACTTAAAAATAAAAACAAAATGCATAAAAAACATTTCTGGGTGGGAAAATATCTCACTTGATAAATTTCTTGCCTTACAAGCATGAGGATGTGTGTGCAATCCCCAAAACTCATGTAAAAAATCTGTAAATGGCAATGCACAGTTGCAATTCTGGTGCCAGGGATGCAGAGATAGGCAAATCTGTGGGGCTTGCTAGCCATCCAACCAACCTAGCCTATTTGGTGAGTTCTAGGCCAGTAAGAGACCCTACTTCTAAAGAAATGTGAATGGTGCCTAAAGGAGGCCACCAGATGTCCTCTAGCTCCCACGTACACATAAAACATGTAAAGACATGAGGTACATGAGGGTGTACAACAAAAATTCATTATTTTATGCAGGGGAAGAAGTTCAGGTTATAAGGAAGAGACTTGAAATACATGTGCAATTACCTTGTACCAGGATTTCTTTAAGGAGCCCCTTGGCCTAGGGTCACCTTTTTCCTACAGAGGTAGTGCATGAGGCTTTATTCCTATTCTCAAATAGACATTTGAGAAAAGGTATCACAGTATAAAATTAAGAGAGAGACAATAAGAATGAGAGAGGGAATAGCAGTTATCTATTAAAACTTAACAGAGGATGGTGAAATGGCTCAGCAGGTAAAAAAGAACACCCTGCTATACAAGGCCAACAACGTCCCTAAAATTCACTATGGAAGGAGAAAACAGATGCCCAAAAGTTGTCCTTTGCCCCCCACACTCTTGTATTTTCTCTCACATACATATCATACACATATCTTCATCATTAACACATTTATTCATGCTAATGATAAAGTTTTTAAAGAAGAGAACTGAATGGGATGGGATAACACATGCTATTTAACTAATTGGTCCTAAGGACTAATTACTGTTTGGGTAGTCAGGGTGTTATTTTTTCTTTTTTGTGTGTAAACAACTTGCACAAGGAGAAAGTAAAACCACGATTAAGAACATCAAACAGAGGAAAATTCGATTTCTTATGAGTTTTGTGCTTGTAGAAATAATTTTTATGGTTGGTGATTTGCCAAGTGTTGAGAAATTTAAGACTGGTTATCTGCTTTCTTCTACTATCTTTATACCTTCCCTAGCCTGAAATAATTATTAGTTACTTCATAGTTCTCGGGTTTTCATCTTCTCCAAACACACATATCCTGTTAAGTTTTTCCATGCTATTTTCTGTTCCCTGCTTGATTTATGTTCTTTGAGGGCAAAGATTGTGCCTATGATTCTAATATTTTCAACAGCACTTTGTACCATAGTGCTAATCAGTCAAAGAAATATTAAAGATGTTAATTAGATGAAACTCACACATGTTATATTTGGTATCATGTAAAAAAATTAACAAATTAGTTCTTTAGTAATATAACACAAATGTTATTTGGTTTTCAATTTTTCCTTATTAACAATTAGTATACTTCCTACTTTATAAAATCCTGGGCAAAGTTAGAAATAGTTGTTACCATTAAATATAGTAAAGATACCTTTGTTAACATCAAAATATTATTAAAAATCTACTATAAAAACATAACATTTATAAGTCATATTGCCTTGAATCATGAATACTGATTATAAAATGTTAAAAAGAAGAATCTTGAGGGCTGGAGAGATGGCTCAGTGGTTAAGAACACTGACTGCCCTTGCAGAGGATCCAGGTTCGATTCCCAGCACCCACATGATGGCTAAGAACCATCTTTAGTGTTGGGTGTGGTGGCACACGCCTTTAATCATAGCACTTGGGAGGCAGAGGCAGGCAGATCTCTGTGAGTTCAAGGCCAGACTGGTCTACAGAGTGAGCTCCAGGCCAGCTGGGACTTAAAGGGAGGCCCTGTCTCAAAAATGCCAAAAAATAAATCTTGAACATTTCAGCAGAATAAAAAATTCCAGAGGTCCATTTCTCCTAAACACTTTTTCACCATAAAGCACACAGAACTATAGAAATAAGATACAGCATTGTTCTAGCTGCATTTCTGTTGCTATGATAAGTAGCCTGACAAAAACAACATAGGAGAGTAAAGGATTTATTTGGCTTCCAAGCTACACTGTCATTTGGGTGAAGTCTAGGCAGCATTATATCCCCAGTCAAGAGAGGAAAGAGCAAGTACAGAGATTCTTGCTGTTTCTTCTTACCCTAGCTGCCCCTGTATCCCACAGTTCAGGATCACTTGCACAAGGAATGCTGCCACCCACAACGGCCTGACTCTCCGTACTTCAATCAACAATCGAGACAATCCCCCAGAGACATGCCCAGAGGCCAACCTGTGATTCCAGGTTGATTAAGTTGACAGTTAAAACTAAACACTAGAAGGATACAATTAAATCTATTTTACAACTATTTTCAGGTATCAACACTCTAATCAATCACTCACTTCTTTGTGAATCTCTTCCCATATTTGGCATTCCTTACTGTTGCCTCACTTACTGTTGTTACCTGCCTTGATGTAAAGAACTATTCTCTATAAATGCTGCCATGTGCTTTTCTGGATTGATGCTTGTGGGAATAGGATCTGTTCTGACTTCCATGGTGATTTAAACCTGAACTGGCAATGTTTGAATATGCTTTTGCTTTAAGCTTCATCTGCTACCTATGTGACACTTGCAAAGGCATATCTGCGGTATGTTCCCATATCCTTGCATCTCAAAATCAGCCTGTTCATTCTTAGTTCAGTACTTATTTCATTGTGCCTTATTGATGTGGGATTTCTCACTTCTATGTGGGGATGCTTCTAATAATAGCCTATTTCTGCAAACAGATGGATGGTAGAAGGCTGCTCTAAGAAGGCCTTCTTCAACATGGAGATATTTGCAAGGTTATAGATTTTACCCTGGTTAACAGTAACTCTCATCTTGGGAACAAGCCTTATTTTACTCTTATAACTACTAGGAGACAGTTTTGTTCCAAGATATTAAGGGATAAAAACTGCAAAAGAGATTCATAAGCTGCTTGATTATCTGTGAAGTATAGGGTGTAAATGTTATATTGCTCTCAGTAACTAAGTTTAAATTTTAAATCATTATCAGCCGGGTGAGGTGGCACATGCCTTTAATCCTAACACTTGGGAGGCAGAGGCAGGCAGATCTTTGTGAGTTCAAGGGCAGCCTGGTCTACAGAGTGAGTTTCAGGACAGCTGGGGCTACAGGGAGACCCTGTCTCAAAAAGACCAAAAAAAAATTTAAATCATTATCATGATTACCATTTATCTTTATACAGTTTAATAAAGTTTTAAATACAAACATATGAACCTTTAACTTGTGGAATCACTGGAATTGCACAATTTGCATTTTGCAGCATAAACATACATATGTATAAAAGTGCTTTTGACATTTGGATAGAGAATTCCATGAATATTATTTTGTATATGAATTAAGATATTAGCTGGATCATTATCAGATAAGATATAACAGCCTTATTGAATCTATCAAGACATAGAATCTTCAGATAATGTTTTTATTTCTGCTACATTTCTGGGTTAAAATATATTGCTACTATATATATTTTGAAATAAATTAAACAGGGTCCAATTTGCATATTATTCAGCCCTTACATTTTTTTTATTATTTTTTTATATATTTTTAAATTTTTTATTTATTTTTGTATGTGTATGAGTGTACTGTCTACATGTCGTGCAACACCACGGAGGTCAGAAGAGGGTCTCAGATTCCCCTGGAATGGAAGTTCTCCTGGAATTGGAGTTACAGACTGTTCTCAGCCGCCATGTGGGTGCTGGGGATCGAACCCTGGTCCTCTACAAGAGCTAGGCTATCTCTCCAGCCCTATTTTTTTATTGATGCTTTGTGTATTTCATACATCATTTTCCAATTCAGTTCAGGCATATTTCCCCTTCCCTTCCCCCCATCCCACCCCACTCCATCCCAGATCATGCATTCTGCCATAACTGTCCTGAATCTTTCTCTCAGTTTTTTTTTCCATTTTTTAGCAATAGATGATAATTTATGAGTACAAGCATCCTTCATATAAAACCAATTTGCAAGCAGTTGTGCCCAAACCCACACAGCCCCTTGGTCCCACCGTCCAGCAGGGGGGGGGGGCTGTATGTTCAATCAAGTTGATAAAATGAGTGTCCAGGCTATATTGCTGTAGGTTCACCGTTCACCCCAATCACAGCCCCTACAATTCTAGCACGCCCCCTCTTCTCGCCAGATTTTTTCCCTAAGGCTTAGCAAGGGGCATCAGGTGGACGAGAAGCAAAACAGTCTACTTTCTCTGGACTCCCATAGTTAGTTTTAAGATTTGAATTGCAAGGTTTTTTGACAGTATAAGGCTTCCAATTTCTTCTGTACCCCTCCCCCAGTTTTTTCTTTTTTTTGTTGGGGAGGGTGTGGTTTTTGACCCCATAGAGTCCTCCAGATAGGAGTTGTATTATACGGTACCTATAGGGTAGAATCAAAGGCACAGTTTCATCAAATTCCAACCCATGCTGTTTTGGGTGACTGTATGTGATTAACTTTGGGGACAAACTTAATTTTTTTTAGTATAATCATCTTATAGGTGAAAGAGAATGCTACGCGAGGTGATACGTAACAACAGAAAAATTATAGAAACATTTGTATGTGCCAATCCCAAAGTTATTGTTTACAGATTTTATGTAGAACAAACGTGGACAACAGCAATTCTATAATCCATTTAACTCAGATGCATTACCGTTTTTATCAGAGCCTGTAAAACACAATGTTGTTTAATATACACATATTTACTTTTACTGAGTCCCTAAGCCACCATGTAACCTTATTCAGAGTCTGGGCAAAACTGATACTTGTTGAACTCACATCAATTTAAATATGCATAATCGAAATATACACCCGTGTCCCTCTCTCCGCCCCTCCCCCCTTCCCAACCTCACCATTTCAGTCTAGTTTTCTCTGATGCAGTCTTCAGTTTGTTCTTCCTTACTATGCCATCCCTCTCCATGATGAGAAATATTTAATAATATTTCTGGTTATCCAGTCTTCTATTATGTCGCATCATCTAACATAGCATCTCACTGTATATAACGTAATATAGAGTCGACACCAGTATGTTTTTTCATGTCTTTAGTTTTTCTGGGAACTGTGCATATACGATACTCACTCCTCAACACTAATGTTTTCTAGCTCACCTTTGGCACAATTACTCACTTCGATGAAAGAATTCCAGATGAGTGCATTCGTCAGCATCTTTATACTGACAAGTACAAATAAGGATCAAGCATGCCGAAAATTTGTACTAGTTATGTAAGCATTATTCTCTACATCCCCACTCCATCCCGATGTGAGAGTTATGTATGCGCAGGCATCCTCAATGGGGCACTGTTCCAGTCTGTATTGCTTAGTGCTTACCAAACCAGAGCTTTCCAAATAACTATTTGCTGCTGCGTGAATATCTCTGCAGAGATGAGTACATAGATGTATATCCGAATACCGTGTAGCCCAGTCAATGATCTTGCGGATTCATATACCCTGTCAGGCTACAATTCTGTCAGGTGTTCTCTCTATCACTGCCTTTCCAAGAAGGGCCTGTGCTGGTAGCGAAGATTTTGATGTCATTATTTCCCCAAGTATCCACAGCTAGAATTGAGAGACCCATGATGAATGTCTTACCACCTTAACCCCACTAATCCTTTCTCTCAGGCCACTTGTGAATCAGTTCCTAGTTAAGAGTTCCCTAACAAGTGGACTTCGCAAAGCCTAGTCAATAATAAACCCTGTGCCTAAGAAGATCGTATAATCTCAGAGTTGGATATTTAATTTCTGCGAGATATATGCGCTTACAATTTCCATTAGGAATCGAAATGTGGCTGAAATCCCATTACCCAAAAAAATACCCCATAGCTATTCCTATGCAATAATCCAACAGGCTATGGATGAAAAACTAAAAGTTAACTTAAAATTCATTTGCTAAAGGCGACTGGAGGTTCAACAAAACGAGAACCCAAGGAGCCACCACCCCGAATAACATAGCTCAACATAAAAACGAGATCCCGTGAGTCGAGACGAGAAGAGCTCATGACACAGGGGTAACCCTATCAAGCCTGGCGACTGGTTCCAGAGTCCTATACTAAGTGGCTAGCCAGCATAAAATAACAGCACCTGGTGAGCTTGGCACACATTAAGAGGACAGACAACGTGGTGACTCGCGCAAATGCTTACTACGAAAGACGGCGAAGACCCAATCCAGTCGTGTGTAGAGGGGAGGCTAATACAACCAATATTTTCCCAGCCCCATCTACAATACTACTGACAAGCGAGGCTGAATTAGAATAAGTCCTATCTAATGTGATGAATTATACCGTCGACAGGCGGAGACTTTGCAGCGATGTGATTGTTGGCAAAGACCTAGAGTCAGGCCACTGTTGTAGAAGACGATAGAAATGTAGAGCCAGCCGCCTAGCGGCTCTAAACCCTGTACCCCGATAGCACAACCAAGATCCACCCTGCCAGGAGCTGGATTTTTAAAGACTCTCTAAGTGGTGGAAAGCGCCGCAGAGGGAAACCTCCTGATAAAGTTAAGCAGCCACGACTGTATCACTAAGACCAGTTAGGGCGAATTAGGGTAAAGGACTCCGAATATACAGACAAAGCAGTCTTCGACAAGACCTTTTCAAGGTCTCATAGATTGCACATATGGGAGCCGTCTTCAAGACTCCATTACCAGCTCCTTGTGTACATCAAAAGAAACAATCCAAAGAAGTTGACCAGAGGGAAACCTCTACAGAGTGGTGAGGAAAGTCTCGGTTCACTGCAAGAGTATCAGATCTGTACCAAACGTCAGATGAGTCCTAGAATATCAAAAGACCACTCGAGAAACGAACAACCTCGAACAAATAAGAAAACAATTAAACCGACAGGGACCCAGGAGTGACACCAGCTTCAAATAAATCGGAAGTGCTCAAAGGAACTTGAGGCTACAGGTAGGATTCTTCAACAAGTGTGAGCCGAAGTTTTAGAGATGGATGAGAAACACTTAAGAAGTGTTCAACATCACTAATCTTTTGAAATGCAAATCAAAACCAACTTAAGATATCATCTTCTCCAATAAGACTGGCTGGGAACAATAGGGCAGGAGCTCAGGAAGCGGGATCTACAATACTCTAGAATCACCCTCAACGTGCTGCGTTTGAGGTTCGGGGTCCCCCATTCTCAGAGGTAAACCGGGCGTGGGCTAGGTAAGGCACAGCATCCTCTCCCCCCCACGCCGTTGGCTAAATCAACAGTTGCCCGAGAAGTGAAAAAGGACGTGAACCTGATCAACCTGATACCATGGACAGGGGTCCAAATTAGTCTACCAATAAAAATAAGAAATACTTACAGATGCAGACGTAGCCGAATAGTGGAAAGCAGGAGGTGTGGAGAACCGACATTGAGAAAAGAATCTATATGGGAATGAACAATACTTGCGGAATGAGCAAGCGCGGGAAGCACACACAAAGCCACAATAAACCCAATCTCGTACATTGAGGCAGATTGATAACCCATAAAGTAGAAATTTGTTGGAATATTTCCGAACCCAACCAGAACCAGAAATAAAAGGCAAAGCCCCAATGGACAATCGCCAGAGGTGGAACCCGTATAATTCGTATTGGACTCAGCTCAAATCGGGACTTCTGAGCAAATAGCACAAAGATATCTGAAACCCAACCTCAACAAAGTGCCCCTAAGGCGACGAGTGGAAGGTGAGACGTGAGATACATATGTGGGGGTTACTTCAGTGCTGGACCTGGAGGAGAAGATACATCAATGGGCCATCTCTAAGTAAAGAAGAGAAGAACGACAATCCAACGACTGCAATTTGCAGGAAAACTGGCGTAGGCGAGCGATAGATCGTGGACATCTGACATGCGTGGATAGAAGTTTATCACAAAGAATACCCAGAAATAAAACAAACGAACAGAATGGGATCACAGCATACGGGATCTTGCTGGAAAAAATGCTAGTATGCCAAATATACCCAGTAATGAATATGTATCGTTAGTGAAATTAGAGGAAATAGACCCAAGCTGAATCCCTTATTGAAACTACAAAGAGGCAAGTTGTAGACCGTGTAGGTGAAATGTCTATATAATAATGGAATATCGAACAAACAATCTGAGAACAAACAACAAACAACAACAGAAAAGACTTGCTCAAAGAACTGACATATGAAAGAACAGATAACTTCTGTCAATAGGACAAGTCATAACATTACCCCTGAAAACTATATGAGAGAAAGAGCGTGTAGAGAGAAAAGCAATGAGATATAATGGCGAAGAAAGATCAAGATCCTTGAGCTTCTTAGGACAGAGAAGCGATGGAGAGGATGAATGGGCGGAATCACTGGTACTTACGGATTTTTGTTACAACAATAACATTAGATATAACATAAATTTATGTGTGTGAGAAAGAACCATAATAAACAAAAATTTATTAGCGATTAGGCTCCCCAACACTTCTTATTCAGACCATCGTTTCTCCGAGAGCCCATCTTTTTTCAATTCTCTCCTCTGTGAAGTCGTCTATTCAGATATCTCGACTCTACCTCTGTTAGTGATTCATTTGTTTCTTCTTTACTGGGTTATTTTGAGTAAGCTTGTAGGTGATCATCTGGATAATTAATGCTTTTTCAGTATTGTAATCCCCTCCTCCCAATGCGAAGGATTTCATCCCACTCTGTGGAGTTTCTCATCAATTCCTTGATTCCTGTTTTCTGTTTTGAATGTACAAGAAACTACTTCAAGTATTAATGCACAGTGTCCCATTTGGTCAATTGTCGATTCTCCTTTTCTTGTGAAGCGCTGATCAGAGTTACGGGAAGTCTTTCCTACGACATTATCTCTTGTAGCTAGCTGCACAAGTTTTCTCTTCTTCATTCTTCCAGGAGTTTTTGGGGTTTCACGTTTAAGGTCTTCTTCGTACTACCCATTCTGGAGTGAGGCAAAGTCCCTTTGTACCAAGGTGAGATGAGGGGGTTCAATTTCTTCTTCATGCAAGTTGTGTGATCCAGTTTTTGCTAGCAACCCTACTTTAACTGATAGCATGTTCTCAGGTATTTCCTCCAACCCATGTTCTTCTTGGCTCCTCTTGCAAAATGAGGTTGGGGCTGAAAATATGTAATTGTATGTGATCAAGGTTGGATCTTCAGTTTAGTTCCATTAGATATGCTAGATTCTCTAACTTTAGGGTCGTTTGATCTGCCAGTACCAGGCTGTTATACTTATATCATAGCTAAAAGAATTTCTCAGTAGTTATATTTATGATGTCTGATGTGTATACCCAGCCAATGCCCCTCTGTATTCGCTCTTTCGTTCAGGGTTGCTAACTATATTCGGCATATGCACTGGGGGTCCTTTAACTGTTTCCAATAATGAATTGAGCTTTTCTCCAACCCTGTGAGAGAAAACTACATTGGGGATAATTCTAGTATATAGGAGTGTAGCCATAAATCTGGTACACTGAGTTTGAAGGTAGGAATGGACATAATTAATTTCAAATAATGATCAATTCCCAAATCATAGATCCGCATGGGAGTTCTCGAATCTCATACTTCCTCATGATGATTATCTATTACCTGCAGATTGTCTCTCATTTGTTCAGGGTTTAAAGAGATGCTTGTGCTCAGGAGATTCCTCTGGATGTACTTTGCGTATAGTTATATTTAGGCACTCACTCGGTAGTATTATAATTGTTTTAGATGCTGATTGGATGAAGTGGGAAGCTATCCTTGTAGAAATCCACATCAATCCTTCCAGTAATCTTGTTGTTGGGTGTAAAAAAACGCTTACTGACTTCTAGATAGGATTTGTACAATAAGATCCTTGCCACTTTACTGAAAGAAACTTCTAATGGTTTCTAGGAGTTAGCGTAAGATGCGTTACCTAGCATCGCCGTTAGGCTCAAGAAATAATTCAATATCATCAAGAGCAAAAAAGGTGTGATTTGTACTTTCAATTTTTAATAGCCAAATTCTAAGAGAAGAGCCTCACTTTAATTCCTACATATGTCCCTTATTGCGCTCGAAAGAGGAGTGCATCCAGCACTAATACATGGGAAAGGTCTCAGTAGAGCTGTGATGATAAGGAGCAGATCCTTAAACGCAGAGAGAGTTCCTACCAAATTAAGTAGGGAAACTACTCAGTACGAGTTCATCAATGTTAGGATGAGTATTGGCTGTGGAGATTTCCTGCGTATATATGGCTATGTAATACCATGTGAGACGGTCTCATGAACCCTCAGCAAGTCAAATTTTCCCCTACTAGACGAGGTTCAAAGACACCAATTGAAGGGCGGAATCCTGGATTTTGTCAAAGGTCATTTCTTCTGCTTAATCAGAGATGAAGAATGATGCGTATGGTTTCCTTTTCAACCCGGTATCTCAGTATATGAAATATGCCCTTCCAAAGATGTTTATGTGATTATTCGAGATAATTGTTGAATCACATCCTGCAATTCACTGGCGAATCACTAAGAACCTCTCTCCTCGGAATGAATGATCTTCTTGAATGGGTCTGTATGCGACTTGTGCCCAGACCTCCCATGTTTAAAGACAATTTTGGATTCATCGGTGATTCAGAGATATTAGGAAGAGATGTGCGTTCTACTAGATTTCCTCCATTTCTTTCCGGTTGCATGTTCATACACGCGTGTGGTAATTAGCGGGTTACCCCAGCAATCTAGAGTTCGTAAATACTGGCTTTCATAGAGAGGATATGAGACGAACTCCCTCTCCCGCTATGTATCATTTCCTTTTCCTTAACAATTGAGTGTAGTAGGAATGTACGCTATGTAGACTACTTGTTTGAAAATTCAATTTTAATGACATAAATCTCTAATGCCCTGAAACTCGAGTGTGGCCGCTTGCTGCCATTTTTTAACCGTTGGTCCCTTCGAGCTAACTCTATTATTTGGCATCTTCATATACCTCCATACTTCCTGTATATATGGCCCTTTAATTTTAGGCGTAGTTGATCTCTATCTATCATGGATTGAGCTTTGGTGGACTTACCCGAAGTTTCAGATATGAACTATCCATACCATTATCTTTCTAGGTTCTCAACATCAGAGCTACGAAAGTGGAATCCATGTCTCATCAGAGAGCGAGAGTATATCGACTCAATCTCCGTATATTGTCTGCGATCTTATTCTAGTTCGTCTACTTTGATAGACTCTATGTCCCAACTATATCACTCTCAGATCTCAGTGGATTCGACCTTTGGAGTTGTTGCCCATCTATTCTTTTAGTAACTGGCTTATGAGGCTCCTGTTCTATCATACTTTCTTGATATTTTTCTACTTCCATATCAGACCACCCGATGACTTGATCTCATTCCGATTTCTTATTTGCCAGTATTAGAGTTTTCTTTGTTTCTATTTCATTTTTTTTTTTATTTATTTTTGTGTTTAATTTTTCAGTTATTTACATATTCTTTCTTCTAATGCTCTGTTTACGCGTACTCATTTGTTATCTGGGACCACAGAGAATGAATGAACTTGTTTCCTCAAGTAATCTATTTTTTTTCAGCACAGGCAAAGTAAGTTTAGATTAACTAAATATTCGAATCTCTGCTACTTTAACTATATTTTATACTGGAGGCACATCTTGCCAGAATCTATACAGAACCATCCAGCTCTTTAGGACTTGCTTATATTAAAGATGTTACCACCACTATATTTCCGGGTTAATTGCTATCAACACGTGATGGGATAAACCGCTCAACATGTTTTTATCAATTGCAATTCAGGAATTCCCCAGAGAATGTTATTTGGAGGACATATTACATTCTTTCTCTCTTCTTAGCACCCATCATATTGCAGCTGAGGATTGCCGTTGGTTGAGATTTAATGTCTCCATATATGAATATGGGGTGTAAGTCACTTTGATCTTGCATGGCTGTCAATGGTGAAGTTAGAGGAGATATATGAAAAATCAACTGAGAGAACGAACAACACTGCTGTTGAATAATTATGAAAATTTACTAATCACATAAAGCACCTGGTGGGTCCTGATATAATGCATGAGATATTATTTCAACTCTATTATATATTGTTGAAGTTTTTTTTTCTTGTGTCCCAGTATCAGTCTATTTTGGAGAATGTTCTGTGGGGTCTGAGTAGAAAGTGTATTCTCTGGTGTTTGGGTGAAATAATTTTACTCGATGTCTGTGAGGTCCATTTGGTGTATTGTGTCATTGTGTTCAGATGTCTCTCTGTTTATCCTTGTCTTGATCTGTCTAGTGTACTTAATGGAGTATTGAAGTCCCTACTTAATTGTGTGCTGGGGTTAATCTGTGCTTAAGAGTTGAGATTTTTTTATAAATTTGTGTGCCGGCACTCTGGTGCATATATATTATGATTGTGAGATCTTCATCGTCAATTGTTCCTTTAATAAAGATGTAATGGCCCTCTTTGTCTCTTTTGATTTCTTTGCTTTGAAGTCTATTTGTCTGATCTTAGGATAGCCACACCTGCTTTCTGTTTTGGTACCATTTGCTTGGAAACAATTATTTCCATCCCCTCACCTTAAAGTTGGTGCCGTCCTGTTGAAACTGGAGGATTCTTGTAGACAGCATATAATGGTTTTGGTTCCTAATCCATTCTCCCAGTCTATGCCTTTTGATGGAGGTTTAGCCATTAATATTTAAGGTTATAATTGAAAGATGGATGTTTCCTTTTATTTTTTATTATCCATTTGGACTTCTAGCCTCTGATTTTGCTCCTATGGTTGTGTTTTTATTAGTTTCTTTTCCTAGGTGTTTATAAGATTGTTGTCCTCTCTTCTTGCACTTTGATTGCTTCAAGTATTTTATGAAGAGTTGGTTTTCCAGACATGTATTCCATATCTTGTTTATGTCATGGGAGAGTTTTTCTCTCTCCTTCAATATTAGCCAACATTTTTGTCCTGTGGGTAAAGTATTCTGGGTTGGCATCCATAGTTTCCCTTAACCACTGGGAATGCTTTGCTCTATGTTCTCTTCTTCTTCATGGTTTGAGCTGAGAAATCAGTTGTAATTCTGATGGTTTCCCTCTTGTATGTGACTTGTTTTTCTTTTGTACCCTCAGAATTTTGTCTTTGTTTTGGCATCTAGATTTTAACTATGATATGGCGTGGGGTGTTTCTTTTCTGGTCTTGTCTATTTGGGGTCCTATGTGCTTCCTGTATATGTATGTGGGGTTTGTCTATTTTAGTTTGGTGGAGATTTTCATCTATTATTCTGTTGAAGATCTGATCAATTACTATTCTCTTCAGATTCTTCTCCTTCCTACTATCCTATGATGCGGAGTTTGATCTTTTGTTAGTGTCCCATATTTCCTGGTTGTTCCACTTTTTGTTATTTTTAAATTTTCATAATATTTATTTTGATTTTTATTCTTGTGTTATCTTCAGATCTGATTATTCTTTGTTTTGCTTTTCTCTATTCTACTTCTGAGGCTTTTTCTTTTCCTTTCTTCTTGATTGAAAGAGTGTTCTAATTCCTTTTTCGTTTCATCCTGTGTTTTCTTTAGTACTCTATTTCCTTTTTGAGTTTCTCAATCTCTTCTTGTGCTTCTCAATCCTTCTTGGTGCTCCTTACTCTCTGGTTGGCTTCCTTACAGTGTGTTTCTACTTCCTTTTCTCCCTCTAGTTCTTCTGGAGTTTGTCATTCTGTTCCTTTAGTTCTTTACGAAGTTTGTCATTGTATCCTCTAGGTCCGTTTTGAGTTTTTCATTCTCTCTCTTTGTTCTCTGAATTCTTTTTTATTTTTTCCTCCCTCTTGTTCTTTCTGGAATTTGTCAATCTGTTCCTTTAGTTCTTTCCAACATTTGTCATTGTATCCCTTTAGGTCCTTTTTTGAGTTTCATTCTCTCTTCTTTAGTTCCTTTGACTTCTTTTTATTTTTTTAAATTTACTCCTGCACTAGGTTCTGCAATTATTCCTCTAAGCTCTGTTCCTTGGGGTCTCCTCCAAAGGGATCCCATTTTAGCTATCTCTCCAGGTTTGGGTAGGGCCTGGTGTTTGGGAATATCCTGTGCCTTCCATGTTGTCCCTTCGTCGTGTCCCTGGCATGTGGGTTCCCTTTGTGGTTCAAATCACAAATGACTTTTCACTGTATTAGTGGATGTTTGCTTTGCTGCCTTCGATGCCTTTTTTTTTCTCCTTTCCTCCTCCTTTTATGTTTTTTACTTGGAAGTCATTGACTCACTCTCCTAAGATTTCAGTGTTATATCAATTATTGGATGTATGTGGAATTGGCACGGGGTGGGGGGGGGATGCGTGCCTGACCTAGCCCACATTGAGCCAAGTACTGGGGTACCTCGAGGGATGGGAGGCCCCCGAAAGAGCGGCTCAGAGTTGAGACCCTCATTTGCGCCCTGTGCCAGACCACCCCGAGCTGTACCTGCCCTGCCCGCGTAAGTTATTATGGCCTCCTGCCTGCAACTCAGGAGCTCACCCACAAGTCCGCTAGCCAGAACCAGAGCAGAAGTAAACAAAACCCTCTGTTCACTCTGCAAATGCAAAGCTCTGGGAGTCCCTCCGAGTAATGGATGGACCCCACAAAGAGGGCTCAGTAGTCGAGACCTCTGTCCAGTCCACCCCTGTGCCAGACGCTACACACCAGTCCTGTACCTGCCTCTGACCCACGCGGAGGTTTTATGGTTCCGCCTGTGACTCCAGCCCTTACAGTTTTTATCTATTCATGTGTAGTATCAGAAGATTTTTGACTTTCAGGTATCAGGATGCCTTTCAGTAGTATAATGTGTTAGGGTTCAACATTCAGCCTTAGCCCCTATTAGCTACAAAATCTTGAATAAGTCTTTTAATTTGGGAATAACACATCTCACAAGGCCTTCATGAAGATTAGAGATATTACCTAGAACGCATATAGAATACTGCTTGGCTACAGGATGCAATTGGTGGAGACCATCTATGCTTACTGGTTTAGGGGTCATTCTGTTGTACTTTTCTGGCCTGTTCAGCGTGGTTTCAGTGGGGGGTTCTGTACTTGAAACTACAATTATTATAAATGATGTTAGATATGGAAGAGACTGATATTTCAGGAAAACATAATTTAGGTTCAGGAAGCATAATACATAAAGGCTAGGAGAAGGGCTGTGCCGTGGTTGAGGGCACAAGGGTCATGACTGGCAGGCTACATTTGAGAATTAGAGTTGCCTGGATGAACAGAAATGTAAAGATCATATGTTCAGCACCTTCCTCTGTCATTTGAGGTAAAAGAGGCTCAGTGATCCATAATAAATAGTCTCAGGTAGAGCCAAGGATATGCACAGTTGTGACAGTAGTCAATCAACAGTCCCATGTGCCTGCCTGCTTCTTTCTTGTCTGAGGAGAAAACCCAAAATCCAGTCAAGTCTGCAGCGTGCCTCTGGACAGTTCCTCTTCAGTATATACCATCTTTCCATACTTAACTTGGACAGGAAATAGCTCATAATAGTTGATTAAATGTTCTGGCCCATCTTTTTCTTTGTATTCAGTTACTTGAGATAGAAACATGATTTCTTCATCTCATGTGAACATTCTTCCTATTGATCCAGTCACATGCCTTCATTAGCAGCTGTACTCTGACAACTACCAAATAGTTTTTTGTTGTTGTTATTTTGTCTTTTTGATAAAGGGTCTTTTTGTAGCCCCAGCTAGTCTGGAACTCTCTATGTAGACCAGGCTGGTCTTGAAGTGGCAGAAATCCACCTGCCTCTGCCTTTGGAGTATTGTGATTAAAGGTATGTGCCACTATGCTTGGCTCAATTACAATTCTTTAATCTTTTATTTGTTCATCTTCACTCAAAGCTCTGTGTTTTATCCAGAGTTCTTTAGAGGAACAGAACTGATAGGATTGAAGAAAATAATCTGCTTATGGGAAATAGTAGCATCAGTTATTTCACACCCAAGAGACTGAGAACTCACTAGTTCTTCATCGCATGAGGCTGGGTGCCTCAGCAGCTAGAATAGTCTCAACAGTAGTTGTATTGCATTAGAGAAGCTGGGAACCTGGTAGTTTTTCAGTCCTTGGTGCTCAGAGCCTCAGCAGTCCCAATCTGTCTCTGGAAAACCTGGAGTGTTACTGAAGAGCTGCTGGTCCTCAGTCAGGGATGGAAGCCTTGGAAACACTGGGTCTAATATCAGTGTTGCTTTCCAATACACCCTTTTTCTGCATCCTGTTGTGTCTGTTTCTAAGTTGGTGCATGTAGCAGAGATCCATAGCCTTTCTGACACCCAGTGTCAACCCCTGAAAGGGCTCTGCTTAGCCCAATGTTATTGTTCTGCTAAATATATTGTTATAACCAGATTAATGCATCTCTCAATTCTTACCAGAGAAGCTTCCTTATGAAGCAGATAATGATTAGCAGAGAAATTAATAACTAGTCAATGTGCAAAGAATAAGAGGTAGAGTACTTACCCCTGATTAGACACATATATCAACTTCTGCCTCCTGAGCCTCAGTGATCACTACAGAAAAGGGGGGTAGAGAGATGGTGAGAGCCAGAAGTGGTAGGTGACTACTGGGAAATGGTTTTCCAGAGAGCTAGGCACATACAAATTCACAGCAATGGTGACAACATGCACAAATCTCACATAAGTTTAAGCCAGACAAAATCCCAGCATGGTCATAGAAGGTGAGTAAGAAACCTTGGGGCTGGAGAGATGGCCTAGCGGTTAAGAGCACCAACCGCTCTTGCAGAGGACCTGGGTTCGATCCCCAGCACTCACATGGTGGCCGAGAACCATCCAAAACTCCAATTCCAGGAGAAGTCCAGTTCCAGGGGAATCCAACACCCTCTTCTGACCTCCGCGGCATTGCACGACATGGGTGCACAAACTTGCATGCAGACAGTACATTCGTACACATACAGAAATAAATAAAATTAATAAAAAAATTAAAAAAAAGAAATCTCAACCTTATCTGGCAACAGATGGCTGCTGAGAGGGTCAGTCTCTTGCTTAGGGTGAGACTCTTGATAGGTTGTCTAGGTTGCAATGAATAGACTCACATTCAAAGGGGTTTGTGGTTACACACACACACACACACACACACACACACACCAAGGTGGAGGTGCAGATGGAGGAGGGGATCTAAATTAGATAAAAATATATTGTATAAAATTCACTAGAATTCAACTTAAAAAAAAGATTGCTCTTCTTGGGATTGTCTTAGTTCTCTTTTATTAAATTGGTCTCTGCAATCTTTCCTGTATCCTGGAACTGCCATAATTGCTCTTCACAAAGGTCTATGTTGCTTAGACAATAACCTTAAGCAAATATTTTTATGCCATGTAAGAAGTCAGCTGTCCCCTACAGAGCTACCAAGCCACAGAGATTTTTATTATGACATTCCCCCTGGAAAATGTCCCCTGGGTCCCCAAGGTGAATTTTGAACAGAAATCTACTTTTCCAGAGTGACATTCCAATGTATTAAAATAGTAGGGAGAGGAAAGACATGCCTCTTCTCTGTATACCCCAGCTCCCCTCAGGGAAGTTCTGGTTTTCAAGTGAACCAGGGTGACGTGGTCAGGAGCTTAGGTTTCTAAGTGTAGTGTCCATGGGTCAAGCATTATCACTACAAGTGGAAGAAGAAATACCTCATCCTTTTGGCCTGGATAAAACATCTGCAGCAAAGGGCTAGAGGTGAGAAGGAACTTTAGCAGCCTTCTCTTTCTGAGGTAAGACCACAAGCAAAGACTCCTGCCAGATAGTGGAAGGACCCCTCTCTCTGCTTCCCTCCTCTTCTCTGCCGCACACACAGATTGACTTCTGTATATGGAATTTGTTCCATTGGGCACAGGGTATGTCTTGGCTTCAATGTCGGAGTGCTCCCAATTCTCACTGAGCATTAGTTCCTTTCTGTAATGAATGCTTCATCATTTGCCATATGTTCTTGTGACAATTTCTAGAACCCTGAAGATTGAAAAATTGTTCCACATATATTTCAATAGTTAAGATATCATTCTGGAGTTTACCTGAGCTCCTTATTGCATCATCCTGGATATCCCAGGGATTACTCTCTGTTCAGAACCAAATATAATACTAAAGTCCTAGGGCTATGCACTCAGGCAAAATATATTAATACAGGAGCTCTGACATTAGCAATGGATTGTTCTACCAGGTGGATGTTGGCCAGGGGATCCAAGGCCCCACAAAAGGTAAGGGCTCCTTGCCTCTAAGTTGGGATACCTACAGGAGGAGAGGCAATAAGACCCTGCTGCCGAAGACCTGACGTTAACATGGGAGGGATGTATTGAGACCACACATGCAAGTGTACAGATGGCCTCTGGAATGCCAGAGAGTGTTACCAAAGGCCACTAAACCAATAAAGCAAATATGGGTCTCCCTGAGTCAAGCAAGACTCCACCGTCAGCACCAGCTACACCTCACCTGCCTGGAAATACTGTGCAGCAGAGGCAGCCATGTGCCTGTATATCCCAAATCTAATTGGCTATTGGCTCTCCCCTTGGAGAAATAACCCATGGCTGATGCCACAAGCTTACATCCTCTACCGGTTTTAGATGTTATAAGCCACCGTAAGACCCCTGTCCTATTTACACCAGGGGGAAAATTGTAATTCCTGGATTAACATAACATCCAAAACAGGCTATGCTAAAGTAAACCTACCATAGCTATTAGTGCTTTTTAAATACCTATATATCAATTTGCTTGTTCTCCATTAGTAGGATCGAAGGTTATTCCTGGACAAACTGTCAGCCCATGAAAGGAAACAGCCAGAATTGACCAGAGTCCAAGTCAACAGTTCAGCGAGAGTGGACTGTTTTCCTCTCATCCACCTGTGCCCCTTTTCTAAGCCTAGGGAACAACCTGCGAAAGAAATGGCGTGGTAGCATGTAAGGGCCGCGATTGGGGTGACTGGTGAAAAACTACAGCAAATGTAGTCTGGACACTCATTTGATTCAATAATTGATTGAACAAACAACCTGTCACCCCCCACTGGATGTGGGGCTGTAGGTGTTTGGCACAAACAGCTGCAGATAGGTTTTGCATGAAAGATGCTTGTACTCAGGCTATGCTTCTTTAGCTTAAAAATGAAAAAAAAAACTGAGAGAGGGATGGCCGGAAAGTAGGGCAGAATGCATGATCTGGGATGGGGTGGGGGGTGGGGGGAGGGAAGGGGAAATAAGCCTGAACTGACTTGGAAAAAAATGTATGAAATGCACAAAAGCATCAATAAAAATTAATGAAAAAAAATAAATAAACTAAATTAAACACTTAAAAAAAAAATATAAAATAAAATAAAAAAATACATACCAGTAACTTGAAAAAAAAAAAGAAATAAAATGAAGGTCACTATGTACACTAGGCCTTTCTTAGCTGTAAGAGGATCTGATTATGCCTTTTGCACACTTACCTAATGCTTTACAGAATTCATAAACAAGTGAATGAATGGTGCTGTCTAAGAAAGATAAAAGGATAGAGAAGGAAAATTTTGACTCCTCTCTAGGCTTATCTGAGAGTTTATGGATTTTGGCAATCTGAGAAACCCTCCCCAGTCTCAACAATTTTAAATCTTCTGCTCACTAGAAACAAGGCTCTTCTTTCCAAGAGGCCAAAGTCAGAAGGATAGGAAGGGTAAGTTTGCATCTGCCTCTGCCTCTCATCTTGATTTGCTCCATCTCTACATGCCTCCCAGGCTCTTTATGTGCAGCAACAATGATTTACCATCCCCCCACATTCGCAGCTCGTAGTCCTTCAAAAGCAGGGCAATTGAAAATGAATGTTAGTAAAGAAAGCAAGTATACACATATCCTTGAATATAAAAATTAGAATTCTTTGGGGTGCTTTATATCTGGGGAATCTAAGCACTTTCTGGTTATGATGGAAGGAAGAGTCAATGGCTAAAGGTTCCTGTTGAGGTTTACAAAGACTTCCTTTCAGAAAAGCATATGTCAGGTCTGTATCACTATGGGATTAGGCTTAGTGATAACTTTGATTGACACAACCACTAAAACATGAAGACTTATATAAATCACTTTTATCAGCAAAAAGCATATGTCAATGGACAATCAACACATAGACAAACACAGACATGTATACACCCACCCCCCACACACAGTGTTCATTACACAACATAGTGAATTAGTCACTTCATTTTATACCAGTTCTAAATGTTGAGAGACATCCATAAAGGATAAACAATAAACTGAACTTCATTGGGCAGATGGCTCATTTGGTAAAGGACTTGCCATGCAAGCATGAGAACTTAAGACCTCCAGTGCCCATACAGAATGCAGTGTCTGATGGCACATCCACTTGTAATTCCAGCACTGGAGAGGCAGAAACAAAGAGAATCCCTGTGGTTTGCTGGCCAGATAATCTAGCTGAATTAGTGAGCTATAGATTTAGTGACGGACCCAAAAAAGATGGAGAACAATTGAAGAGGACACCCAGTGTTCAGTTCTAGCCTCCAAAGCACATGCACACACATGGATATGCATCTGCTCATACCTGTGCACACACACATGAACAGGTACACATACATGTGCTACACATACATTTCTTCTCGTTCATCATGGCTTATGGATATTGGAGATGAAGAACGACTGCGTAAGAGTCACATGTGGAAGTTATCTTTATTTTCAAAGTTATCAAGTCTGAGATACGAGGTATTCCTGTCTAAATATGAACCTGCTAACTGCCCCTAAACATGTATTTTTCCTCTCTTTTTTAGCTATTGCACCTCAGACTTTCAGACCTGTGTGTGCAACAGACAAGAGGAATGAATATATATATTTATTTATATATTCCTGACAACTTCCTGAACTGGCTGCAGAGCCCTGTGCTGCCTACCTCTACATGCTTTAAATGAGAAAATAAAATGCTGTAAAGCCAGTATTGACTTGTCTTTCTATTCATATGACAGTGGTTTATATTGCAGAGGCATACGTAAATTAGAATTTGATAAGCTTACTGTTAGACTGCTTGAAAAGTACTGTCTTTCTATGATGACTGTGGATAATCAAAGTTTAAATAAAGCTATGACATACTGCTTTATTTAAAGTATGAGGTATAAATGATATTGTATATGACTGTGCATCTTTAAACTGTATAATCTGTCAAAATTGACATATGTATGCATCTTAATTAAAATAATATGCCTTTTTCCTGCTTCTTTGTAATACTTCCTTTTTGATTCTTGCCTTCCATTCCTATCATTCAGCTTCAGGTAACCACCAATCATCTTTCTGTCACTAAAGATTGTTGCTGAGCTATTCTTATCACTGAACACTGAGTAGTTTTGCATTGCATATATATGTATATATATTCATAATTTGTTTATTCACTTGAGGATGTAGGTTATTTTCAGTTTGGGAATATTATAGATAAGTTGATATGAGCATGTGAATATGCATCTTTGAATAAATATCTGAATTCACTTCTCAGGAAAATTAGGACTAGAATGACTAGGTCGTCTGATGTATACTTAACATTTAAAGAGACTGACAAATGAGAAGTGGGACATCAGCAAGATGGCAGAGTAGCAGGTTTTAGTGCTCATTTTCTCACAGGAGCATTGATCATACCATGCAGTGATAAATGTGAACACTCTGTGGTACTTGTTAGCCTAGGGTAGAGGAGTCAGTACAGCCTTGGAGACAAATAGCTGGGACTAGACATATTGAAGAGGGTAAGAAGAATTGATTCACCTCCCCTGTCACTTTTCTTTCACACACACATCAGTGCCAAGAGAGTCTGCTTGCAGTTTATCCCATGCTATAAGTTAAGAGTGTGGCTAGAGATTGACACAATTGAAATGATTGGAGGCATCTGGGATTAGGGATAATGGGCAAGGCTGTCACAGAAACACAAGAACTCAATGAAAGGCGATGGTTTCTGCTAGCCACCTCACAAACCTCACCAGGAGCAAGACCTGGAACCTCCTAGGAATGTGTTACTAGTTTTCTGTGTCCATCACACCACATGTGAGGATGGTTAATTACTGTTTGGGAAGCTGAAAGTCCAAGACTGAGTGGTGCTGGTTCAGCCTCTGGGTAGGCCTTATGACAGACAACATTACAATGGAGGAAATGCAAGGGAAATGGTAAGTGGACAAGTTGGAGTGAGAAAGGGCCAAATTTGCTCTGTTCCTGAGAACTCATTCTCATGAGTAACTCAGCTTTTTGTTTTATTTTTTTTTATTTTATTTATTTTTGTATGTGTATGAATGTACTGTCTGCATGTAGGTTTGTGCATCCATGTCGTGCAATGCCACGGAGGTCAGAAGAGGGTGTCGGATTCCTCTGGAACTGGAGTTCTCCTGGAATTGGAGTTACAGATGGTTCTTAGCTGCCACGTGGGTGCTGGGGATCGAACCCAGGTCCTCTGCAAGAGCAGTCGGTGCTCTTAACCACTAGGCCATCTCTCCAGCCCCGTAACTCAGCTTTTAAGACTATAATAAATCCCTTCCATCATAGTTACTTTCTACTGCTGTCATGAAACACTGACCAAAAGCAACTTGGGGAAAAAGGGTTTATTTCATCTTACAGCTAACAGTTCATCACGGAGGGAAGCCATGGCAGGAATTCAAGGCAGGAGCCTGGAGGCAGGAACTGATGCATAGACTGTAGCAGAATGCTGCCCTACTGACTTGCTCCTTGGGCAAGTGCTCAGCCTGCTTTCTTATACAACCTAGGATCAATTCCCCAGAGGTGGCACCACCCGCAGTGCACTGAGACCTCCCACACCCAATATTAATTAAGAAAATGCCTCACAGACCTGGACACAGCCAGTCCCATGGAAGACAATCCTCATCTGAGGTTCCTTCTTCCCAGGTATGTCAAGTTGACAACTGAAGCCATCCAGCACACTTTCTGAGAGTGACACCACATGATTTAATTATCTTCCAATAGACCTCACCACTTTAAAGTCATATGACCTTAACACTACCACACCAAGGACTAAGCTTCCAAAACATAAACTTTATGGGTATCTAATCCATAGTAGCACATTACTGTAAGTGCCACTTGCCTATTGCAGCTGGTGCCCTTTGCAAACCTCCAACAGATGATTCATGCAAGTATCTGTAGATCTCCACAACATATACAGCTTGCTGGACTGAAGTTGCTGGAATAAGAGAAGGCCCTTTCTCCAGCATACTTCAGGGCATGAATCTAGGCAAAAATAAATAAATGGGAAGCTCTTGGTTCCTATCCTGACTTTGTAGACTAAGAAGAAGGTGTACTCTACCAACTCTGACTTTGTAGACTAAGAAGAAGGTGTACTCTACCAACTCTGACTTTGTAGACTAAGAAGAAGGTGTACTCTACCAACTCTGACTTTGTAGACTAAGAAGAAGGTGTACTCTACCAACTCTGACTTTGTAGACTAAGAAGGTGTACTCTACCATTCTGACTTTGTAGACTAAGAAGAAGGTGTACTCTACCAACTCTGAGTTTGTAGATTAAGAAGAAGGTGTACTCTACCAACTCTGTCCAATGAAGAAAGAACAAGAGGACTGAAGCAGTTAATAATGAATAATAGAGAGAAGATGCTGCATTTTCTCACATGCTTTGTATTTCTACTGAGATGACCACATGAATTTTATCCTGTAGTCTTTTAATTTTGAGAAGTATTGATTTATTATTTCATTGTGTTTGTGTTCATGTGTGTGAAGTTACATGTGTATACTGGATGCATATATGCAGATGAGTGTGGAAGCCAGAAGTCAACCTCGGGTGTTGTTCTTTAGAAGCTCCCCATGTGGTTTTTTGTACCGAGTCTCTCACTGGCAATTGGGGCTCACTGATTAAGCTAGGGAGGCTGGCCAGGGAGTCCCAGGGATCTTCCTGTCTCTGCCTCCCCAGCACTGGAGTTACAAGCCCCACCACCATCCCCAGCTCAGTCCTAGTACTTGCACACTGAGCACTTTACTGACTAAGCCGTCTCCTCAGGTCTTTCATTAATTTGTTTTAAAACATTAGACCTCTTTGCATTTTTAGAACAAAGTTCACTTGACTGTGTTGTCACATCCCTGTTTCTGAATTCAGTTTACTAAATTTACTGAACAAATTATTTTTACTTCATGAAATATGCTGTTTTGAAACTCTCTCCTGTAATGTTTTGGCTTGCATATCAGTGTGATTTTTGCTTTATGGAATGAATAAGAATGTATTTTTTTTCTTAGGTGCTCTTGACTAGATTTTTTAGATATAAATAATACTACTTTCTGAAGTAGTTAATAGAATTTTCCCCCGTGATGTTTCCTATTGCAGAAATTTGGAAGTGAAGAGCCATAATTAAAACAAAAATTCATGCCTTTAGTAGATAAACTATTTTGATTACCATTTGTTCTCAGATGATCTTTGATAGTTCACATCATTCAAGGAATTTGTTCATTTTGTCTAAACTGTCAAGTTCATTAACACAAAACAATTGGTAATTTTTCCTGATCATTTTTATGTATGTAAAATCTGTAATGATGTTATATTCTCATTTTTTATCCTGGTAACTTCTCCTTTTTTTCCAGATGTTTTGAGGATTAATTGTAGGAGCTTCTCTTACTATAAGCATGTACAGCACAGTCCTACTGAGGGAAGGGGAACACAGTGGCCACCTGAGGTCACTGTGATGAACTGACCCCTCAGCGCAGAGATCAGGTGGTTACTTTTGTAAGTAATTCCAACTCAGGTACTTAGCCCGGGAAATGGAACATTTCCTGTCTGGCCATGCTTTCCCACCTGCCCAAAGACGGCTGGTCTGTGGACAGGAATTTCAGGGTAACAGCTGATGGCCTATCTTCAGCCTACATCACTCACAATTCACTTCACAGAGTGGTGATCTGATAGGTCTATATCCAAACCCACACTAGCTTACCAGGCTGGTGGTCTGATAGACCCCCCCATCCAATCCACTAGTCACAGGCTGGTGACCTGATAGGTCTCCTTCCAGCCTCATGGTACTGTCCAACCTTATCAAAATCCAGGCCTGTTTCTGCCTGTATACAAGCAAAATATACATGGGAATTCTGTGTAATGATGGTAATGGAGAATTCGATTTATTGCCTGCTACAAGTCACTTTAAAAAATTTATTTATGTATTTTTTATGTGTATGAGTGTACTGTCTGCATACAGGTCTGTGTACCCGTGTCGTGCAATGCTGCAGAGGTCAGAAGAGGGTGTCGGATTCCCCTGGAACTGGAGTTCTCCTGGAATTGGAGTTACAGATGGTTCTCAGCCGCCATGTGGGTGCTGGGGATCGAAACCTGGGTCCTCTGTAAGAGCAGTTGGTGCTCTTAACCACTAGGCCATCCCTCCAGCCCCTGCAAGTCACTTTTATAAGCAAAATGATGTAAGCTCTCAGAGCCAATCACAGACCCCCAGTTTCATGCCACTGTATACTGCTGCTCCACCTAGCATCATATGCCTGGGCCACACTGCTTGCTCCCTCTTGGGGTGTGGTCAGAGGAGCCCCATGACTCCCACAATGCCCTGAGGGATGCTAGCTGAGAACTAGCCCCTAATTCAAACTGGATCCTCCCACATTTAATTACTTTGATCATCTTTTCAATGAATCCAGTATTTCCATCAAATTTTCTGTATTTTCTCTTTTTCCTTCATTGATTTTTTCATTTAATATTTGTTAGTTTTTCTTCTGCTAGTGTTTAATTTGCCTCTTTTTAAAGTTTTATTAGACTGAAGCTGTGGCATTTGATTGATTTTGTATGTTCAATGTTAAAATTTTTCATGTAAGCATTGATTTTTGTGAGATGTTACTTAATTTTTAATTATTTGGGGATCCTTCAAATAAGTCTCTGCTTTTAAGTTTTGAATTGTTTTAGTTCTGGTCAGGAAACATGGTGTGTATGATCTGTGTCCTTTTGACTTTCTCAATAGGTGTTTTATTGCCCCAAATGTGATTCAATTTCATAAATGCTTCATATGCATTTTAACGACAAGAAGGTGTTATGTTTCTATAAATGCCAGTTTGGTCTTCTAGGCTACGGTTATTGTTCAAGTTTTTTCTGTATTTATTGAATTTCTGTCTACTTATTGAATCAATAATTGCAAATTACACATTGAAATCTGTAACTATAATGGGAACGTTATTTGTTCCCTTTTATAGTTTTATACATTTTTCTTCTATATTTTGCTGCTCTATTGTTAGATGCATGACTGCTCAAGATTGATTACTACAACCTTTAAACCACTTAGCCCTTTTATTATTTTGAAATAAAATTCCTTTTATAATAATATATTTATAAAAATTTTATTTTATCTGACAGAATAAAAACTCTTGCTTTTAAAAATAGCTGTCAGGATGCTGTGCATAAATGTGTGCTTTATGGTTTTACTTTTAATCAATTTATATCTTAGTATTTCTTCAAGCTTTATGAACATATAGAATAGGAATAGAGTTAATATTTAATTTTCTGTGTCTATTGATATACATCATTATAATTTCTGGGATGCTTTGTTTTAACTTAATTTTATTAATTGATTAAGTTTATTTATTTTTTTCGGTCTTTTGGGGAGACAGGGTCTCCTCTGTAGCCCCAAGCTGTCTGGAACTCAGTCTGTAGATAAGGCGCTGCCTTAGACTCGCACAAAGATCCGCCTGCTCCTGCACTCCCAAGCTGCTGGCATTAAACTATCAGTTATCCTTTTCACACTTTTCTCATACATGACAGTGTTTTAAATAGATGTCAGAAATTATGAATGTTGCCTTATTAGGTGTGTGATACTTCATGTCTTATTATAATATTACTGAATTTTGTTCTGTGGTGTTTAATTTGTTTAGAAATAGCTAACTTCAGTTCTTACTGAAGTTACGAACTTCGAATTAAATGGAATAAGGAGGCGAGAATTTTTCAAGTTTCACGGTTGGCCATTAAGTAAATTAACTATGCTGCGTTTATGTGTTCATATCTTATGTATTGCAAAGATTTCTCTCTACTACTGAGTGCTGGAATGGGAATTATTTCTATACTTTTGACATGTAAGGTCTATATATGGCAAGTACAGCTGAGGCTACAAGGAAGACTCTGTCTACCTTTACCCCTGCCAAAAATGTATTCGTACAATACTTTACATTTTTATTTCCAAAGGTCAAAGACTTCATTCCTTCCCTGGCCCACTGGCTCAGTCAATGAGCTTTATCTCTTTGTTCTTCTGTCTCTGTTTCTCTGTCTCTCTGTCTCTCTGTTCCTCTGTCTCTCTCTCTCTCGTCCTTAACTCTATCTCCTATCTATCTCTTCAGACTCTTCTCGATCTTCTCACCACACTTGTCGCATCTAAGCAGCAGCACACACACACGCAACAACATATGCACGAAGTTTTAAAGAATAATAAACTGCAGAGTGTGTATTTCTGGATAGGACTACTATATTAAAAACCTCTGTCGCTCAGGGATCATTCATTATGGAAGAGGGACCAGAAAGAGTTTAAGTGCGAGGCCAGGTTCATGAACAAGCACAGGAGAGCAGAGGAATTCAGGTTGCTAGAAGCTTGCATATGTAAACTTGTGGCAATGGTGTTATACATCACGACGGACCCATACAACTTAGAAGTGAGGAAGAAAAATGGTGGGCCAGCTGTCCCTAGACTGAGAAATATTGGCAATGGATTGCTACAGGGTGAGGCGAGAAGTATGGCTGAGAATTCCATATCCAGAAAAAACGCCCTTCAGAAGAATTCAACTTGAAGCATACAAATAAGACAGAAGAAGGCTGACTAAACTACAATAACCTGCACCAGCATCTACAGAAAGAAGTTAAATGAACGACCTGTAGTAATGCTGGGTAATTCAACTATAAGTCCGTCTAGATCAAAGAATCGCATAACAGACAAAGACATGATGGAGGAAGACCGATAGACATCGATATTACCATAATAATATGTAATATTCAAAGTGAATATGCTAGAATTACTCAAAACAAAAGTGACAGAAATACTTTGCAAGGCCTCACATAGAGAGAAATCAATGTACGACCATAAACAGAAATCTAACTATCGAGGAATGCTCGAGGGTATTGACTTTTCATTGCGATATGATGAGAGAGTTAGCAACCAAGAATGAAAGGTTGGACACGAAAAGTATTAATGCCGGACTAATATGAGCTATTGACGTGAATGCCCCCGACCTAGGTGGTAACTTTAACTCAGTAAATGTCAATTTTTGTTGAAGGAGAAAGAAAAAAGTCTTTCTCTTGACATGAGGAACAATATGAAGATAATGAGCACTGTCCAGGAAGTAGGCCAACCCTTCAGAAATTCAAAAGGACAGAGGAAAGGAGTAGCTATCCTCAAGTGGCAAGAGAGAGTAATTAATGAATGTATAACTGTGGAAATACAAACCTAGAACCAAAAAATGCAAACAGGAAGTAAATTGAAGGGAAGCAATACACATCCTAATTATAAGTTATTTTGTTATTCCAAAAGAGAACAATAATGAGAGATGATTAAAAATTAAAATCCATCCTTTTGTTGTTTACAAGAAACCCATCTAACCTCCAAGGACAGGCATATCTTAAGGTGAAAGGGTGGAAAAAATTTCAGCAACGGCCAGAGAGGAGCAGTTGCTATTCATAGTTGAGACAAACTAGAGTGATAATTAAAAAACTAATCAGAAGAGCCGAAGAGAGTCATTACATTTTTATCAGAGGAAAATTTGAATATGAAGATCTCACATCATAAAATATATATGCACCAAATTCTGGTACACCGAACTTTGTAAGTACAATTTTGCATGACTTCAAGGGACAAATTAATCTGAGCACACTAATAATAGGGGACTTCAGTACCCCACTGAGCCCACTAGACAGGTCAACTGGACAAAAAGTAAAAATAGTGAGAATAGAGAGAAATCTGAAATGAATAATGCAATACAGCAAATGGAGCTCACAAATATCTATCAAATATTTCTCCCAAACAACAAAGAATATAACTTGTTTCTATATATAATTTTATAGATTTTTCAATTTATATATATATATATTTATTTATTTATTTTCAATTTTTTTTTTTTTTTAGAAAAAAAAAAAACCTGCCCCCATCCCACAAAAGCTCATGCAATTCTGCCAAACATGCTTTTCAAATCTTTCTTTCTCAGTCTTCATCAATATTCTCCATGTGGATAGTTGACTGTTTTGAGCAGAAGTTCATGTTTCAGTCATGTTCCTGGATGCAGTCCTTTCTGTTGTTGTTGTTGTTTCCGAAATATAGCATCACTCCCCAACTGCACGGACATAAGACTTCAAGGGGCCATGCACAATAAATACTTTCAACTAGGTAACTGGCACTAAGCATCCACAGATGAGGGATACCATTTTGTCGTTTGTAATTTTCTGCTGTTTCTTCAGATCGTTACGCACACGGTCGTCACCAGTCGAGATAGATGTCTCTAGCATCCCGCAAGCTATTTTCTGAAAGACTCATGATGTCATCTTTCGTTTACTGCTTTCCATAGAACTCCCATGTGTGATAGATGTAACACATGTTTTCCTCTAATCACACTAGCATCTCCATAATATTGGGGGCATGTGGGTTATTGTTCCAAGCCTCCTTGCTATTCGTGAGAATAAGCTGACAATGAAACATGGTCGTAGCCATGGTATCCCTGCAGTGGGGTCGAGTCCTATCCAAGTCTCCCACGTCTATGTCTGATTGTTGGGGAATTCTAGGCATCTCCAGACTCATTCAATTTTAACATCTATGACTGATGAGTTTGTGTTGCTTCCTGAGTCAGTCATTTTGAGGCCTTTTTATCCGCATATATCGCAGTCTTTGGGTTTAAGTTTTCTGATTTCTGCAGGTTAATTGCTTTTATTGATTTATCTTTCTAGGTGCCCTGGGGTTGGCTATGTGCTCACTTTCTCTCTGTCCTTCTTAGCAATTGTTATTTCCGACACTGAAGGGGTTGGTTTTCCTGAAACATGTATTCTTTCATCTTGTTTATGTCATGGAAGGTTTTTCTCTCTCCTTCAACTCATGATGCAGCATATTTGGGCGGCTGCAGTCTTAGTGTAAGAGTCCCTGGGGTCTGGGAATCTATTTGTTCCTTTAGCACTTCGCGGAAATCTTGCTCCACGGCTTTCTTACTTGCTTACTCATATATTTGCATTGAAGAACGTCAGTTGTAATTCTGATGAGTTTCACCTTATAATTTTCTTGTTGTTTATTCTCTTGTGGCTTCTTTAGGAATTTTGGTCTTTGGTTTTGGGTGGTACTAGGCCATTTAACTATGATGTGGTGTGCAGAGTTTCTTTCTGCCCTTGTCTGTTTGGAGTTCTATTGTGCTTCTTGTATTTGAATTGGTTTGTCTTACTTTTTTAGTTTGGGGATTTGTCTTTCTCTTATTATTCTGTTGAAGATCTTTTTTTTTTTTTTTTTTTTTTTTTTTTTTTTTTAGTTTTCTTTTTCCTCTATTTCTATGATGCACAGGTTTGATTTTTTCATAAGTGTCCCACAGTTCCTGGATTGTTCCACTTTTGTGTATTTTAAATTTTTCATAATCTTTCCTTGAGGTTTTAGGTTGTTCTGTGATCTTTCCAGGTCGATATTCTTTTTTCTTCTTCACTTTCGAGCTTCTTTCCTCTGATTGGCGGTGTTTTTAACTTTCCTTTTTCATTTCCTCTTCTGATTTCTTTAGTATTTCCACTTCCTTTTGGAGTCTTCTCAATCTCTTCCTGTAGCTCTTTGCTTTCACTGGTTGGTTTCCTTATCTTTTTCAGCATGGGATTTTTTGTTTTGTGTTTTCCTTATTCTTTAGTTTGTCATTCTCTCTCTAGGTCCTTCTTGAGTTTCTCTTCTCTTTTTTAGGGGGGTGCAGGGGGTGGGGTGGGGGGTGGGGTGGGGTGTAGGGGGTTGGGGGGTGGGGGATTGGGGGTTGGTACAGTTTCTTTCGCACGCCTTCAGCTGGGGAGATCTCAGATCTCAAGACTCACACAACCCTACCTTTTACACTAGCTGGGAGGATAACTCCACCCCCACAGACACAAAAGCCAATTAAACCAAAGACAACTGGATTAACTAGATTAAGTCAATCAACAATCAGCCTTGCTGATGTACTGAGAATATACTTTCTACTCAGCACCCCATGGAACATTCTCCAAAACTGACCATATATTGGGACAGAGAGAACACATCAACAAGTAAAAACATTGAAATAATTCCATCATTATTTGAGAACATGGTGCAATGAAGCTGAATATCAACACCAGAAGAAGCCCTAGTATCTACAAGAATTCATGGAGATTGAACGACACACTCTTGAATAATGAATGGGCCAAGGGAAAAATAAAGAAATAAAAGTATTCTTGGAACTAAATGAAAAGGACAATACAATACAAAAAAACCTATGGGACAATTTAAAAGCAGTCCTAAGAGGGAATGTTATAGTTCTAAGTACCTACATTTAAAAAACAGAAAGAGCAAAAATAAACGAAGTATCACTGAAAATAAGAACATTTGAGAGATGTGCTGGATAGTTTTAGTGTCAACTTGACACACCTGGGTTGAGGGAGCCTCAATTGGGGAATTGGCTCCATTGGATTGGCCTGTGGCCACGTCTGTGGAGTATTGTCTTGATTGTCAAGCAATGTGGGAGGACCCAGCTGACAATGAGCAATGCCACACTGGGCAAGTTGTTGTGTACTGTATAAGAAGGCAGGCTGGGCATGAGCCAGGGGAGCAAGCCAGTGAACAGCATTCCTCCATGGCCTGTGCTTCAGCGCCTGCCTTCAGGTTCCTGCCCTGAGTTCTTGCCTTGGGCCCCCTAAGTAATGAACTGTGACCCAGTAGATGTAAGCTGAATAAACCCTTTCCTCCCCATGTCGGTGTTGGTCAGAGTGTTTTGTCAGAGCAATGGAAGACGAATTAGAACAGAAGAGACAACAAAAAATGGGCCTTAAACCCAAAGACAAGAAGAAATAACAAAATCAGAGTGGAGAGGAATGAAATAGAACCAAGAAGACAATACAAATAATCAACGAATCCAAGAGCTAGTTCTTTGAAAGGATAAACAAAATATTTAGACCTCTAGCACAGTTAACCAAAAGAAAGAGCAACTCCAAATAATTGGTTTTATTAAAATTAGAGATGAAAAGGAAATCATTACAACACATAGTGAAAAGATCCAGACAATAATATGGGAATACTTTAAAAATTTATACTCTACTAATTTTGAAAACCTAAGAGAAATGGATGAATATCTGAAATCATGGAAATCACCAAAGGTTAACAAAGAAGTCATCAACAGCTTAAACAGGTGCATAACATGTGAAGAAATTGAAACAGTAATACAATACCTCCCAACTAAAAAATGCCCAAGCCCATATGGATTTACAGCAGAATTCTATAAAACATTTAAAAAGAACTTACTGAAATTATACTGAAATAATATTGAAAGTATTCAAAAGGATAGAAACAGAGGGAAATCTCTAAATTCCCTCTGTGAAGCCACATCAATCTAGTACCCAAACTAGGCAATGATACAACCAAAAAATAAAACTATAGAGCAATTTTATTAATTAACAAAGATGCAAAAATTCTCAACAAAACAATTTCAAACTTCATACAGGCACACACAAAAAGGTCATCCATCATGACCAAGTTGGACTGATAACAGAGATGCAGGGATGGTTCAACATACATAAATCAATAAATGTCATAAAGCATATAAACAGACTGAAAGACAAAAATTCCATGGTCATCTCAAGTGATGCAGAAAAGGCCTTCAACCAAATTCAACTTGCTTTCATGTTTAACGTCCTAGATGAAGTTGGACTGGGGGAAACATTCTTCAATATAATTAAAGCCATATACAACAAACCCACAACCAACATAATTTTAAATAGGAAAAAATGAGAAACATTCCTCTTTAACTCAGGAATCTGGCAAGGCTGCCCCCTATCTCCACTCCTTTCCAATATAGTGCTTGAAATGCTCACTAGTGCAATAAGACAAGAAAAGTAAATTAAAAGAGTGCTGATTAGAAAAGAGGAGGTCAAACTATCTCTTTTTGCAGATGACATGATAGTTTACTGAAGGGATACCAAAAACTCCACCAGAAAACTGCTAGAAACTATTAACAGTTTCAGTAAAGTGGTAGGCTACAAAATGAACCTGGAAAAATCAGTAGCCTTTCTTTATACCAACAACAACAATTGGAGAAGGAATACAAGAGGACCTTCCCATTCACAATAGGATCAAAAAGGAAAACAATTTCAGAACAATTCTGACCAAAGACACTAAAGATCTCTACAATGAAATTTTTAAATCCTTGAAGAAGGAGATTGAACAAGACACCAGAAGATGGAATGGTCTCCCATACTCATGGATTGGAATAATTAATATAGTAAAAATGAACATCCTACCAAAAACAATATACAGATTCAATGCAATCCCAATTAAAAACCTCATGAGTTTCTTCACAGACTTAGAAAAAAAAATCCTAAAATTCATATGGAAAAACAAAAGACAAGTGGGACTTCATTGAACTCAAAAGCTTCTGTGCAGGGAAAGAAACAATCAAAGAAGTGAAAAGAAAACCCACAGAGTGGAAGAAAACCTTTACCAGTGATTCATCTGGCAGAGGATTAGCATCCAGAGAACATAAATTCCTCAAAAAACAAAGGAACATGAAAACAAATGATCCAATCAAATGATGGAGTAAAGAGTTGAACAGAGGGTCTGGAGAGAGGGCCTAGTGGTTAAGAGCACTGACTGCTCTTGCAGAGGACCCGGGTTCAATCCCCAGCACCTACATGGCAGCTGAGAACCATCTTTAACTCTAGTTCCAGGGGAATCCAACACCCTCTTCTGACCTCTGCTGCATTGCATGACATGGGTGCACACACCTGCATGTAGACAGTACATTCATACACATATGAAAATAAATAATAAAAATTTTAGAAAAAGAGTTGAACAGAGACTTCACAAATGAAGAGATAAAGATGGCTGAGAAACATCTTAAAAAGTGTTCAATATCAGCTGGGCGTGGTGGCACACACCTTTAATCCTAGCACTTGGGAGGCAGAGGCAGGCAGATCTTTGTGAGTTCAAGGCCAGCCTGGTCTACAGAGTGAATTCCAGGACAGCTGAGGCTACAGGGAGACCCTGTCTCAAAAAGACCCCCCCAAAAAAAGTGTTCAATATCACTAGTAATTAAGGAAATGCAAATTAAAACCACTTTAAGATTTCATCCTTCTCCAGTAAGACTGGTTGTGATCAAGAAAACAAATGCTACCAAATACTGGAGAGATTGTGTGGAAACAGGAACACTCATTCACTCCTGGTGGGAATGCCATGTTGTGCAACCCCTATGGAAACACTTAAAAGACTCAAAATGAACCTATCACCTGACCCAGTCAAATCACTACTGGGTATATACCCATAAGACTCATCATCTTACAGAGATACATGTACAGCCATAGTTTATTGCAGCTCTCTCACATAGCAAAGACCTGGAAGCAACCACAGTTCCCTCAACCAAATGAGTGGATAAAGAAATTCATGGTACCTCTAGACAATGACAATTCTGTGCCGCCAGTTAAAGACAGCATGAAATCATAACTTTGCAGGTAATAGGATGGAACTGAAAGCCCTTGTGTCTAAGTGCAGTAACACGCCAGGAAATAAAAAAAGGTTCTGGTGTCCTCTTCATTTCGGTCCGCCCACCTTTATTTTTATTTGTCGTGCACGTAGATGAGAATTTCTTTTAAGATCAGGCAATAACATACCATGATGCTCCTATAATAGATGAATGTATATCAAACGAGCACTCAACTTGTTATGTAATTTATGTAAAGCAATATATCTTTTCACCTGCAGGCAACTCTACTGTTAAATGGTGATTCCTAACGATGTTTTGGAATTAACTTTATTCATTTTCAGATGTTGTAATTTTGACACAATATGGTGTTGTGTATACATGCATATTTTGGCTGTAATATAAATTAAAGAGAACAACAGACAACAAAAGGGGACTGTCAAAGAAATATGATGAAAACATAAACTTCTATCCCCTACGGCAAAACTTTCGCATCAAAAAATTAGGCAAAAACGAAGAGAAGAGAAGAAAAAGATTGCCAAGATCATGTATGGCACAATGCACGAGCTCTGTGTTGGGTGGGGGGCATGGAGTGGATAGGGGGAATGCCCTAAATTTTTATTAAGAAAATGTTGTTGAAAATGTGCAAATAGTTCATTAAAAATTAACGAACTCAAAATAAAAGAACATTCTGCCTATCTTCTGAACTATATGTGTGGTCCTGAAAATATATCCTATTATAATATAATATATATATATATGGACTGAACTCCCCAATCAAGAGACGTAGGCTAGTAGAATGGATTAAGATACAAAATACATCTTTTTATTGTATCAAAAAAAACCACATCTCACCTTCAATGACAGGCACTATCTTAAGGTGAAAGGGTGGAAAAAATAATCAAATGACTCTAACAAGCAATCGGGAGTTGCTATTCTAATATTGGACAAAATATACTTCAAACTGAAACTAATCAGAAGAGATAAAGAGAATCACTTCATACTTATCAAAGGAAAAATTAAGCAAGAAGATGTCCTATTGCTGATTATATATGCACCAAGCTCTGGTGCACTGAACTTCATAAACACAGTACTACAGGATTTTAAGGCACAAATTAATTCCAACACACTAGTAGTAGGGAACTTCAGTAGCCCACTGATTGAATTAGACAGGTCAACCTTTGTATTTTAGGGGGAATATTCAGCAGATGTCACTCAGGTCTATTTGGTGTATCATGTTTTTCAATTCAGAGTTCTTATAGACCTGACTGATATCTCCTTTCTCTCTTCTTTTTGACAAGACATTTTAATTGCTTAATGTATTAAGTTGTTTCCTATAATAACACAATGAGACAGATAAAATTATTTTTTCCTGTTTTGCAGTAAATAAAGCATAGATCAGAAGGATGAAAAAAATATTCAGGGTTATGTGGCTGTGAGGTGAGAGGGCCAGATTTCTGATCTACTAGCTATACTTTCTCACAAAAGCAATTTTAAAGAATTTATTTTTCTCAGAGATTACTCAAAATAGAGAAGGGATCTGATAAGAACAGTGAGTCAGCTGTATCACTCTACTATTATAGCTGACAGAAGGTGGTGCCTTAAAATGTAAACTTGATGGAGGATTTGTAGAAAGGATATTAATTGGGAGCTGCTTAAGACTTGGACTTGACTGGATCTGGTTACTGAAAGTACCAAGAACGATATTCGACAGAACAAGTAGATAAATTATGGTGCTATTTAATGAGTAGGATTCAGAGAAAATAGCATATTTTAAGTGAGGAAGGCAAGTTCAGTTTTTCATATGTTACAGTAGTGGGTAGACATGTGGAATAGACTTAATGGCTGGATATGGAGCAGATGGAGAAGGAAGACCTATGCTGCCTATGTGAATTCGAGATTCTTCTCAAATAAATAACTAGATCCATGGGAAGAGATGAAGTTGCTTAGAGATAGGATAGACTGAAAAAGGAACACACTCATGAATCCACAGACTTTCCCTACTACACCACAAGCTAGTCTCTAAATTGTGATATAAGGATGGCAGTTCGTGATACCTAGATTGAAATTAAGGTATTGATTGAAATCTTGGATCCATGGTATCTTAGAAAGCGAGTAGGTACTAAGGGTGCATGATACTTGAGGGGGTCAAGCCCTGAATGCTTTGGAAACTATTCACTGCTTTTTGCGTTTTGCCATCAGGTGGCACATGCCTTTAATCCCAGCACTCGGGAGGCAGAGACAGGTGGATATCTGTGAGTTCAAGGCCAGCCTGGTCTACATAGCGAGTTCCAGGATAGCCAGAACTATAGGGAGTCCCTGCCTCAAAAAGACCAAAAATAAATAAATAAATAAATAAATAAATAAATAAATAAATAAATAGAAGAGGAGCCTATAGTGGAGGAACAATGAATGGTAAAGTGTTAGCTACAAGTGAATACCACATATCACAAAGGAAGACCTTTCCAAAGCAGCATATATTAAGAAATAATGAGGATCAGGCATAAACTAACAAAATTCAGACTAAAATATATGGTCAATTCTATTTTTGAAAAAGTAAACATGTTTGACAACTCCTAGCCAATTTAACTAAAACAGAGATCTACATTTATTAAATTTAGGTAAAGGGGAGGTAGTACAACAGGTTTGAGTATAATCTAGAAGGGCATGCACTATAAAATTAATGTGTTCTTAGACATATATGATTTACCAAAATCAAATCAAGAGAATGTAGTAATTTGCACAGATAGATAACAAACAATGAGTTTGAAGCAGTAATAAGGCATCTCCTAAGAAAGGAGAGACCAGGAATGGATTGAATACCTGCCAAACTATGCTATCAGAAAAAGAGAAGGGGCTGGAGAGATGGTTCAGTGGTTAAAAGCACTGGCTGCTCTTACAGAGTACCCAGGTTTGATTCCCAGCATTCATGGTGGCTAGCAACCATCTGTAACTCCAGTGCCAGGGGAATTCAATGCCTTCTTCTGATCTATGTGGACACTGCATGACACAGGTGCAGACAATACACTAATACACACAAAATAAAAATAATAAATAAAATATTATAAAAAGCAAAAAGGAAGGAACATTACCAGATTCATTCTATGTTGCCAACATTGACCCAATACTAAAGCAAGATAAATAAGGAAGAAATAAAATAACAGAACAGTTTGCCACATGAACATAGATGCTGTGATGGTTAATCCTGGGTGTCAATTTGACTGGACTAAGGAACAAATAAGAGAAAAAGGATCTTCGGATTGGACTACCTCAACCTGGATGGCCCACCCCAAATGTGGGCATTACCTTCTGCTGGCAGGCAGTATTAAAGGCCATAGCAGAGGGAGCTGGTTCCTTTTTTCCTGTGTCTTGCCTCTCTCTCACTGGTGAGTTTGTCTTGCTGCTGTGATCAACCCTTCAGATCCCAGCGTGTACTGAGACTGGCAGATCTCCTGGAATCCATTGGGCCTTCAGTACCAGATTGGGACTACTGAGATATCCAGCCTTGGGGACTGAGCAGTTCCCTTGATTCTCAGCCTCTCCAGTTTGGTGTGGCTACTGTCAGACTCCTTGAACTCTGTCACGTGAGCAAATCAATAAATTGTATATAGCTATATATTTGTCCTGTTGTTTCCATTTCTTTAGAGAACCCTAATACAGATGCCCAAATTCATTTTTTCAAAATTCATAAGAAAGCATTTATAAATCAAATTCAAGAACATATTAAGAAGATTATGCATCCACTCTCACCAAATTATATTTATTCCAGGTATGCATCTATGTTTCAATATCTGTAAATTAATAACAGCTATATAATGTGAATACTCTTAAGAGATCCCATGATCATCTGAAAACACAGAGAGAAGGTCATTGACATTGTTCAACATCCCTTCATCATCAAAGAAACAAGGAATATAATACCTCAACATAATAAAGGCTATAAATCACAAACTTATAGCTGATGAAATTAATTGGGGAAAACTGAAGCTTTTCCTCTAAATGTGTCCATTCCTTCTGCTCTTACTCAATGTAGTGATTAAGGTTTTATCTAGAGCAATAAAATTGATCCAAATGGAAAAGAAAGAAACAAAATTATTCTTATTTGAAGATGATATGATCCTGTACAGAAATGATCTTACACATTCCAAAGAGAATTCTAAGAGCAAAGTAGCAGAATAAAAAAATTCAGTCTACAAAAACTGGTAGATTTCTATGTACTGATAATGAACTTTCCAAGAAAGAAATGGGCCAGTAATCCCATCCATTGCAGCTTCAAAAATTCCCTAGGAATAAAGCAACCAAGGGGATAAAAGATCCCCAATAATAAAAACCTTAAACGCTGAAGAATAAAATTGATGATGATTCTAAAAAGATGGGCAGAATAACCTTGAGTGTGGGCAGGCAGAATGAGAATCATTAATATGGATGTGTAACCAAAAGTGAGCAGTAGATTCAGTTCGACCCCCAACAAAATTCCAAGGACATTCTCAGAATTGTAAAAAAGTATTCTAGGGGCTGGAGAGATGGCCTAGCGGTTAAGAGCACCGACCACTCTTGCAGAGGACCCGGGTTCGATCCCCAGCACCCACATGGCGGCTGAGAACCGTCTGAAGCTCCAATTCCAGGAGAACTCCAGTTCCAGGGGAATCCGAGACCCTCTTCTGACCTCCGCGGCGTTGCACGACACGGGTGCACAGACTTGCATGCAGACAGTACATTCATACACATACAGAAATAAATTTAAAAAATTAATAAAAAAAAAAGTATTCTAGACTTCTTAGGGATACAAAAACAACCCATAAGAGCCAAAGGAATCCAAAGCAGGAGGAGCAGTGCTGAAGTTTCAGAGTATCTCATCTCCAAGTATACTGTAGAGCCATAGTAACAAACCCCAGCAGGGTACTGGAACAGAAACAGATGTGTTGGCCAGTAACATAGAATAAAGGACCCAGTCATAAAAATCACATAGTTACAGCCATGAGATCTTCGACAAAGTGGCTCAAGCCATACATTGGTTAAAAAAAGTCTCTTCAAAAAGCAATATGGGGAAAACTGGATATCTACATTTTAAGGAATAAAGCCAGAAGCTGGGGAGATGTTTCCGTGGATAAAGTTCTTTTTGTTTAAGCCCAAGGACCTGAGTTTCAAGCTCCACCCATAAAAGCAAGATACAGTGGTGTGGTGGTTTGAATGAGAGTGTCCCCCCATAGGCTTTAAGTATTCAGACATTTTATCTCCAGTTGGTGGCATTGTTCTTGGAGGTCTTAGAAGTTGTGGTCATACTGCAGGAAGTATGTCACTGGGGGCGGGCTTAGTGAGTTTAACAAGCCTTATGGTCTCCAGTCTTTCTCTCTGCTTCCTGTGCTCATTGCAAGATGCGACCCTTGGTTTGATGCTCCAGCCCCGACCACCATGCCTCCCACCACAATGGACTCTGATTCCCTGGAACCATCAATCATGAGCTTAAATAAACTCTTCCTTTTATAATTTCCCTTGGTCATGGTGGTTTTTTTCACAGCCACAGAAAAGTGACTAACACAAGTGGCATATATCTGTAACCCCAATACTTGGGGACAGCAACAGGCAGATCCTAGGGCCTTGGCCAGCTAGTCTAGCCAAAATGGCAATCTCCAGCTAGAGAAAAAGGCCTGACATCCACACTTAACTTCCACATGTATATGCACACATGGGCACACCACACCACACACACACACACACACACACACACATACACACACATATACATACACACATACACAAAGAATGAAATATCCATATCTCTCATCCTACATTAAAATAAATTAAAAAATGATCAAATACTTTAACATATGATCTGAAATTCTAAACTTCTACAAGAAAGTGTAGGCAAAATGGCTCAACATATAAGCATAGCTTTCTGAAATGGACTCAAATATCAGAGAAAATAGACCCAAGAATTCACAAATGGGATTTTAAGAAATTAAAAGTTTCTGCATAGCAAAGGAGATATATCAGGCTGTGAAGCAACAGCCTACACAATGTGATTTGGTATATATAGTGCCATCTTTTTTTGACAGATATGAGAAAGCCTTTTCCAACTATAACTCTCACAAAAGGTTAATAAATAATCCAATCAATCAATTATCACTATAGTTCTCAAAAGACTAAGTATAAATTGCCAATAAACCATTGAACAAAGCATCCAATATCCTGAGTGAAGAGAATGCAAATTAAAACTACATTCAGATTCCATTTTGTTCGAGTACGAATAATTAATATGAAAAAAAACCTCCCAGTGACAAGGCTGAAGGGACAGCTCAGTGGTTAAGAGCAATGGCTGCTCTTAGAGAGGGTCAGGGCTTCGGTTCCCAGCACACACGTGATGACTAACAGCTTTTGTAACTCCAATTCCAGGGGATCTGACACTCTCTTCTGGTTTCCATGGACGTTGAACGCACAAGTACACTTACATACATGTAGGTAGAACACACACAAGCATAAAAATAAAACTAAAAATTAATAAAATAAAATAAAAAATCTCCCTGTACTATTATGAAAAAAAAGAAAAGCAGTAAGTTACACTTGAGAAAATATTTTCTCTACATATCAAAAAAGGACTTATATCCAGAATATGTAAAGATCTCAAATAAAAAATAAAAAACCGACCCTGATGCTGACATTGCCAGAAGTTCACAAGTGAAAGGTTCCAGTCAAGTGTAAGCCATTTCTTCTCTACATTCATGCACCAGTCCTGGATCTTTCAATCTTTCCATCCACTCTTCTTCAATGATCCCTGAACTGTGAGTGGGTGAGGTTTAATACAGGAGTCCTATCCAGGGATACACACTCTGGAGGCTCTCATTCTTTGAAGATTGACTAGTTGTGACCTTCTGTTTGTGTCACCCTCTACTGTTTAAGGAAGCTTTACTGGTGAGAACTGAAGGATGCACTCATTTTCCATTGGCCTCTCATTACACATGTAGAGGTTCAACTGTAGATGTGTCTCCTAGGACTGGGCACCTCTCAGATGTACATTTTCTGCCTCTGACTAGTTGTGGGATTCTGCAGTAGCCTCCATCTGTTGCAAAGGGAAGCTTCTTTGATGAGTGGTATACTGTATGCTTGTCTGTAAATATATGATTTCATATTTAGCATAAGATAAGAAATTGATATGACACCAACAGGCTCTTCTCTAGCCTCTATTTCCTGTCTAGCCCTGTACATTTGATTGAGTTTATGGTGGCTCTCCTGAGTTTACTCCCACTGAGAGGGTTCCAAGTCCAATTAGATAGCTGTTGACCATCCTCCAGATAACAGTGCCCCTATTGCACCAATAGAGGTAGTTTGCTGTGCAGCTCTTTATGGCTGTTAGGCTTTAGGGCTGAATTGTACCACTGACTGATGTTCTCTCTTAGTATGCATTTTATCTAGCATTATGAGAGCTAAACTTCAGGGAGAAGGCTTCCAGATCAGTTCCTGTTCTATTAATCTAAGTCCTATCTCTGATAGGTTTTATTTTCTATTTCTGGTAGATAATCAAGGGCTTTGGCAATTCCCTATGTTATTTTGAGAGTCTCTTGGATGGCTCTCCCCAGCCATTCAAAGGCAGGTGTCCTCTGTCTGACCTTGTGCTTCCTGAAACACGGGCCCCAGGTTGCACCACCTGTATACCAGTGTTCATGATTGGGTAATGTATGTGATTTATCTCATGGTGTGTCAGGGGCATCACATTATACTCTGGGTTGCCCAGACACCCAAGGTCCAACCATATCTATTCTTTCTCCTTCTCTTCACACCTCCCTCCACCTTCCTCAGCCCCAGGATCCCCATCATACTGATCCTCTCCCTGTCCGAGCTCCCCCTCCTCCCACCATGTCCCACATATGTTCCCCTTCTATCCCTCCAAACCCAACACACCCACCCTCCCAGTCTCCCTCCCAGTAACATCTATTCCTTACTGTCCCCCTTTTTGTGGTTCTTCTTTTCCTTTACCTCCATGTATCTTTTCTAATTTTTTGGCTCCTGGTGTTACATCAGGATATATACGCATGTAAGGGAATTGGTGCTACATTCATTCCATAAATGATGGAGAACATACATTGCCTGGTTCTCTGTCTTTGTGTTACTTCACTTAGAATAACATTATCTAGTTCTATCCATTTACCTGAGACTTTTTTCTTACTCATGAGTAGTACTCCACTGTGTAGATGTACCACATTTTCATTATCCTGTCCTCAGTTGTGGGACATTTAGTTTGTTTCCATTCCTTCGTTACTGTGAAGAGAGTAGCACCAAGCATGGATGTACAGGTATCTTTTTTTTATTTCTATTTTTCTCAGTGGAATTCTTTTTTTATTGTTATTAAATTTTTCCATAGGCCATACATTATTTCTCAATCAAATCTTCCCTTTCCATGCCCCCACCCACCCGAGTCCCTGCACTCTGTCATACATGTCCTGCATCTTTTTCTGAGTTTTTCCAGAGTTTTTTTTTTCAGTTCTTTTGTTGTTCTCTCCAACTTGTATGTACAGGTATCTTTACAGTATGATGAGTCCTTTGGATATATGTCAAGGAGTGGTATAACTAGTTCATATGGTAGGTTCATTTTTAGTGTTTTGAGACTTCCCCACACTGCTTTCCATAGTGGCTGTACTAACTTGCTTTCCCACCAGCAGTGAATGAGTGTTTCCTTCTCCATATCGTTGATAGCATCTGATGTCCTTGGTTCTCTTGACTTGTGGCAATGTTGACATCAGGCATGGGACCCAGGCAAACTCAGATGAGGTCTCAGAGTAGAGCAAGAGAAATGGGCGGGGGACTGGCCCTAGACTGAAAACTACAGGAAACTGAGTACTGCTGGGTGAGGAAGAGTATGGCTTACCTAAGATTTCTACATGTGCTGAGTAGACTTCAGTGGATGTATTTGCACAGGATATGTGAGTTCAAGAGCTTGACTGGATAAAGCTTAGTTGTAAAGCATGAGTTCGGACAAGCCTCCGTAGGCAATGTATGCATGCCATACACTCACATGTAAGCAAAACACTCATACACATAAAATTAATAAAAAAAATTTTTTTAAATAAATAAATAAAATAAAAGGAAAAAAAGACTTAGATGCTCTATATTCTTTAATAAGAAAAAAGAACTTATCAGTTTCTTCCCAATTAGTCCACAAATTCTAAACCATGGATCAAAATTTCAATTGGAGTTTACTCCAAACTTCATATGCAAATTGCTGTTGGTAAATCAAAGAGAAAAACTATGGAATGGGACTAGCTCACAAGATAGTGTTACTAAAAAGCTACATCAATAAAATAGTATTGTGTTGAAAGACCATGAGAGAATAGGAATACAGTTTGCAACTAACTTCCCCTGATGAGTTCACTGGCTTCAGTCTTCTCTGACATGGTTCTTCCTGTAGGAATTTTTCTGTATATCCCTGCTGGTCCCGAGTTTTACCTGGGCTACCTTTCATCAGTGTCTTTGTGCTTAAGCTTTTCCTAAGTGGTATCTACTGCTTCTTTCCTTCCCTCCAGTGAGTTTTAGAAAATAGCACAACTGTTAGCCTGAAAGTAGTAGCACTCCAACATGAATGTTTACATAGGTGAGGATCTGATGGAATCAGGGAAAATTATTTCTTGGATCTCTCTGCTTCTGAAGACCAGACAAGATGGATTATTAATCTACCATCATAATCTATTCATTGGAGGAGGGAGCCTCCTTTTTTCCTATCTATTGGCCCCTGAACTTTTAGTTTGACCCTTCTCTTTCTACTTTTTTTTTAAATTCATCATTTTCTTTCAGTGATTCATCCAATTCTACTTACCTTGTCTTCATGGGCCCTGTGGTTCATTCATTGTCTGCTTGAGTTTTTGACTTAACTAATTGAAATTTTTGTTTCCAGTTTCATTTCTGTTTGGAATTTCTTTAGTATTTCCATCTCTTTATTGAATTCTATTTTCATATCCTAAATTTTCTTCCTTATTTCATTTAGCTGTTTGTAATTTCTTGGTCTTCAGTCAAGTTTTTCCTGTCTTTTTTCAGTTCATTCAGGTTTTTATTCATTTTATTTTTTTAAATCTAATTAAGTAATTAACTTTGGGGGGTCTCTTTGATACAGGGTCTCTCTTTAGTCCCATCTGGCCTGGAACTCACTATGTAGACCAAGCTGGCCTTGAACTCACAGAGGTCCACCTGCCTCTGCGTCCTGAGTGCTGGAAAAAAAGGTGTGTGCCACCACGCTCAGCCTTATTTAATTTATTATTTAATTTATTTATATGAGTGTTTTGCTTGCATGTGTGTAAGTACATCTGTGTCATCTAATGCCTAGGAGGTCAGATGAGGGTGTTCAATCCTTTGGAACTGAAACTACATATGGTTGCTAGCTACCATGTGGGTGCTGGTAAACCTGTGGTCCTCTATGAGAGCAGCCAGTGCTCTTAACTTCTGAGCCATCTCTACAGGCCCCTCTGTAATTTTTTTGAACTCTTTGAACATGCTTGGAACTGTCTTCTTGAATGTTATCTCACTCATTCATCTTGGGGACAATTACTATGGGATTGGTTATTTGGTGTACATGAAGGGGAAGGGGCATATTTTCTTGGTTTTATATTGCTTGTGTTTTAAGAATGAAACCTGGATATCTGGAGTTAGATTGATGATTCTTTCCTTTGATATGAGCTTTCAACCCATGGTGCTGGAACCTAGAGGTAGCTAGTGAACTGAGCAGGAGACTGGAGGAGGCTGAATTGGGTCAGGGTGAGGGGCTGTCTTATTCTGGGCAGAGTCCAGCTGCTTGTGGTAATTTGAGTGTGGGGGGGTTCCCAGAGTAATGGAGGGGTTGCAAACAGCTGAGCAGGATGGACAGATGGAAGAGTTGCCCCTTCTGCACATCAAACATTCTATTACTGCTAAAAAATAAACCCCTTAGGCAAGTCAGAAGGCAGAGATAAAGTGTCATTGTCCCAGATGGCACCAAAATAATCTCCTCAGCCATGTTTTTGCATGGGAAGCCCAAAAGCCTCCTAGAATAATGACCTTTAAAGAAGCTGGATATAAAAAACAGCTATGTTTTGGTGATGAATCTTGGAGCTCTGTGAAAATGAATGGAGCTTGGGCTAATTGCTTCTAATTTTTGTCAAGAATAGAATCTGTCTTTTCCTTCTGGAAAGCTGGTGATCACAGACACTCTAGAAATGATCTCTTCAAATCCTAGGCTGAGTTACTTTTAACAGTCACCTTTTATCAGCTTATAAAACGGAAATGTTTGTTTTGGTTCATTTCCTTGGAAGTTTCAGACCATTGTCACTTGGCATGTTTGGTCTGTGATGATGGTCTGCCAGGACATCATGGCAGTGGCAAAGGTGGGACAGGTCTGTGTAACCTCATGGCCAAGAGCAAATAGAAAAAGACTTAAGGTTTCAATATCATTTTCAAAGCATTCCTCCACCCCCAAATGAGCTAATCTCTTTATACTAGGTCCTAGTTTAACGTTCTGCCACATATTAATATCTTCTCATGCTGATAAGCAAACTTTCAACATATGGGACTTTGAAGAATATTCCAGATCCAAAATATTGTAAGCTGAATATTGGCAGTTATAGCGATCAGCCCGGGAATAATTTCATCTTACAAGCAAAGAGCTTCAAAACAAAGACCAGCAGTGGGATCCAGTTGTGGGCAGCACAGACACTGGAAAATCCCGGCAGAGGGTAGGATTACAGATTCCACTTATTTATTGGAGATATAACATCCCTGGACATTGATTTCCCTCTTTATCCAAAGTACTGGTTAACACAGATTCACTGCAACATTTTGAGAATCAAATAGAATAAAACAATCAGTATGGGGGAAGGTGTTCTATAAATTACTAATGCCAATACTACATACCTTATCATTGCTATAAGAATAAGAAAAACATTCATTATTATAGGAAATAGGTTTTATGTTTTTGGAAAATGTATCATTTACTATTTTGACCTTCCTGGAAATATGCCAAATTAATGCCAGACTTGAAATGAATTACATAAACTCTCAGGGCCATCAACAACTAAATTCATGTTACAAATGTTCATGTTTCTTTTAAGTCTTTAGAAAAAAAAATGTTTTTCCTTGTCTCTCTCATTGCAACATCCTCTCTGGTTACAGTAAATTCTTCATGTGTAACTAATGCTATTTTTCAAAGTACTATGCTATTAGGTAAAAAAAAAAAATAGATGTGAGTGACAGAAAATCTTATGGAGATCAAGACCAACCTGTTCTACATAGTGAGTTCCAGACCAGCTGAGGTTACAGAGATACCCTGTCTCAAAACAAATAAAAGAAACAAACAAAACAAAGCTTAAAGAAAAGGACTGGCAGGGTATGGTGGTGTAAGCCTTTAATCCCAGCACTCAGGAGGCAGAGGCAGGTGGATCTCTGTGAGTTCAAGGCCAGCCTGGTATACATAGAGAGCTCCAGGCCAGCTGGAACTAAAGGAAGTCCCTGTCTCAAAAAGACCAAGAAAAAAAAAAGGAGGAGGCCTGATGGCTTTGGGAGCAGCACTGGCAGTCTGATATTAAACTAGGTCAAATCCTATTGCATCTATGTTCAGGAAATTCAGCAACATTGAGAAGGTAGGGAAAAAAAAGCTCATTGATTTTTTTGAATCTATATTTAAACATATGATGTATTTGTTTGGAATGGAGGTCTTCTGGGCAGGAACAATTGGGAAAGCCATTTATGGAGGAAGTGAGCTTATTGTATGTATTGAAGATAGTGATAATCAAAAAAGCTGAAAGATAGGTGTACTATTTGGAAGCGAGGGGAGCAATGCACTAAATATAGGTTCATCAATGAGCACAGTATAAAGGATAAAGGATAAAGTATAAAGGGAAAGAATAGCTGTGACACAATGTGAAGCGGATTTGTGATGGAAGATGAGATTCAAGTTGCAGTTTGTTTCCTTGGAATAAAGAGATGTAACTGAGGTCAACTCTGTGGGATAGTTTTGGAACCAACATTTGTAGAAAAATAAAGGCATGAGGACTGGATGCCCAGAGAAGCTGGGCTATGGTATAGCCATAGCTGCAGCTGATCCCTACAGGGAGCTTGGAACTTAGAAGGGCTCTGTTAAATTTCATATCAGTTTGCCATTGGGTGGCCTGCCTTGGGATGAAGGTATGACTTTGGTCAAGGTACCCACTTTTGCTAAATGCCACTGTCTAGAGAGGAGATCATAAAGCAACTGTCTGCCTTCGATAGTCTCAGGAAATAAATCCTTGATTTCTTAAAGGGTTGATGAAAATTATCAGAAGTGAGTATCAATATCTAACTCCCAGATAATTAGGAAAACTTTACAGTAAATAACAGAGGAATAGGCTAGGACTTGAGTACTGATGATATAAAATTAAGAGTGGGTATATGTAGAATATTGCTGCAGCAGAGATTTCACCTGAGGGTTACCCATGCATGTGGTTTCCTGTCTCTGCCACTACCCAGTTTCCATACATATCAAAGAATAGAATCTCCAATCTGTTTGGGGGAGGTTAGAGAGTTTACTCAGGCCTGCTCACGGTGTGAATGGGTGAGGGCAAGGTAGACTTAGAAAATTTTATTGGCCTTCTCCCCCCTCATTTTCATCTTGGGCCTTAACCCCTGGCTCTGTGCCCAACATAGTGCCTGTGGCTTCCCTCGGTTCCCAGCATGCATTCCCAAGGAGCATCATGCCTGCGCTGTGTTTTGCCCTTAGCCCCTCCATTTCTTTAGAAGAAACAGTTAAGTTCACAATCTTAGAGAGGTAGGAGCACTTAGAGAGGTAGGGGTAAGAAAACCTTCAATGTCAAAAGTCCAATCTTTATGGAGGACTGCCCACTGTATAATTGCCTATTATGTGTAAGACTGGAATTAAATGTCTAATTTAGAAACATTTAAGTATTAATGATATAATCCTCTGCCTTTTGCCCCAGGCCCTTGATAGGATACTTTTGTTGTCTGTTGTGATGTTTCCCCTTTCATCTCTAATTCTGTTGATTTGGAGTTGTTCGTTCTTTCTTTCTTTCTTTGGTTAAATGGGCTAAGTGTCTGTATATCTTGTTTATCCTTTCAAAGAACCAGTTTTGGGACTCATTGATTCTTTGTATCATTTTCTTTGTTCTACTTCCTTAATCTCTGCTGTGATTTTTGTTATTTATTCTTGACTGTTGGTTTGAGGATTCATTTGTGTTTGTCTTTCAAGTGTCTTGAGTTGCAGTGTCATGTATTTGCACTCTTTCTTTTTTTTTTTATGTAGGCACTTAGTGCTATAAATTTCCCTCTTACCACTGTTTTTAAAGTGTTACAGAGATTTTGTTGTGTTGTATTGTCCTTTTTGTTTGATTCCAGGAATATTTTTTTCTTTCTTAATTTCTCCTTTGACCCACTTATTATTTGGGAGTGAGTTGGTTAATCTCCATGAGTTCTTATAGCTACTAGGTCTTGATATTAAGCTTTATTGCATTGTGTTCTGATAGAATGGATGGAATTATTTCATTTTTTTATTTGTTGAGGTTTGTTCTGTGCCTGAATGTGTGGTTGATTTTGGAGAAAGTTCCATGGGATGCTGAATAGAAACTATATTCTTTAGTGCTTGGGTGGAATATTTGATAGATGTCTATCAGGTCCATTTGGTGAATCATATTGTTCAATTCAGATTATCTCTCTTTTTATTCTTTGTTTGGTTAACCTGTCTAATGAACAGAATGGAGTATGAAGTCCCATACTATGAGTTGTTGGGACTAATCTGTGCTTTAAAGTCTTATAAAATTGTGTTTCTGAAGTTTGGTGCACCAGAGTTTGGTGCATATACATTCATGATTGTGATATCTTCTTGGTTAATTGTTCCTTGATAAGAGTGAAGTGACCCTCTTCATCTCTTCTGATTAATTTCAGTTTGAAGCCTATTTTATCTCATATTAGAATAACAACGCTTGCTTCTTAGTGCCATTCACTGGAATAATTTTTCCATCCAAAGGTGAGATATGTTTCATGCATACAGCAAAAAGAGGGATTATGTTTCTTAATCCATCTACCAGTCTGTGTCTCTTGATTAATGAGTACAGTCCATTAATATTTAAAGTTTTTATTGAAATATGTGTATTGCTTCCCATCATTATAGTTTCTGTTTGCATTTTTGGTATAAGTTTGTATTTTCACAGATATATTTTCATTAACTACTTTCTGTTGCCCCTTAGGTGTAGTCATTCCTTTCTTCCACTTTTTGTATTGCTTCTATAATTCTCTGAAGGTTTGGTTTTCTGGACATTAATTTTTCAGCTTATTTATTTCATGATTTTTTTTTAATCCTTAACTATAATAGACATTTTTGCTAGGTAAAGTATTCTCTGTTGGCATCTATAGTCCTTTATAACTGGGAATAATTTGGTTCAAGATCTTCTGGTTTTCATCATTTGCATTGAAAAGTCAGCTGCAATTCTGATGGGTTTTCCTTTATATGTGTCTTGTTGGCTTTCTTTTGCAGCTTTCAGTATCCTCTCTTTGTTTTCAGCATCTAGTGTTTTTATTATGATTGGTGTGGGGAATTTCTTTTCTGGTCCTGTCTATTTTGTGTTCTATACACTTCTTATATTTGTATGGGTATGTCTTTCCTTAATTTGGGGAATTTTTCTTCTATAGTCCTGTTGAAGATCTGGTCACTACCATTATCCTGAGATTCTTCTCCTTTCTCTATACCTATTAGGCATAGATTTGGTCTTTTCATGGTGTCCCACATTTCCTGAATATCCCATTCCTTTTTTAAATTTGTATAATCTTTGCTTGAGTGGTCCAGTTCTTCCATCTTATCTTCCAGTCTTGATATTCTATTTTATGCTTCATTCATTCTGCTACTGAGGCTCTCTCATCCTTTCCAGTTGACCTATTGAGTGTTCCATTTGCTTTTATATTTCAGCCTGAGGTTTCTTCAGTATTTCTATATTTTTTGTGAATTCATTCCGAAGTTTATCATTGTCTTATTTTAGCTTATCCCTGTCTTCTTTTAGCTCTTTGATTTTTTTCTGGGTTCTTTAAACTAAACACTTACCTTTCACCTTGTACAAAAGTCAACTCTAAGTGGATCAAAGACCTCAATCTGAATCCTGAAACTCTGAAAATTTTTCTCCTCATAATTTCTTGTGAGCATAGCAATTATATGAATATATAATCTCTCTCTGTCTCTGTTCTTTATCTCTCTCTCTCTCCTCTCTCTCTCCTCTCTCTATTATTATATATCTATATATATATATCTATTGAGGCAATCACAATATTGAATGGAAGTCTTATTTTCCCAGCAGATGGTCAATTGGACCACTCTTATTTATTAAATTATCTATCTATGGTTGGCATTTTGAAAAATTGTTTCTTCCATAAAGAGAACTTTCAAGTCTTATTGGAATTTTAATTGACAATTTCATTTATGAGTTTAATTTGGGTATGACTTATATACTTTACTATCATCTTCCAGCAATACACATGATAATGTTCACCATTTCTGCATGCTTTATTTGTTCCTTGGTGAACTCTCTCTATAAAGTTCTTGCATATTTCACCCCTGGCATATTCCTAAGTGCCTCATTATCGTATATGTGAGGGTGATCCTTTTAAGATCAGCACTTTAAAGTTGATTCAGCTATTATTCAGGAAGACCATTTTTAGTTTTCTCCATTTTGTATTCTTTCTGAGGTTTAACGTGGATACACTAACACAGTTTTCTATTTAATGTCTCTCCTTTTTACTAGATTCAACTTGCTCTAAACAATGCTATTAAAACTTAAATTGGAATATTTTATATTAATTTCTGACTGCCCATCTTACCTAGTTTTTTCTTTAGTTTGCTTTTATCATTCTTCTTTTGCTCCTTGTCACGTGGGTCCTGTGTCTTGATATTCCTGGTAACTTGCAGAATTTAGCCTCTTTGGGAAAAAATAGTGGATGCTCTAGATGTTGCTGTTTTCCATCAGAGAGGATTTTCCCTTCTCCTGCCAGGAAATTATATGTGTCTACCCTGAGCTCTACCTTAGGTAACACCCAGCTTGCCTAATTTTTCCCTGCCACAAGGGAAGGAAATGTGAGGAGTGTGTGGCAATCATTTGTCTCAGGACAGAGACAATGCCTGATTATGTCTATTCCATGTTCTAAGGTTTTAGGCTCTGCTCTTTTTTCTCTTATCACATGAAGCTATAGAATTGAAGAAGCATTCTAAGCAGAGATCAACAATGTATTTGGGTTCCCTTAATGCATTTGAGTTATTATGGTCCTGTACAACTCTGCTAAAGACTAATCCTGGTTCTTAAGCCCCTATGCCACACAGGCCCAGCATTTTCATCCTACAGAGAAACTAATTAATAATAATTATTCCCTTCCCCTGGGGATTTTTAGATGTCAGTAACTTCTGTTCCAGCCAGGTAAGCACACATTCTTTTAAGTGCTCTTTGACCTCCCATCTAGCACAGCTTTGGATTCAACTATCATTGAGAAGAAATGATATATGTGTCTTACACTTTTTCTCTACTTTCCTTGCATTACCCTCAAAAGCTCACTTGGCTCCTTCAACCCCCATCAGTAGCCCCTGCTTGGGAAAAACTCACATTCTCAATCTATAGCTGTAGAATCTCCATTTTATCTTTCCACTAGGATTGTAGTTCCCATAGTTTCTACTGCTTCCAAACCTCCAGAATTCTAGATTATTTTTTACCTTTAAAGTTAAATTTCTTTTTTAAATTATTTACCTTATTTTTGTTTTTATGTGTATTAGTGTATTGTCTGCATGCACGTAAGTGCACCTGTTTTGTGCAAAGCCCACAGAAGTCAGAAGGGGGTGTTGGATCCCCTGGGACTGGTGTTATGGACCACTGTTAGCCACTGTGTGGGTACAGGAAATTGAACCCAGGTCCACTGCAAAAACAGTCAGTATTCTTACCCAGAGCCATCTCTCCAGTACCTAAAGCTAAATTTCTTTCTTTCTTTTTTTTTTTTTTCGAGACAGGGTCTCACTGTAGCCCCAGCTGTCTTGGAATTTGATCTGTAGACCAGACTGGCCTTGAACTCACCAAACAGACTAGGCTGGCCGGCCAGCAAGCCCCAGGGATCACAGGCATGCACCACCACACCTGGCTCAAGTTAAATTTATTTTTAATTTTTTTTATTTTATATTTTATTTCTAATTTACTTGTGTTCTGATACAACTGATACAATTGCACCATGTGCAATGTGCGGAGGTCAGAAGAGGGTGTCAAATTCCCCTGGAATGGAGCTAAAGGCCGTCTCAAGCCACATGTGGGTTGATGCGGATTGAATCCTGGTCTCTGCAAGAGCAGTTGGTGCTTATTTATTTATTTTATTATTTATTTGTATTTTTTTATCAAGTCTAGACCGTGTCCCCCCTATTCCCCCCCACACCAGAGTCATGCATTTGCCAAACATGCCTTTCACTCTCTTTTTCTCACTTCTTTCTCAATTTTCCATGTGGAAGTTGGACTGTCTTGAGCAGAAGTTCACTGTTTCAGTCAGTCTCTTTGATGCAGTCCTTTCTGTTGTTGTTGTTTCCAAATGCATCATTCCCAACTGCTTTGGACAAAAAGCTCAAGGGGCCATGCACAAGAAATACTTACAACTCTGTAATTGGCACTAGCATCCACAGATGAGGGGGTACCATTCGTCGTTTGTTTTTCTGGGACTGTGTTACTTCACTCAGCATGATGTCCTCTAGCTCCAGCCATTTTCCTGCAAAGCTCATGATGTCGTCTTTCTTTACTGCTGCATAGAACTCCATTGTGTAGATGTACCACATTTTCTCTATCCACTCGTCAGTTGAGGGGCATTTAGGTTGGTTCCAGCTCCTTGCTATTGTGAAGAGAGCTGCAATAAACATGGCCGTGCATGTATCTCTGTGGTGGCGTAAGTCTTGAGGGTACATGCCCAGGAGTGGTATGGCTGGGTCGGGTGGCAAGTTCATTCCAAGTCTTCCAAGGGTTCTCCACACTGCTTTCCATAGTGGCTGTACGAGTTTACATTCCCACCAGCAGTGGATGAGTGTTCCCCTTTCCCCACAACCTCTCCAGCACTTGGTATCATTTGTTTTCTTGATCCTAGCCAGTCTTATTGGAGTAAGATGATATCTTAAAGTGGTTTTGATTTGCATTTCCTTAATGATTAGTGATGTTGAACACTTCTTAAGGTGTTTCTCAGCCATCTCTAATTCCTCACTTGTGAAGTTTCTGTTCAGCTCTTTGCTCCATCTATTGAGTGGGTCATTTGTTTTCTTTCTTCTTTGTTTTTTGAGTAGTTTATATATTCTGGAAATCAATGCTTTGTCAGATGTTTCTGCGGTGAAGGTTTCCTCCCACTCTGTGGGATTTCTCTTTACTTCCTTGATTGTTTCTTTTGATGTACAGAGGCTTTCAAGTTTAATGAGGTCCCATTTTTCAATCGTCAACCTTAATTCTTGTACAGCTGCTGTCTGATTTAGGAAGTCTTTTCCTATGCCTATGTCTTGTAGTAGCAGTCGGTGCTCTTAACCACTAAGCCATCTCTCCAGCCCCTAAAGTTAAATTTCTTATTTGAACTTAAAATATCATGACACTTATTTCCAATAAATTGATTTTTATTTTAGCAGAATGGTTTCTTCCCTGTACCATCTCCATATCCCCACATGGCCAGGATTTTCCCAAGATCAGAAGCCTTCAGTTAAATAGAGAAACCAAGCTTTGGGGAACAAGATCATGTTGTACCTCCAGCCTGTGTGCCTCAGTATATTTATGTTGTTGTGCTTTAGCCCATTACAATCCACTTTTAGCAAAAAGGAAACTACTGTTCTTTTTATATAGTCACATTCCAAATTGTAAAATCTCAATCCTTATTCATTTATTGACAGTCTGATATATTTCTCCAAGTTTTAGAGGCATCTAGATGCCTTTGCACACTTGAACTCTTTTTATGATGCCTTTATTTGTAAATGACCACAGCTTGGTACCAACCTCTCAAATATATAAATCAAACCTCAAAAGTACTAAGATATCATGGTGGCACTTTCAGGTGTTTAGTTTATAGAGCTGTTTATTTTTCTTCCTCTGCAGGAAGCTTGTCTTATGTCTTCTTGGACCTTGTTGTTTGCAGACATTCTCTACACCACTGTTGGTATCTTTTAAGATAAAAAAAGCTTTCTTCAATTCTGTCTGTTTGGATTTATAATTATAACTTATTTGGTGTAATTCCCATTGGGGATGGCACAGTTTTAAAATCAGCATGTGTTGAATGTGAATACTAATGAGGTTCAGAGCAGTGTTTCCATACATGCATACAACATGCACTGAACATGTCTCCCTTTACTCATCCTTCCCTATCCTTTCCAACCTTTTGTACTGAGTTTTTTTACATTTAAGTCGAACTAAAATAAGTTTAGCTTTCACATATGAGATAGAACATGAAGTGCTTCTCTTTCTATATCTGAATCATTTCACTAAATATGATAATCTCCAGTTCCATCAACTTTTCTGAATTTCATTTATTTGTATGCTAAATAATATTCCACTGTGTGTACATACCAAATTTTCCTTGGCTATTGCTCTCATTTTGGGCACTTAAACTGATTCCATTTTAAACATTGTTGTGATCCATGTTACTACCATGAAAGATTTCTTAACAAAGGTTACAAAATCATAAAAGGGACTTGCAGAATAATAGCTGTTACTGTCTACTGACCACTGCCCATTCTAGATAGACTCAATACATTCATACCAATATACAGAGCTACAGTGTGTTGGTTAGTTGTAAATATCAACTGGATTTGGTTGAGTTGTAACTAGAAAATGAGCAAAGTATTCCTCCAGATGTTCATGAGCACATTTCCAAAATGGACTTCCAGAGTGGTGACACTTGGACAGAGTAAAAGGGGTAAAAGGAGAGAGTGTATGACATGAACTATTCTGCTCTACCTCACTCTCCCTACCATGATGGACTAAAACTTAAGAAATCATGAGCCAAAATCAATCCTTCCCCACTTTAGTTGTTTGTTTTTCAGATATTTGTTCACAATGAGCTGAGTAATAGGTAAGTATATATGAATAATTTCAAAAGAGTGTAATAGGGGCTAGAGAGATAGCCTAGCGGTTAAGAGCACCAACTGCTCTTGCAGAGGACCTGGGTTTGATCCCCAGCACCCACATGGCAGCTAAGAACCATCTGTAACTCCAATTCCAGGAGAACTCCAGTTCTAGGGGAATCCTAGACCCTCTTCTGACCTCTGTGGCATTGCATGACACGGGTGCACAAACCTACAAGCAGACGGTACATACACATACAAAAATAAAAATTAAATTTAAAAAAGTGTAATAAATGTTATTTTGAGTTTAAAAGTCTTCAATTTTATGTTAATTTAATAGAAGAAAAGCAATACAAATGAACTATTGAACTTCAAGTACAATGATTCTTCACTTCAAAGCATATTCATTTCTATGGGCCAGTCAGATGGCTCAATAGGTAAAAGAATGTTTGCTACCAAGCCTGACAACCCACATGATAGAAGGAGAGAATCATCTCCCAGAAGCTATCTCCAGACCTTTACATGCACACTGTGTAATGTAACAAAAATTAAGGATATTTGGAGATAAAGAGAAAGAAGGAGCTCAAGAGAAGTGGGACCATAGGAGACTGGTATTATTGTAAGAGAAATGGGAAAGTGGGGATATTTTAAATGGAGAAAACATAGAAGGAGGACTAAACAGAGGAGGGAAGAGAGGAGAGATAAATAATGGCTAGCTAGGGTAAAGAACCCAAGGGAATCATATAGTCTAACAATCTATTGACAAATTATACATACAGTAGCTCTAGATCAATCTACATGAATCCGTGTGCAAAGCTGAAGGCTACAGAACAAGAAACAGTACCAGAAAGGAGAAATCTTCCTTTGAGTCATCAGCCAGGCTAGTCCAAGGGACTGCCAAAATTACACAGCCCTTGATTGCCTCCCAGAATCTGAATGTAAGACCCCTTTGCTGAAGACAGGATATACTTCAGAGACCAGAATTAGAGCAAAGGAGCTGGAGCTGACCTGGAAGCCACCTACCCCTAAGGCTAACTCTCAAAGCTTTGGAGAAAACTATATAAGTTATTGAGGGGGAACAACAATCAGTGGCCCAACACCAACTTTAAAACCAAATATCCACATCAACGTCCAACACAGCATATGACATCAATGCAGTAGTGGCAATTTTATCTTGGGGGAAATCAATGCCTAACTGATTGAACTTAAAGCCCACTCAGTGGGAAGAAACTCATGTGTGGTACTGTAAACATAGCCAAATACACATGGTTGGAGACATCATAGATCTTAGAGAAATTCCAAAATTTGTCATGTCCCTAGGCTAAGATGTTAATCTTACTAACTGCAAAATATATATTATATATATATATATATATATTATAATATATATATTACAGACAAATATTCCAGACACCACTCAACTTCTTTTGCACTAGATGAAGAACATTACAGAGTCCCACAACTAGACATACACAGACATTGTCTGTTAATTGCTCAAGCCTAAGCAGTACATCTACAATACAGCCTCTACACCTAAGGCCCAATCAGCATAGAACAAGGGGCCAACGGGACACTAACTAATTTCTTAACTCTCATTAAGAAAGTTCCCTCATGCAACAGGGGGCCAGGATCCCGAAAGGTCCTGAATGGCCAAAGCTTGAAGATTAGGAGTCTACAGAGTTATATTCAGCTTCACTGACCCAGGGCTCAGAGAACATTGCAGAAGAGGGGGCAGAAAGATTATAAGTACCAGGAAGGTGGTGCAAGAGAATATGGAAATAGAATCCTATAAGCTCCTAGGACCCTGTTCCTATCGCCATGCACAAGATCCATCAAGATCAACCAGACTAAAACAAAGCATGGAATTGCAGAAGTGGGTAATAGAACATAATTTTATCTGTAGAAATGATATATTGGCAGCTGATTGAGGTTAGGTGAGGAAGAACTGGCCTCCTTTAAGTGAGGGAGTCTGGACTAGAGCTCAGTGGATGAACTGGCAGAGTAATGGCCAGGGTGATTAATTTGGCACAATAGGCTCTAACAGCAATGACAAATGTATGAACTCTGGCAGCAGGAACAGGGTAGGTGAGACAATGGAGAAGGGGGTATAAAGGCAATTAAGACTGACTGAGATGTTATGTATGAAATACATGAAAATTCAATAAAAATTTAAAAATTAAAGATATATCTATTTATAAAATGTTCTAGTATGCTAAGAGAAAACATGTTCTAATTTTGGAACTTACTGATCCCACTATGAGAATTGCTTGGCACCCTTACAGCATCTCCTTCTCTGCTGCTTCTGTGCTTTCTGTTGTTTGATTTTATCCACTTAACATCTTTTGACACAGGTTTTTATTGAAGACATAATCTTCTCTGCCTTGGTTTTGCATTGAAATAAATTTAGTGTGTCCTACAAGAAGGCCATTTGTAACAACTTCTTTCCTGTTGTATGCTTTATTTATATTTTCTGGTTTGCTAAGTTTAATTATAGAGTATTACTTTTAAAGACATTCTTGTGGGTGCTAGCATCCTTGGATGCTTGCACATTGCAGCTTTTCTTCCTGCTGCTTTGTATTTGAATCATGACTTGCCTGGCCAGTATCTCCTTGGCTCCCACTGCTCAGTCTTCATCATATAGATATACATCATCATCCCCCATCAGTTATTGCTGGGGAGAAATTGGAGCATGACACAATTTCTCAGCCTAATGGGTAGCTCTCCCTTTGTATCTGGATACACACAGAATTCATTATCATTAGCATTCTCAAAAAATTGGATAGTTGTTTATTTGAATGCTTTCCAACGTCAAATTCATCTGGAGGCTCACTTCTCATTCCACTTTGGAGTAATCATCTTTGAGTGGTCCTAATTTCAGAATCATGACCATCTGTATGTTGTATTTGTCTTTCATGGCCTTCATTTGTTCTCTTGTTGCTCCACTTTGTACATTTGTTTCTGCATTTCTTGTTACTTTCTCGGGGCCATTAGTCTCCTTCTCAGCTTTCTATTTATAATACTTTCAGCTATTTAGAATCAATTATTACAGAAATAATGAATGGCTAGGTTTTTTTTATCTTAGTTCTCAGTTTGTTGACTGTTTTTTGCTGTTTTAAATTTCATTCTGTTAATTGATGTTCTTGTCTTTAAGAACTCAAGCTCTTATTTATTTACAGTGGTACATGTTTGATTTAAGGTCCCAGCAAGAAACAGATAGCACATTACAACTGGGATAATCAAGTGGAAAGGACCACCCTTCAAACAAACAAGCAGGCTTTAAGGACTCATAAACTAACAACCTGTAGCATAGTATCTTTTGAGCAAAGACAGAATTTTTACTACCCTCAGGCTTGAAATGGTAAAGAGTCTGCAGAAGTGTAGAACCCAGAGAGGACAGCTACAGAGAAGGCCACTTGAGAGAATCTATGACCTTCTGTAAAGGGGAAGGTTTAACCATTGTGATATAGCAGGGAGAAGATGTCTTACCAAACTTCTTCCTCTCCCCTGTAGGCTTTTGCATGTTTTGTTCAATGGTAACCAAAGTTACCTTTTCTTTCAATGGTAAACTAGTTACTTTTCTGTTTCTGTGGTAAAAAAAAATAATGGCCAAAGCCACTTAAGGAAGGAAAGGGTTTATTCGGCTTACACTTCCAGGTCACAGTCCATCACTGAAGGCAGTCATAGCAGGAACTCAGGATAGGAACCTGAAAGTGGGAACCATGAAGAAATGCTGTTTATTGGCTGGCCCTCCTCTCACTTGCTTAGCTTCACTTTCTTAGCTAGTTTTCTTACATAGTCCAGGCCCACCGGCCTAGGGATGGTGTCACCCACAGTGGGCTGGATTCTCCCACATCAGTCATCAATTAAGACAATTCCCCATAATCAAGTACACAGGCAAATGTAATAGAGGCAATTCTTCAGTTGAGGTCTTCTCTCCCAGGTGGACTCTAGTTTGTGCCAAGTTGATAATACAAAAAACAAGGACAAAAGTCAATTTCAATTACATGACAAATTTAGAAAAAATTTATGGGAAATATCAAGTACAGAAATCACAGCCCATTGCTTCACTTTGTGAGTCTGTCCAGATTTTCCTGGTACCCTACTCTGGGTAAATTCTCCTTGGCACCCATCACACTTGATCTGAATCTGTTCTTTCTTGTACTCCAAATCATACTTTGAAAATGAAGTGGTGCTTCACTTCCACTATCAGCTGGCAAAAGCCATGGGAATACAATCCAAATGTCAGGATGGGCAGCCCTTAGACAAGTGATCTAGAATTTTCTGTCCTTTGATTTCTGTTAAAATTTCCATTTCAATACTTTCCCCTACAAAAAGGATCTATTTTCATTATCAGGTTTTGATTCATTTCCACCAAGCTTTTTTTCTACATCTTTGATAATACCAGTGCCATTCCTTCCTTCAGAGAGAATTTAATTTAGTGAAATTCAGCTCTTCAGCAATGCACTGAGCCCCTTTTATCTCAATTTAACATCTTTGTGCCTTACTCTCCTATATTTTGACCTTGTTTCTTTACCACTTATTTCATTTATATAATCAGTAGCTGTTTGTATCCTTCAAGGATACAGGTTTTCCAAAATAAGTATTTCTTAACACTATTAACATTATCTTTACCCTTCTGCACATATTTTTCATAGGATCATATTTTCCCTTTTTTCATTCAAATAAGGCAGAAAACATCTAGATTAGGAAGAAAGCATCTGAGATAGAAAACATCTATCACTTAACTAAAAAATAAGAACATGGAATTCCCCCCAATTTTATTCGTTGTTGACTTAGGTACTGGTTAAATGCCCCTGTCAAATCCTCACATTAGAAATTGACGTGGGCAGCACTGGATTAGGTTTCTAATGCTGAGCAGGCATTTGTGTCATAAAACTGAGTTTTCCTGAATGAATCTTTTTCTTGCTCTTGATTCTTGGTTGTGTAATACTCAGAACAGATGTGATACACGAGATATTGTAATGTAATTATAATAAAATATGGTCAGCATATGTTTTGCAAAGAATTTACATGTTCAACTACCATACCTCATTGTAGGGTCTACTCAAATCAGATAGTCATCGTTGGGATAGCCTGATAGCCTTCATTTTACTATGGTGACAATATTTAGATAGATATAAAAAGATAGTGGGTAGAGAAGAGTCATAAACTTTCTGGGAAGTTGCTGGGATCCACATTTTTTAATCAGACAAGAGGCAACTCAGAATGTCCTGTGCTTCTCATGCTTCACAGGTTTTTATTCTCTCTTTTCCTTTTTTTAAAAAATTAATTATAGTGTGTATATTTGAGGCATACAAAATAATGTCATGAGGAATATATAGACTGTAAAATGGTCCCTGTACTGAAGCAAATTAGCATATGCATTGTCTCACATTGGTGGTTTTTGTGTCTGACAACAAAGACTAATACATATAAGTTTAATATCAAATAATTTTAATATTTTTATATCATATTTTCGATCCCCAGATGCATTCATTTATACAAAGTTTTATAGTCAGTGGAAATTCTTTTCTGCTTTCTCAGTGGTTTTAGATGGTGATCTGAGTTGTCATTTTGTGGGGTCATCATCATGGGAATTTGAGAACTCTATTACTCATTGTTATGTTCAGAACAATGCATTTTAAACAGAGAATTACACTTTACTGGTGCTTGAGAAAAGTTCATGTCGGAAATATCAACATAAAATATGCAATCAACCTATATTGGTCTGATGAAATCTCAGAAACTTCCTACCCACCTAGACAGTTGCTTCAACGAGGAGAATGCTGTTGTTAGCTGAAACAGGTATTTTACAGGAGATGTGGAATTTTATTTAAATTTGTTTCATAGGTGAGTCTAGAGGCTTTATTTACTGTGTATATGCACATTTTGAACAAATTAATAAAATTTTAGTAACTGACTTAAAAATCAATAAAGAGAGATATGATATATGCATTATGAAATTCCTTGCTTGGAATGATAGTTCATAGTGAATTTCAAATTTCTGCCTCCCAAGCTCAGCCATAATTGCAGAAGATGGGGTGAAAATGTTGTAAGAGCCAAGGGGTGGTAGATACCCACAAGGAAACAGCATTTTCCAGACACCTGGGTAGCTGCTCATAAGAACTCACAGGAATGGTGGCAGCATGCACAAGTGTCATGTAAGCTCAATGCAGACAAAATCTCAGCATAGACATGGGGAGTGGATGAGAAATTCCAACCTAACCTAGGGAAATTTTGACAACTGATGGCTGCCAGAAGGGGCTGAGACAAACTACTGGTAAGTTAACCAGGATGGACTCACACTAAAGGACATTTGAGGATGCAAATTGCACTCTCTGGGATATATATGGCATTAGATCATCCAGTAGACAATAAGGGGAAGTGCGAATAAGGGAAAGAACATAAATACCACTGCATTAAACTTATGAAAATTATGAAAATTCAGTTACAAAAAGCATGTTTGGCTTGGCTGGGGTTGGTAGCACATGCCTTTAATCCCAACACTCGAGAGGCAGGGGACAGCAGATTTCTATGAGATTGAGGCTAGTTAGGTCTACTTAAGGAATTCTAGGCCAGCTGGAATTACAAGGAGAATCCTCTACCTCAAACAAAACAAAGGGTATGTTTTGTCTTTGTCCTTCCAAACAGGGGTATTTAGAAACTGCTTCTGTCTGTAATGTTTCTCTTTTTCCAGATACTGAAAGCCTTCTGAAAAGAATGCCATTGCAATATGAATGCTTGACCTATCTAAATCTCTGGTTGAAATTTAGTTGCCAGTGGACCCCTGTGGGGAGGTGAGATCTATAAGATGTGTTCAAGTTATGTGTCCTCTGCCTTCATGAACAATGTCATGCTATTGCACTGGCTGTGAATTGGTGATAAAACCCCATATCCTTTCTCCTATATGTATTTTCTTGCCATTGGATGCCTTGTGGCATGCTTTCATGAAGCAAGAAGACCCTGTCCAGACGTGGCTTCCCCATAAGTTATCTCTTAAACACCTTTGGCTTCACTTTAACCTGTCCATAGTATTATTTTAAGTAGCATAATCTGGCAGTTGATGACTTCTCTCTGGCAAGAGAATTAAAATGAATAATGCAATCTGTTGATTATTGATATCCTTATCTTTTATCTCTTTGTGAATATTTCCAGTGAGAGCTAGCCCCCCCATCCTGAATATTTGCCACTTTGGCTTCTGATAGTTTGATTTCACTCTGCCTCATCAGGGAGGAGAGAAAGCGTCTCACAGGGTTGGAACTCTTAATGGGCTCAGCACAGGGACCCACACTGAAGGACATTTGCAGTCACTAATCAGACTCTATCAACAGGATTATGTGTATGAGAGTACACTGAAGTGGGCAGTGGTGGGAGTTGCAGAGAGGATAGGGGGTCTAAATACCATCAAACCGTATGGTATGAAAATGGCAAAAATGCAATTAAAAATAAAATAAAATAGGGACGACAATACTGAGCAAAACAAACAAAAAACAGTGGTTTTGCCACTTTACAATTTAGTACTTTCAACTTAAGTTTCAAATGTACTTCAATAAACACGTAAAATGGAACTCACTACAGTTTCTATTGAAGTCTAGAGTATAAAATCCAGGCTTCATGCATACTTGGGGATCACTATATGACTGAGCCTAATCTAGTTGACTTTTTTTAATCTTTTTGAGACAGGGTCTCCTTGTAGCCCCAGCTGTCCTGGAGCTCACTCTGTAGACCAGGCTGGCCTTGAACTCACAGAGATCTGTCTGCCTCTGCCTCCCAAGTGCTAGGATTAAAGGTGTGAGCCACCACGCCCGTCAATCTAGTTGACTTTTATCCCTTATAATTTCCTAACCTCATCTTTTTGCTTCCATTAACTTATATCGATTTAATTCATGTGAAGAGCTTGGAAAGATAATTCCAAGTACTGAAAGACCATAATGTCAGCTCAGACTACTACACACAATGAACTATTAAAATAGAATGTGAAATTTAACAAAATTCCATGATAAAAACACATTAAAGGAATTTCTGATGAATATCTTAGCTCTAAAAAGGATACTGAAAAGAATGCTTCAGTCTGAAGAGAAGTAAAAAATATTCCAAAGGTCACAGGTATAAATAAACAATTTCAGAACAGTTAATCAAAAGAGGCCTGAGGGAAAACCCAAAATGACACAATTTAATACATTGTTCAGTACTAACTTACTTTTAATATTAACAGTTTCAGTTTCCCAATAAAAACACTGACTACCAGACTGGACTAGGAGACAGGAATCCAACTCTACTTGAGGCCTGCTTGAAGAGAGAGTCACTCCATTTAAACATGCTCCAGTGGATGGACCTACATTGAAGGGCATTTGGAGACACAAATTTGACTTCATAAGCGTATTCAGATAGATAGATAGATAGATAGATAGATAGATAGATGATAGATAGATAGATAGATAGATAGATATAGAAAATTATATTGAGCAGGGGTGGTAAAGGGGTGCAATAGAGGAGGGGATTTAAATATGATTAAAATGTATGAAATATGCAAGAACTCAGTTAAGAAAGGAAAAAAAAATACCAGGCATGGTGGTGCATGCCTTTAATCCTAGCACTCGGGAGGCTGAGGCAGGCGGATCTTTGTGAGTTCAAGGCCAGCCTGGTCTACAGAGTGAGTTCTAGGACAGCTGGGGCTACAGGGAGACCCTGTCTTGAAAAAGACAAAAAATAAGAAAGGAAAAATATAAATAAAATTCATTTGGAATTGGGGAACAACAGAGAGTAATTTACTGAGTTTTAAGGCATTTAGCATAAGAGAAGTCCATAGGTGGAATCAACTATTTCTTCTTACACTCAAAATGTAGTTATTACATCTTGTATAAATAAAATCCTTTCCTATGAAGGTTCAATTTTATATCCCATAACTCCCCTAGTCTTGAAAAGTTTGGGCTTCAATATAAGCTGACATATTTTCTTGAGCATTTGATCCCATTTCTACCTTCCAACTCAAGATTATTGTTCCTCAGATGGCCCCCCTGCTTGCCTGCTCATTCGGTTTTTGTTCTAAACTGAGTTCATCCAATTGGTTCTCCAGTTTGTGGCTGCTCTTTATATCAGAAATCCTCAGCAGGGTTGTTTACAGTCTTTTAGTCCTTCTTAAACCTACTGCAATTAAGTTTTATCCTTCCAACCCTCCACTGATATCACACTTAAGATCTCTAATTGTTTTCTAGTTGCTCAGTCTACTGATAATTACAGGGCCTTATTCCTACTTGAACTATCAATAATGTTTGTTTATATGTGCATATGTGTAGAACCAACTATTGGAGCAGGCATAGTCTCTGAGAGGCTGCAACCCTACAGAATACTGAATCGTTCTACCTGAGAGGCCATCAGTTATCAATAGCTCTTCTTCACATAGAGGAGGGACTTCAAGAGCACCTCATTTATTGTGCTTAGATGTTAGTTGCCTTCATCCAGTACAGGTCTTGTATATGTAATCACAGCTGATGCCAGTTCATGTGTACTTTGGCTGGAAAATACTGGTTGGCTGAAGATGTCTACAGCCTCTGGCTCTTATAATCTTTCTGTCCCCCCTTCCATGTAATCCCTGAGCTTTAGATAGAAGGTATGTGGTATAGATACCAGCATCCACGTATGACTGAATCCTCCACAGTTATATTAGCTGACCATTTGTAGGTCTCAGTGTTCACCATATATTGCAAAAAGAGGCTTCTCTGTGAGGTCTGAGAGCTGCACCAATCTATGAATAAACACAAAATCTTAGGAAGCAGTTTAATACTATTTCCATTTACCTAATAGTAGGATTAAGTTCTCCTGTAGAGCCTATGGCCTAGGAAGCCACATATTTTTCGTCCAGTTATTGGTACCAGCCTTGAAATCTGTCTTGTGAAGCAGACATTAAATACAGTGAGAAAGTAATTGATTTCTCCATAACATCCATGCCATTATGGCAGCAGTACATATAACTTGCCAGGCCAGCCATTAGGAACTTATAGGATTTCCATCTAGGTAAGACTGGTGATTGTTTTGTTTTGTTTTGTTTGGCTTTGCTTTATTTGACACAGAGTGCTTCTGTAGCCACAGCTGGCCTGGAACTCAATATGTACACCAGCATGGCCTCAGTCTCACAGAGAACCTGCCTATGCCTTCCAAATCCTGGATAAAAGACCTCAACCACCATGTCAAGGGTGATTACTTTTTACCTTCAGTGGTGTGCATAAAACTTTCTAGCATTATGAACATCCAACTCAAGTTGTCCTATGACTCAAGTATGTGGCATCTACAGCAATAGGGTCTTATCATCAAGTTATGGAGGGTAACCAAGAGCAATGGAAATAGTTTGTGATATTTGAGGGGGTTTATGGACCCACACTGACCCAAGAAAAGGTAACCCATATCAAGCACCGGACTTTTAACTCCATAGCCTAAGGTGACCAGGCAAAGCATTTTGTCCCCACCCCTGTTATATGGATCTCCACTCAAAGATTCTCTCTCTCTCTCTTCTCTCTCTCTCTCTCTCTCTCTCTCTCTCTCTCTCTCTCTCTTTGTGTTGTGAGGACCAAGCTGACTCCATTTTAGCTTGGTGAGCTCCATCTTGGCCTAGAGTTCACCCCAGAGCTTTAAAAAAAAACAAAAGCATGGCATAAATTAATCATTTATTAATAAAGCGATTTAACTTCTGCCAAAAAGCATGACCAAGACAGCCCAGACCAACTCCCCTCTTATAGCTAAATGCTTTATGGACAAGAACAGAAGGTCCAAACCAGGTAAAACAATAGAACAAAGAGAGTCCAGAGCAGATGGATACATCCAATGAAAAACTGATTGGTCTGTAACCAAGACCCCATCAATCAGAGGAAGGGTCACCATGACCAGGATGAAAAACCCCCTAACTAAGAATAAAAGCTAAGGGAAATTGGGTCTCGGGGCCACTGCCCTCCAGTCCTATGGGAGTGTGCTCGGTCCGACGTGTCGGTCTGCTTTATCTATTCTGCCTTGGTTGTTGGTTGTTGTGACTTCTGCTTGCTTGTAACTAACCTTCAATTAAACTTATATCTACAACTATTTGTGGCCCCCCAGCACCTTTCTTGCATGATTGTGGCAGATTGAGCCCAACATTCTTGGAGGTTCCACCGAGATCCACCACCTCCACCCCAGGGGGGGGCTTCTCCCACTTCACAGGATGCTGGCCAGCCTTGGAGAACAAAGCACTTTAAAAGGTACTGAGCTTAAGCTAGTTTTGGTCTTAGGTTTTAGTGGCACCAGGGTTGTTGCCCTTAGAGGAAGGTCAGACGCAAGTAGTTCCAGTGGGCATGAGAGAAGGAGGATGCTCTGACTCTCCAGGAGATGAATCAGAAATTCGTCTTGAACCAGACCTAGGAACCAGAACTTCGGGGCAGGGCAGTGGGCCCAGCCCTTCGATTCTGGTCACAGTTCTGGTTAGGGCAGACAGCCCCTACTGTCTGAATATCTTCTGTGCTTTCCATATCCTTACCGTGTTCGTGTGATTTGTGGACTTTGTGCTTTTCTCCTTGTTACTGGCTTTGTTTCTGTTCTTCTGTATTTCAAATCTAACATGGGACAATCTACCTCTTCATATCCCCAAACTGACTCCCCTTTCTTTGATGTTTAATCACTTTAAGGAATTCAAAAAGGCTGCTGCAGGGATGGGAACCATCACTGCTGGGAAACTATGCATATTTTGTGAATTAGAATGGCCTGCTTTTAAGGTTGGGTGGCCTTCAGAAGGCTCTTTTGACAAACGTACTATGGAATTGGTATTTGCTGTGATTTGGGGGGAACCAAGCCATCCAGACCAGGAGGCATACATTTATGCATGGCAGTCTCTGGTTAGTCAGCCTCCAGACTGGTTGAAGCCTCACCTTCCCCCACTTTCTAAGAAACAGATTCTCCTTGCCCAGACGAAGGCAGAATTAAAGAAGAAATAATCTCTCCTGGCCATCCTCCCTCCTAGCCAGGAGGAAGGCCTCCCACCCCCATACAATCTTATGGCTCCTGACCCTGATCTGACCAGGAATTTGCAGACTCCCCCTGCGACTCCACAGGGGAAGCCCCAGTGGCGGCAGACACTCCCCTGCCTGTACTGTCTCCCCACCACACTAGGAAAAGAGATTACACCAGAGATAGTTCCCCTTCGAGTTGTTGCCCCTCCGTTACCAGGGCAGGAACAGCCCTTTTTTAGTGTGCACCCCCTTTACTTCTTCTGATTTATACAATTGGAAATGACAGACCCCCTCCTTCTCTGAGAAACCCCAGGCTCTGATAGAGTTGTTGGATTCAATCTTTTCCACACACCAGCCCACCTGGGAGGATATTCAGCAGCTTTTGCAGGTCCTATTCACTACTGAAAGAAGGGAAAGAATCTTGTGCCTGGCCAGGAAAGCAGAACCTGGAGAAGACAGTTGGTTGGCCCAGTGAAGATCCCGATACCACCACCCCTGCTTTCCCCATGACCAGACCACAGTGGGATCTTAACTCGGCAGCAGGTAGGGAGTCGCTCCAGGTCTACCGCCAGATTCTGATGGGAGGTCTCTGGGCTGCAGCTAGATGACCCACAAATTTGTCTAAGGTAGGGCAGGTCCAGCACGAAGCGAATGAATCGCCTGCCATTTACTTAGAAAGGCTGTTGGATGCTTACTGCATTTACACTCCAATAGACCCTACAGCTCCTGAAAATAAGAGAGCTATAAATGTAGCTTTTGCAAGTCAGGAAGCACCAGATATCAGAAAAAATATCCAAAAGATTGAAGGATTTGAGAGGAAAAATCTGTCAGAGCTCATGGAAATAGCCATGAGAACATTCAACAATCGAGACTCTCCTGATGAAAGACAAACAAGATGCCTAGCGAAAATCCTACTTGCAACCACTGAGAAACCATGAGGGAGCTTAAGGATGCAGAGAGGTGTGGTCGCTGCTCATCCAGGAGTGAGATGGGAGTGGAACCCAGGCAACCATAAGAAAACACCTCCCTGTCCCACACAGCCGAGGCTGGGACAAGACCAATGTGCTTATTGCAAGCAAAAAGGGCACTGGAAAAATGAATGTCCACAGAGGTCTAGTGACAAAGGAGAGTTGGAGATACTAAGTCTCCAAGAAGATTAGGGGTGTCAGGGCTTTCTACTCCCTCCAGAGCCCAGGCTAACATTAAAAGTATGGGGGAGGCCCATCAGTTTTATGGTTGACAGTGGCACAAGTCACTCTGTCCTTACACGAACAATGGGAGCTACTACAGGCTCAGAAACCTTGATACAAGGGGCTACAGGCATGAAGTTATATCCCTGGACCACCAAAAGAACTGTGGACTGAGGAAATCAGACTGTTGCACATTCTTTTCTTGTGATGCCTGACTGCCCATATCCACTTCTGGGTGGAGACTTGTTATCAAAAATGAAAGCTAGCATTCACACTTCAGAAGGCAAGGCCTCTGTAAAATGTCCAGGAAGGCCTATGGTCTGTGTGTTGACCCTGGATGATGAATTCTGCCTTTATGAGGAGCCCCGAACTCCTCCCCCAGGGCAATTGGTTGAATGGCTCCAACAACTTATGCTTACTGTGTGGGCTGAGACCAATCCTCCAGATCTGGCCAGTCATTTACCCCCTGTCATTGTAGAACTTAAGCCTTTAGCTTAACCTGTCAGAGTTAAAACAGTACCCTATGTCCCCAGAGGCTTGAGTTGGAATGCAGAAGCATATTGACAGGCTCAGAGAGGCTGGAATATTAATATCCTGTTGATCACCATGGAACGCGCCATGCTCCTTTTTTTTTTTTTGCGGGGTTCTTATCCTCAGCCTTTAACCGCTGTGCTATTCCCCCAGCCTCATGCTCCTTTTCAAGAAAGCTGGAGGTCAAGACTATCGACCAGTCCAGGACTTAAGAGAGGTAAATAAAAGGGTACAAGATATTCACCCTACTGTGCCTAATCCTTATACCTTTCTCAGTTCTTTGCCAGCCCAATGCTGGACCTAAAGGATGCATTCTTTAGCATTCCTCTGAGTACCATCAGCCAGCCCCTCTTTGCCTTCAAATGGTAAGATCCAGATAAAGGATTTAGTGGACAATTGACCTGGACCAGGCTTCCTCAAGTATTTAAGAACTCTCCCACCATTTTTGATAAGGCTCTCCACCGGGATCTCCATGAGAACAGGCTAACTACCCCTGAAGTGTCTTTGTTACAATATGTGGATGATTTGCTGTTAGCTGCAGAGGACAATGAAGCCTGCTGGAAAAGCACTATAAAACTCTTAAAGCTATTGTCTGGACTGGGATATCATGTGTCAGCCAAGAAAGCCCAGGTCTGTGAAACAGAGGTCCAATATTTGGGCTACATACTAAAAGGGGGGCAACGTGCTCTCTCCCAAGCCTGCAAACAGACTATTCTAAATATTCCCACCCGACTACTCGGCATGAAGTCAGGGAATTTTTGGGCTCAGCTGGGTTTTGCAGGCTCTGTATTCCAGGATTCGCGGAGAAGGCTAAGCCCTTGTATGAGGCTACAAGGGGGCTGGAAGGAAACGTCAACTGGACAAAAGATCAAGAAGCAGCCTTCAAAGACATCAAGAGGGTGCTTCTGGAGGCCCCGGCCTTGGCCCTGCCAGACTTGGGTAAGACATTTCAGCTATATGTGGACGAGGCAAATGGAGTGGCTAAAGGAGTCCTGACCCAGACGTTGGGGCCCTGGAAGAGACCAGTAGCCACTTCTCCAAGAAATTAGACCCAGTGACCTCTGGATGGCCTCAGTGCTTAAAGATCATAGCAGCAGCAGCCCTATTGACTAAGGATGCAGACAAGTTGACTTTGGGTCAGCCCCTGACCATTACCACCCACATGCCATTGAGGGGGTTTGGAAGAGCCCCCTGGACAGATGGATGTCCAAAGCTCAACTGACTCACTATCAGTCTTTACTGTTGGACCAACCAAGGGTAAGATTTGCCCCAAGTGCAGCCCTTAACCCAGCTTCCCTGTTGCCAACACCGGACCTGGACCATGAGCCTCATGACTGTTCAGAGATACTGAGCCATCTCCAAGGACTGAGACAGGACCACATGGACCGAATCCTGACATTATTATGTATACAGATGGGAGCAGCTTCATGAAAAATGGCATCAGGTATGCGGGGGAAGCAGTAGTGGATGGGTCTAGGACATTGTGGACGAGGGCATTGCCCCCAGGCACTTCAGCACAAAGGGCAGAGTTTATTGTGCTCACTGAAGCCCTTTGACTGGGGGCAGGAAAGGCAGTTAACATTTATACTGACAGCCACTATGCCTTTGCCACAGCCCATGTTCATGTGGCAATATACCAGGAAAGAGGCCTCCTCACAGCTGAGGGAAAGACTTAAAAATAAACAAAAAATATTGGACTTATTGGCAGCCATCTGGTTGCCAACCAAAGTAGCTATAATCCACTGCCCAGGACATCCAAAAGGACATTCCCCAGAGGCTGTTGGGAATAGGATGGCAGACCAAGAGGCTAGGAAAGTAGCCTTGTACCCACCTATGGTAGCTACCTTGTCTATGCCTTCCCCAGTCCCCCCTGAAGAACCTATTTACAGTAGGAGGATCAAACTTATATTCTCAAATTGCCAAATGCTTCCAGTAAAAAAGGATGGACTTTCACCTCGGATGGATGCCTGTGTTGCCCACTGCTTTAGGTCGAACTCTGGTAAAGCAACTACATGAAGGAAGTCATCTGGCAATCAAAAAGCTCAAGGCCTTGCTAGCTCCTAGGTATCATATCCCCCACATTCATCAGTTAGTCCAACATGTTGTGATTAGGTGCCAAGCCTGTCAGGCCACAAATGCCACCAGCCATTTAACGACATCCCCAGGAAAAAGAGAAAGAGGCACATCTCCTGGTGTCTATTGGGAAACGGACTTTACAGAAATTAAACCTGGAAAGTTTGGATATAGGTGTTTACTGGTTTTTGTAAATACTTTTTCAGGATGGACGGAGGCATTTCCCACCAAGAAGGAAACTTCCCTTGTAGTAGCAAAGAAGTTATTGGATGAAATCATCCCAAGGTATGGCCTTCCTACTGTTATTGGGTCAGACAATGGGCCTGTGTTTATATCCCAGGTAATTCAAGGTTTAGCCAAGATATTGGGGACCAATTGGAAATTACACTGTGCTTATCATCCCCAAAGCTCAGGACAGGTAGAGAGGATGAATCAGACCCTTAAGGAGACTCTGACTAAATTAACCTGGGAAACTGGTGGAGCCTGGGTGGCACTCCATCCTTTTGCCCTTCTAAGGCCAAGAAACACCCATTTACAGGGTTTGACCCCATATGACATTATGTTTGGAAGACCCCCTCTTCTCTGCCCCAGACTTAAGGCTGATCTCTTAGCAAAGGTCACTAACCAAGATGTCTTGAAGTCTTACAGGCCCTTCAGAGGGAACAAGACTGCCTGTTCCCACTCATCCAGCATGTCCACAGCCTGCCTCCAGTGGACCCTCATCCCTTCCAGCCAGGAGATCCTGTCTGGGTAAAAAGACATCATAAAGTGACCCTAGAGCCCCGGTGGAAGGGACAGTCATTCACTGTGATCCTCATCACACCTATGGCTGTAAAGGTGGGTGGACTTAAGTCATGGATACATCACTCACACCTCAAATTAGCAGTCAGCAAACAAGAGACAACTACACAATGGAGAGTCAAAAAGGACAACAAAAACCCACTAAAAATAAGACTCAGCAGGGTCTGAGGGGTGGGTTTGTTTGGACTTGTGTTTGTGTTATCTTCCTTATCTTAAATGGGGTTGGAAATGGGTATCAAGGGAAAAACCCACATGCCCTTCNTAGTCTTGAAAAGTTTGGGCTTCAATATAAGCTGACATATTTTCTTGAGCATTTGATCCCATTTCTACCTTCCAACTCAAGATTATTGTTCCTCAGATGGCCCCCCTGCTTGCCTGCTCATTCGGTTTTTGTTCTAAACTGAGTTCATCCAATTGGTTCTCCAGTTTGTGGCTGCTCTTTATATCAGAAATCCTCAGCAGGGTTGTTTACAGTCTTTTAGTCCTTCTTAAACCTACTGCAATTAAGTTTTATCCTTCCAACCCTCCACTGATATCACACTTAAGATCTCTAATTGTTTTCTAGTTGCTCAGTCTACTGATAATTACAGGGCCTTATTCCTACTTGAACTATCAATAATGTTTGTTTATATGTGCATATGTGTAGAACCAACTATTGGAGCAGGCATAGTCTCTGAGAGGCTGCAACCCTACAGAATACTGAATCGTTCTACCTGAGAGGCCATCAGTTATCAATAGCTCTTCTTCACATAGAGGAGGGACTTCAAGAGCACCTCATTTATTGTGCTTAGATGTTAGTTGCCTTCATCCAGTACAGGTCTTGTATATGTAATCACGCTGATGCCACGTTTCATGGTACTTGGTGGAAAATACTGGTTGGCTGAAGATGTCTGACACGCTCTTGGCTCTCTTATAATCTTTCTGTCCCCCTCTTCCATGGTAATCCCTGAGTCTATTTAGATAGAAGGTATGTGGTATAGATACCAGCATCCACGTATGACTGAATCCTCCACAGTTATATTAGCTGACCATTTGTAGGTCTCAGTGTTCACCATATATTGCAAAAAGAGGCTTCTCTGTGAGTCTGGAAGACTGCACCAAATCTATGAATAAAGCGCAAAATCTTAGGAGAGCAGTTTTAATACTATTGTCCATTTCTCAGAATAGTAGTAAGTTATCTCCCTATGGCCATGGCCTAGTTAAGGCCACAGTATCTTTCCTCTCTCAAATTGGTCAGCCTTAAACTGAGTCCTTTGTGAAGCAGACATTAAATACAGTGAGAAAGTAATTTGTTCTCCATAACATCCATGCCATTATAGCGGCAGCAGTATATCATAACTTGCCAGGGCCAGCCATTAGGAGAACTTATAGGATTTCCATGCTAGGGTAAGACGGTGATTGTTTGTTTTGTTTTGTTTGGCTTTGCTTTATTTGACACAGGATGCTTCTTGGTTAGCCACAGGCTGCCTGAACTCAATATGTACACCAGCATGGCCTCAGTCTCACAGAAACCTGCTCTAGCCTTCCAAATCCTGGGAATAAAAGACCTCAACCAGCCATGTCCAAGGTGAGTACCTTTTACCTTCAGTGGTGATGCAAAAACTTTCTTTAGCATTATGAACATCCAACTCAAGTTGTCCCTGACTCAAGTATGTGCTTCTACAGCAAGGGTCTTATCATCAAGTTATGGAGCGTACCAAGAGCAATGGAAATGTTTTGTGGATATTTGAGGGGGTTTATGGACCCACACTGACCCAAGAAAAGGTAACCCATATCAAGCACCGGACTTTTAACTCCATAGCCTAAGGTGACCAGGCAAAGCATTTTGTCCCCACCCCTGTATATGGAATCTCCACTCAAAAAAAGATCTTTCGGTCTCTCTTCTCTCTCTCTCCTCTGCTCTCTCTTTCTCCTCTCTCTCTCTCGCGCGCTCTCTTTGTGTTTGAGGACCCAACATGACTCCATTTAGCTTGGTAGCTCCATCTTGGCCTAGAGTTCACCCCAGAGCTTTAAAAAAACAAAAGCATGGGCAAGATAAAGTAATCATTTATTAGTAAAGCGATTTAACTTCTGCCAAAAAGCTATGACCAAGACCAGCCCCAGACCAACTCCCCTCGAACTAGTAAATCTTTATGGAACAAAGAACAGAAAGGCCAAACCAGGGTAAAACAATAGAACAAAAAGATTCCAGAGCAGAGGATACACTCCCAAGTAAAAAACTGATTGGTCTGCAATCACCAAGACCCTACCAAGTCAGAGGAAGGGTCACCGTAACCAGGATGAAAAACCCCCTAACTAAAGATAAAAGCTGAGGGAAATTGGGCATCGGGCCACTGCCCTCCAGTCCTAAGGGAGTGGCTCAGCCACGATGATTCGGTCCTGCTTTACTTTATTCTGCCCTTGGTTGTTGTTGTTTGTGACTTCTTGCCTTGCTTGTAACTAACCGTTCAATTAAAAACTTATATCTACACTATTTGTAGCCCCCTGGCACCTTTCTGTGTGAGTGTGGAGATTGAGCCCTAACATTTTGGAGGTCCCACCGAGATACCACCTCCACACCAGGGGGGGGGGCTTCCCCTGTACAGACCAGCCAGCCTTGGAGAACAAAGCACTTTTAAAAGGTACTGAGCTTAGCTAGTTTTGGTCTTAGGTTTTAGTGGCACCAGGTTGTTGCCCTAGAGGAAAGTAGGACGCAAGGTAGCATGGGCATGAGAGGGAGGAGCTCTGACTCTCCAGGAGGTGAATCAGAAATTCGTCTTGAACCAGACCTAGGAACAGCTGGTATTCAGTTTTGGGGCGTGGGCATGGGCCCAGACCTTCGATTCTGGTCACAGTTCTGGTTAGGGCAGACAGCCCCTGCTGTCTGAATATCTTCTGTGCTTTCCCTAGTCCTTACGTGTTCGAAGTTAGTGATTTGTGACTTTTTTTTCTCCTTTCACTGGCTTGTTTTCTGTTCTTCTGTTATTCAAATCTAACTATGGAAATCTAACCCTTCAATCCCCAAACGACTCCCTTTCTTTGATGCTTTAATTACTTTAAGGAATTCAAAAAGGCCGCTCAGGGATGGGAACCATCACTGCTGGGAAACTATGCATATTTTTTGAAATTTAGAATGGCCTGCTTTTAAGTTTGAGATGGCCTTCAGAAGCTCTTTTGACAACACGTACTATGGAATTGGTATTTGCTGTGATTTGGGGGAACCAAAAGCCATCCAGAACCAGGAGGCATTATTTATGCATGGCAGTCTCTGGTTAGTTAGCCTCCAGACTGGTTGAAGCCTCACCTTCCCCCACTTTCGAAGAAACAGATTCTCCTTGCCCAGACGAAGGCAGAATTAAAGAAGAAATAATCTCTCCTGGCCATCCTCCCTCCTAGCCAGGAGGAAGGCCTCCCTACCCCCAATACAATCTTATGAGCTCCTGACCCTTGATCCGACCAGGAATTCGCAGGACTCCCCCTGTGCCCAACTCCACAGGGGGAGCCAGTGGAGCAGACACTTCCCCCTAGCTGGTATTCTCCCCCGCCACCTACCAGGTAAGGAAAAGAGATTACACCAGAGATATTTCCCTTGAGTTGTTGCCCCTCTGTTACCAGGGCAGAACAGCCCTTTTTAGTGTCACCACTTTATTCTTCTGATTTAACTAATTGGAAAGAGGCAACCCCCTTCTTCTCTGAGAAACCCCCGGCCACTGATAGAGCTATGTGGAATTCATTTTTTACCCACCAGCCCACCTGGAGAGGATATTCAGCACTTTTGCAGGTCCTGTTCACTACTGAGGAGAAGGGAAAGAATCTTGTGCCTTGCCAGGAAAAGGCAAAACCTGGGGAAGCACGGTTGGCCTAGTGAAGATCCCGATACCACCACCCCTGCTTTCCCCATGACCAGACCACAGTGGGATCCCTTAACTCAGGCAGCAGGTAGGGAGTCGCTCCAGGTCTACGCCAGATTCTGATGGATGTCTCTGGGCTGCAGCTAGAATGACCCACAAATTTGTCTAAGGTAGGGCAGGTCCAGCAGAAGACGAATGAATCTCCTGCCATTTACCTAGAAAGGCTGTTGGATGCTTACTGCACTTTACACTCCAACTAGACCCTACGCTCCTGAAAATAAGAGAGCTATAAATGTAGCTTTTGCAAGTCAGAAGCACCAAATCAAAGAAAAATATATCAACAAAAGAGTGAAGGATGTGAGGAGGAAAAACTACTGTCAGAGCTCATGGAAATAGCCATGAGAACATTCAACAATCGAGATCTCTCTGATGAAAGACAAACAGATGCCTAGCCAAAATCCTACTTGCACCACTGAGAAACCATCAAGGGAGCTTAAGGATGTGAGAGGGTGGTGCTGCTCATCCAGGAGTGAGAGAAGTGGAACCCAGGCAACTAAGAAAACACCTCCCTGTACCACACAGCCAAGGCTGGGAGAGACCAATGTGCTTATGCAAGCAAAAAGGGCACTGAAAAAATGAAATGTCCATGAGGATCTAGTACAAAGGAGAGTTGGAGATACAAAGTCTCCAAGAAGATTAGGGGGTCAGGGCTTTCTACTCCTTCCAGAGCCCAGGCTAACATTAAAAGTATGGGGGAGGCCCATCATTTTATGGTTGACAGTGGCACAAGTCACTCTGTCCATACACGACCAATGGGAGCCACTACATGGCTCAGAAACCTTGATACAATGGGGCTAACAGGCATGAAGTTATATCCCTAGACCACCAAAAGAACTGTGGACCCAGGAAATCAGACTGTTGCACATTCTTTTCTTGTGATACCTGACTGCCCATATCCACTTCTGGTGGAGACTTGCTTATCAAAATATGAAAGCTCAGCATTCAATTTTCAGAAGGCAAAGCCTCTGTAAAATGGCCAGGAAAGGCCTGTGGTCTGTGTGTTGACCTGGATGATGAATTCTGCCTTTATGAGGAGCCCCGAACTCCTCCCCCAGGGCAATTGGTTGAGTGGCTCCAACAACTTGTGCCTATACTGTGTGGGCTGAGACCAATCCTCCAGGTTCTGGCCAGTCATTTACCCCCTGTCTTGTATAACTTAAGCCTTTTAACCGCTTAACCTTCCAAAGTTAAAACAGTACCCTATGTCCCCAAGAGGCTTGAAGTTGGAATTGCAGGAAGCTTATTGGACAGGCTCAGAGAGCATGGAATATAATACTCTTTGCAATCACCATAGGAACGCGCGCCATGTCCTTTTTTTTTTTTGCGGGTTCTTATCGTACAGCTTTAACCTCTGTGGCTATTCCCCCACCGTCATGCTCCTTTTCAAGAAAGCTGGAGGTCAAGAACTATCGACCAGTCCAGGACTTAAGAGAGGTAAATGAAAGGTGCAAGATATTTCACCCTACTGTGGCCTAATCCTTATACCTTTTCTCAGTGCTGTGCCAGCCCAATGCTGGGACCTAAAGGGATGCATTCTTTAGCAATGCCTCGATAACCATCAGCCAGCCCTCTTTGCCTTCAAATGTAATCCAAGTAAAGATTAGGGACAATGACCATGGACGCAGCTTCCTCAAGTATTTAAAACTCTCCCAACCATTTTTGTGAGGCCTCTGTCCACCGGGACTTTCCAAAAACGGGCTAACTACCCCTGAAGTGTTTGTTTCAATATGTTGGATGATTGCTGTTAGCTGCAAGAGGACAATGAGCCCCTGCTGGAAAGCACTAATTAAAATTCTTAAAGCTATTGTCTGGACTGGGATATCATGTGTCAGCCAAGAAAGCCCACGGTCTGTGAAACAGAGGTCCAATATTTGGGCTACATACTAAAAGGGGGGTACGTGCTCTCTCCCAAGCCTCAAACAGACTAATTCTAAAAGTAAATATTCCCACCCTGACTACTCGGCATGAAGTCAGAGGAATTTTTGGCTCACTGGGTTTTGCAGCTCTGGATTCCAGGATTCCGGAGAAGGTCTAAGCCCTTGTATGAGGTCACAAGTGGGCTGGAAGGAAACTTCAACTGGACAAAGATCAAGAAGCAGCCTTCAAAGACATCAGAGGGTGTCTTCTGGAGGCCCCGGCCTTGGCAGCTCCAGGACTTGGGTAAGCCATTTCAAGCTATATGTGGACAAGCAAATGGAGTGGACTAAAGAAGTCCTGACCCAGCACTTGGGGCCTGGAAGAGACCAGTAGCCACCTCTCTGAGAAATTAGACCCAGTGGCCTCTGGATGGCCTAAGGGCTTAAAGATCATAGCAGCAGCAGCCCTATTGAACTAAGGATGCAGACAAAGTGACTTGGGTCAGCCCACTGACACCATTACCACCCCACATGCCATTGAGGGGTTTTGAAGAGCCCCTGGACAGATGGATGTCCAAAGCTCAACTGACTCACTATCAGTCTTTACTGTTGGACCAACCAAGGGTAAGTATTTGCCCCAAGTGACAGCCCTTAACCCAGCTTCCACTGTTGCCAACACCGGACCTGGACACATTAGCCTCATGGACTGTTCAGAGATACTGACCATCTCCAAGGAACTGAGGACAGGGACCTCTGACACTTACCGAAATCCTCGACATTATAGTGTATACAGATAGGAGCAACTTCCTTGGAAAATAGCCATCAGGTACATGCGGGAGCATACGTGGATGGGTCATACGGACATTGTGGTACGAGGGCATTAGCCCCCACACTTCATCACAAAGGGCAGAATTATGGCGCCTCATTGAAGCCCTTTGACTGGGGGCAGGGAAAGTGGTAAACATTATACTGACAGCCATCTATGCTTTTTGCCACAGCCCATTTCGCATGTGGTAATATACCAGGAAACGAGGTCTCCTCACAGCTGAGGGAAAGATTAAAAATAAAACAAAAAAATATTGGACTTATTGGCAAGCCATCTGGTGCCAATCCAAAGTAGCTAAATCCACTGCCCAGGACATCCAAAAGGACATTCCCCAGAGGCTGCTGTGAGATAGGATGGCAGACCAAGAGGCTAGAAAAGTAGCCTTGCCCACCTATGGTAGCTACCTTGTCTATGCCTTCCCCAGTCCCCCCTGAAGAACCTATTTACAGTAGGAGGATCAAACTTATATTCTCAAATTGCCAAATGCTTCCAGTAAAAAAGGATGGACTTTCCCTCGGATGGATGCCTGTGCTGCCCACGCTTTAGGTCGAACTCTGGTAAAACAACTACATGAAGGAAGTCATCTGGCAATCAAAAAGCTCAAGGCCTTGCTAACTCCAGGTTTCATATCCCCCACTTCATCAGTTAATCCAAATGTTGTGATTAGTTGCCAAGCTGTCAGGCCACAAAATGCCACCACGACAATTAACGACAGTCCTCAGGAATAAGAGAAAGAGGAACATCTCTATGGTTGTTGATCTATTTATGGGAAAACGGATATTTACAGAAAATTAAACCTGGAAAGTTGATTGGATATAGGATTTTACTGGGTTTTGTAAATACTTTTTCAGTGAGTGGACGGAGGCATTTCCCACCAAGAAGGAAACTTACCCTTTGTAGTAGCAAAGAAAGTTATTGGATTTGAATCATCCCCAAGGTATGGCCTTCCTACTGTTATGGGTCAGACAATGGGCCCATGTTTATATCCCAGGTAATTCAAGTTTTCAAGATACTGGGGACCAATTGAGAAATTACATTGTGCTTATCATCCCCAAAGCTCAGGAGAGGTAGAGAGGATGAATCGGACTCTTAAGGAGACTCTGACTAATTTAACCTGGGAAACTGGTGGAGCCTGGGTGGCACTCCATCCTTTTGCCCTTCTAAGGCCAAGAAACACCCATTTACAGGGTTTGACCCACATGAGATTATGTTTGGAAGACCCCCTCTTCTCTGCCCCAGACTTAAGGCTGATCTCTTAGCAGAGGTCTACTAACCAAGATGTCTTGAAGTCTTACAGGCCCTTCAGAGGGAACAAGACCACCTGTTCCCACTCATCCAGCATGTCCACAGCCTGCCTCCAGTGGACACTCATCCCTTCCAGCACATGAGATCCTGTCGGGGTAAAAAGACATCACAAAGTGACCCTAGAGCTCCTGTGGAAGTTAACAGTCATTCACTGTGACCTCATCACACTAATGCGCTGTAAAGGTGGTGGACTTAAACGTCGGAGTACACAAATTCCCACACCTCAAATTAGCAGGCAGCAACGAAGAGACAACTACACAATGGAGAGTCAAAAAAGGACAACAAAAACCCCAAAAAATTAAGACTCAGCAGGGTCGAAGGGTGTGGGTTCTGTTTGGACTTGTGTTTGTGTTATCTTCCTTGTATTAAATGGGATTTGAAATGGGTACCAAGGGGAAAAACCCACATGCCCCTCTAAACTTGACCTGGGTTGTTAAGGATGTAAGCACTGGGCAAATTCTCCACTCACCTTCCAAGGTGGCACCCCTTAATACGTGGTGGTCTGATCTCACATTTTCCTTTTGTGACCTAACTGTGATAATCATAGGCCCTGGTGTGTTTTATTAGCCTTTTACTTATTTTTATCCTTACCACCCAAACAAACACAGGTGTGGTAATGCTGCAGATTATTTCTGCCACTCCTGGGATGTGAAACTACTGGGTTTACACTGGTGGGAAACAAAAGGAGGGGACTTGTTTGATATCAACATCTTTAAATCATCCATCTCAGAATGAGTAAACCCAGTCGGGGACTACCCCCAAAAGTAATAATTAGATTTACTCAACAAGGAAAGAATAACTAAGGGCTGGACATCTGGAAAAATATGGGGCATTAGAGCAAAAGTAGATATTTGGTCAGACCCAGGGACCCTTATAATGATGCAACTATTTATGCAATCTGTAAGCAAACTTTCAGTAAGGGCCTAACCAAGTTCTAAATCCTCCAGCCCATACAAAGGAAGTGATTAAGGCTCCTGTACCACTAAGCCCAGAGGCCAATCCTGCTTGCTGCCACTAAGAAAATTCTTGACTCTGGGTCAGATTCATTATGGGACCTTATGTCAGCTAGTTACAACTTATTAAATGCTTCAGACCCAAACATCACCAAAATTGCTGGCTATGCTATGATGGAAGACCCCCTTATTATGATTGCCAGTTGGCTTTAAAAAAAGTACTAACTATTACAGTGGAAGATGCACCTACTAAATTCTATGTGGCAGAATAAACTAAATGGACAAACTCATCCAGAATGTACAAGGACAAGAGGGCCTGCATAGGACGTGTCCCTAAAAATTATCAAAATATGTGTGGCACTATTAGTCCAACACTCAAATTATATAAATATTATGTAGCCCCACCCCAGGGATGGTGAGCTTGTACTAATGGACTGACTGCCTGCGCCCATGGACACATCCTGAACCAAACAGACTTTTGCATTTTAGTTCACCTCCTCCCTCAAATATTGTACCATCAAGAGGAGGATATCTATGAAGTTTATAATCTAAATAAGGAACCAAATGCTGGGCAGAGCTAAAAGGGAGCCTGACTCTGCCACCACCCTAGCCCTACTTATGAGAATAGGAATAGTGGGTACTGGAACTGGTATAGCTTCTCTAGTCACCCAGAGCTCTCACTATAGTAACCTGAGAGCTGCTATAGACATAGATATAAAGCAGATAGAAACTTCTATAACCCACCTCCAGGAATCACTGACTTCATTATCAAAAGTAGTTCTACAAAATAGAAGGGGACTAGACTTATTGTTTATGCAACAAGGAGGAATATGTGTTGCCTTAGGAGAAGAATGTTGTTTTTATGCAGACCACTCTGGAATTGTGAAAGATTCCATGGCAAAGGTTAGAGAAACTTAAATCAAAGAAAAAGGAGAAAAAACAGCAACAAAGACAATAAGTTGGTTTGATTCCTTCTCCATAGCTCAACCATGGCTCACCTCCCTTATGTCTGCAGTACCAGGGCCCTGGCCATTCTCTTGCTTTTGTTCACCTTTGGGCCATGCATTTTTAACAAATTAGTTTGATTTGTTCAATAAAGGATCAAGGCTGTAAAATTGATGGTTCTGAGGGCCCAGTACGACCCCCTCCCAGCAACAAAAACTAAGGAAGGAGACTAAAGATTATCTCTATAAACTACTAAAAGTGGGAATGTGTGAGGACCAAGCTGTCTCCATTTTAGCTTGGTCAGATCCATCTTGGCTTAGAGTTCACCCCAGAGCTTTAAAAAAAACAAGAAAGCAAGTATAATAAATTATCATTTATTAGTAAAGCGATTTAACTTCTGCCAAAAAGCATGACCAAGATGGCCCATACCAACTCCCCTCTTACAGTTAAATGCTTTATGGACAAGAACAGAAGGTCCAAACCAGGTAAAACAATAGAACAAAGAGTTCAGAGCAGGTGGATAAATATAATAAAAAAACTGATTGATATGTAACCAAGACCCCATCAATCAGAGGAAGGGTCACCATGACCATGATGAAACCCCCCCCAGGGCTGAGAGATGGTCCTAGCAGTTAAGAGCACTGTAAGCGCTCTTACAGAGAACCCGGTCGATCCCCGAGCACCCACATGGTGCCGAGAACCGCTGAAACTCCAATTCTTAGGAGAACCCATTCCCAGGCCGGGAATCTGAGACCCCTCTTCTGACCTCCGCGGCCATGTGCATGACACGGGGTGCACAAACTTGCATCAGACCAGTACATCATACACATACATAAATAAATTAAAATAATAAAAAGAAAAACCCCCTAACCAGGAATAAAATCTAAGGGAAATTGGGTCTCAGGGCCGCTGCCCTCCAGTCCCATGGGAGTGTGCTCGGCCTGACGTGTCATCTGCTTTATCTATTCTGTCTTGGTTGTTAGTTGTTGTGACTCTTTTCTGCTTGCTTGTAACTAACCTTCAATTAAACTTATATCTACAACTATTTGTGCCCCCCCCCAGCACCTTTCTTGCATGAGTGTGGTAGATTGAGCCCAACAGTGTTTTTATGTGTGTACATATTTTAAAAAGCTTCTACAGAAATGGGTTTCTGTATGGCTTTTTCAAAAGACTTTACTGTTTGTTAGCCATACTTATTTCTGTACTTTGCCTTGCCCTTCCATCCCCCACTCCACCTAAACCTTCTGTCCACATTATCCTTTTCCCCTTCTTACTTCCTTCATTCTATCCTCCTTTCCTTGATATTTGCCTGTTCATGATCCCTTACTATTTTTCTGATTTTCCATAGAACTCTAACTTAAACATTCCTGTGTAAAGATTCAAAGTTACCATTCACATATAAGAGACAATATGTAACTTTTCTCTCTCTGAGTCTGGGTTACCTCACACAGAATGACTATTTCCAGCTCTATCCATGTAGATTTCATTTTTCTTTACATTTCAATATTTCATGCTATAATTATGTAATATGCTTTAATTTGCATTTCCTGATGCTCAAGAGGTTCAAACATCCCTTTTTAGAGTGGTGCACACCTTTAATCCCAGCACTTGGGAGGGCAGAGGCAGTGGAATCTTTGTGAGTTCAAGGCCAGCTCCATCTACAGAGTGAGTTCCAAACAGCTGGGCGCTACAGGAACCCTGTCTCGAAAAGACAAAAAAAAAAAAAAATTCCTAGAATTGACAGACAATGTAAAAAATCTATGGGACACATGCTCATTGTACCTGGTGTATAAAGTATCAAGTCTGTGTGGGTGTTGACAGTAGTAAAAGAAGCTCTGTAGAATGTGATGAGTGAAGAATTGTGTGGCTGTTAACTGAGAAAGATGAGTATAATTATCTTGTGCTATACAAGATAGTATGTATATATATTGCATTATTCCTTGAGAATATTATATTTATCTAAAAGGAAGTTAGCAATATGACATAACACGAAAAAGACCACAGATTCACATCTCAAAACAAAAAGCACCATTGTTAACATTATCAGTTGAGATTGGCATGATACATAACAAAACAGAAGGGTGTTTCTAATATTATTCAGTCATTAATTTTGCACTTTATGAACATATGTCAGGGGCTGGAGAGATGGCTCTGCCTTTAAGAGCACTGGCTGCCTTTGCAGAAGACCCTGGTTCAGTTCCCAGCACCCACGTGGAGGCTAACAACCTACATTAATTCCAGCTCCAGGGATTCTGATGCCCTCTTTTGGCCTCCATGGGCATTGCATGACACAGGTACATTTAGATACATGCAAGCAACACACTCAACACACACAAAATATGTCAGGCAATGTACTATGTAAAGTATGTAAAGTGGTAACAAATGACCCAGGACACTAAAGAAACTTGAGATTAGTTAGAAAATGACAAAACATTTCCCCCAAATACCCAAATGTAATGCAAGTAGCTCTACAGGAGGATGTACAAGCTATATGGGGCTGCAGGGAAGAGGCCAGTGTTTAAGGAGAGGCAGGCTACCAGAATCATGGAAGTTCATGGAAGGATTGGTCAGAAAATATGTGAGTTGAGATTGATTACAAGTTATCAGTCATAAATGGAAAGGACATTACAGGCAGGAGTTATAATCAAAGCCAGGATGCCACAATATCCATTGTCTTCTTTGACATGAAAGTAGTTTGGGATGGTTAGTCTCCCAAAGGTAAGAAAAGAGACCAGACATAGACAATATACATCTGATAGATGCCCATTCCTAGAAGACACATCTACAGTTGTACCTCTACACACAGAATGAGGGATTCAGAGGAAACTCTTACCTGTAAACCTTCCTTACACAATAGAGTACAATGCAAACAGAAAGCTACAACTAGCCAGTCTTCAAAGATGGGAACCTCCAGAGTGTGAATACCTTGAAAGTACCCCTGTATTAGTCAGAGTTCTCTAAAGAAACAGAATGCAACAGGACGAATATATAGCTATATACAAATTTATTGATTTGCTCATGTGACACAGCTCAAGGAGTCCAACAGTAGCTGTGCCACACTGGAGAGGCTGAGAATCCAGGGAACTGCTCAGTCTGCAAGGCTGGATGTCTCAGTAGTCCCAATCTGGTGCTGAAGGCCTGATGGATTCCAGGAGATCTGCCGGTCTCAGTATACACTGAGATCTGAAGGGTTGATCGCAGCAGCAAAACAAACTCACCAGTGAGAGAGAGGCAAGCCGCAGGAAAAAAGGGACCAGCTCGCTCTGCCATGGCCTTTTAAACTGCCTGCCGGCAGAAGGTAATGCCCACATTTGGGGTGGGCCATCCGGGTTGAGGTCGTCCAATCTGAAGATCCTTTTTCTCTTGTTTGTTCCTTAGTCCAGTCAAGTTGACACCCAGGATTAACCATCACAACCTCTATGTTAAACCTCACTTGCCCTTAGCTCAGGGATCATTGTGAAAGAAGGGCCAGAAAGATTGTAAGAGCCAGGGCTGTGCGTGAACGTAGACAAGCAGGGGCTTACCATTGACTGTAAGCTTTCACATATGAACTTGTGGCAATGTTGGTATTGGGCACGGGACCCATGTCAACTCAGACAAGGCCTCAGAGTAGAGCAAGAGAAATGGATAGGGGCCTGGCCTTGGACTGAGAACTATAAGAGATGCATTACTGTTGGGTATAATGTAAAGCATTATACCCAACAGTAATGGTATAATGTAAGGCATACTGTTCCTCAACAACAGTATGCCTTACATTATACCATTACTGTTGGGTATAATGGGTTATACTCCCAACCCATCTGGGTTTGGGAGCTTGAGCTGATAGGGCTTAGCTTGGATGTTGTAATGCATGATTTCTGATGGGGAGGTGGGGCATGGGGGGGACTGGGTTTGATTGGGAACCATTGTATGAGTTGTACAAATACTCAATTAAAAAAAAAGAGAAGAGACAGGAGGCAACAATGCAAACCATGTCTAGTAGAGTTAAACACAGAAAGGGGGAGACTCTGATTCCAAAAATCACTCTGACAGCTGAATTGGGAATGTGAAAAAAAAAAGGACCAGAGATAGTGGGGTTACCTAAAAATTTTTGCAATTTATCAGAGTCTCAGTATCAGCCTCTGACCCACATAACAAAGCTCTTGAAGAGGTTAAACATTATGAAAGCAATTAATCATTTTTCTCAATTTTTAATTTATTCTTCAAACTTCCAAAGGAAATGAACTTCTGTATTATTTATAAGGATGACAAAGAAAAATTATATGAGACCATTTCTTTCATACTTCAGTGGACTGTATGAGGTCATGGGACAACCTTGTCATCTCTAGATCCAGCCCCTACCACAATGAAAGCTGAGTACATTTAAATAAGTAAACCTTTCTGGGTATTTATGGTGTGAGGGAAAAACTTTTCCTCTGAGCCATATATTTTTTATAATGCTTTTATTGATGTTTTGTGTATTTCAGACATTTCTCAGTTCAGTTTAGACATATTCTCCTTTTATCTCCCCCACCCCACCCCACCCCAGATCATGCACTCTGCCAAAACTATCCTGCATCTTTCTGTCAGTCTTTTTTTTTTTAATATTTAGGAATTCACATTTTCCTCCTTTAATTTTATATTACTCTAAAATATGCATACATACTTTCCACTCATATACAGTTATTACAGAGTCTGAAAATAAGTGGTGGATTGATTCTAGAACCCATTAAGAGATTTACATTATAACAACATAGTTGTTTTCAGATAAACAAATATAACAATATGTTCAGCATGCCTTTCATCTGGGGAATTGGTGTTAGCATCCACAAATCAGGGAGACTATTCTCCTCTTGTTTTTCTGAGACTGTGTTACTTCACTTAGAATAATGGCTTTGAGTTCCATCCATTTACCTGAAAAGTTCATGATGTCATCTTTCTTTACTGCTGAATAGTACTCCATTGTGTAGATGTACCAAATTTTGTCATCCACTCATCAGTTGAGGGACATTTGGGTTGGTTCTAGCTCTTCGCTACTGTGAAGAGAGCTGAGCCATATATTTCTATATTTGTAATATAAAATGATTTTATGTATTTCTCTTTTCAAGGTGCATAATCATTCTGACTGTAATTACCCTTGATAAACCTAAAGTCCAGGACTATATGTACTGTCAGAAAAACATTTTTGTTCAGGTTGTGAGCTTCTTTAAACTCTTACAGTGATGAAGATATTTAAATTCTTAACATTTTCCCAATACTCAAATGTTTACCTCATGAGGCATTTGAGGCATATCTGCCCAAGGCTACCCTGTACATTATCATCTGAGTCAGAATTTAAACTGTATCTTTTTAATTTTCAGTATGTTTCTGGAGCAAAGATTTATGGAGCATATGCTATATTTGAAATCTTCTATAAGAAAAAATCGGAGGTCAGAGCTGCTGCTATTAAAAACAAGAGTAAGAAAGGTTAATGCCTTGAGCACACTGATAATTTTTTTTATTTTATTTATTTTCGTATGTGTATGAATGTACTGTCTGCATGCAGGTTTGTGCACTCGTGTTGTGCAATGCCGCGGAGGTCAGAAGAGGGTGTCAAATTCCCCTGGAACTGGAGTTAAAGATGGTTTTTAGCCGCCATGTGGATGCTGGGAATCAAACCCAGGTCCTCTGCAAGAGCAGTCAGTGTTCTTAACCGCTAGGCCATCTCTCCAGCCCAAACTGATAATTCGTTGTCCATTCTATCATATTTAGGTGCCATCTCTTTAGATATTTACTTAAGTCTTTCACATATATATGCCTGAATAAATTGTTTTGGTTGATTAATGAGTAAGAATTAATGAGTAAGAATTTTCAGTCTTGCAATCCTTTTTTATTGAATTACTCTAGAACTGAACAGGGATGTGGGAATGGTCTTACTGAACTAATCACACTGTCCTGTGAATTCAACAGGACAGGTGCTGTTCTAGTCTACAGCAGGTGTTGTGGAGTAACTCAATGCAGTCCTGACAACTACTTCTAGCTGTGTTTGAACTTGAACTTTTACTAAGCTAATCTGAGCTGCAGTTTCACAATTCACAAGATACCTTATTGAGGCTCCTAAGTTATCTCACCTCCTCCCATCTTACCCTTCCCTTATGTCCTGAACAATCACTATATATGCTGGATAGCTTTAGTGTCAACTTGACACACCTGGATTGAGGAAGCCTCAATTGTGGAATTTCTTCCATTGGACTGGCCTGTGGCCACATTTGTGGGGTGCTTTCTTGATTGTTAAATAATGTGAGAGGTCCCAGGCCACGGTGGGTGGTGCTACCCCTGGGAAAGTGGTCTGTCTTATACAAAATGTAGGTTGAGCATGGCCAGGGGAAAGCCAGTAAGCAGCACTCCTCCATGGCCTATGCTTGAGCTCCTGCCTCCAGGTTCCTGCCCTGAGTTCCTACCTTGGGCATCCTCAGTGATAAACTGTGGCCCAGGAGATGTAAGATAAATACACCCTTTCCTTTCCAAGTTGGTATTCGACAGAGTTATAGAAAACACACTAGGAGAACCATACCAAACCTCTTTTCTGTTTTCCAAGACCAAAGTTAACCTATACTCTTGTTTCAATTCCTTCTTGGCTCTTATCAAAACAGAAACAATCTTGCCCTATTATTTACTTTTATATTATTATCTTGTGTGACCATAAAAAAGCTTCAAATTTCTTGGTTCTACCTCCATATGTTCATTTTCCGGGGAATAGGTCTCCTAACTTTTATTTGAAATTCAAGGTGGTCTTTTTCCAAATATACAATAATAAATCATTACTGAACTCTCAAGAATCCACACCTTTTTATATACCCAAATAAGTTCCTAAAGACTCAAACATTTAGATATGTTTTTATAATGGATATTTTTGTTGAATTTTTGTGCATTTCATACAAAACATCTTAATCATCTTTTTCTATTTTTAATATATGAAATACACAAAAACTCAATAAAATGCTTAATCATTGTATTAGTCTCTTTTTTTGTTGTGAGAGAAACAACATGACCAAGGGAACTTATAAAAGAGTTTATTTGTGCTTATGGTTGATGGTTCAGGGGAATTAGAGTCCATCATAGCTGGGAGGCACGGTGGCAGGAGATGCTGGAGCAGGAGCAGAAAGCAGAGGTTCACATCTTCAAATAGGCACAGGAAGCAGAGAGCAAATGGATAACCCATAAGGCTTAAGAACTCTCTAAGCCAGCCCCAGTGACATGCTTCCTCCAGCATGGCCACACCTCCTAAGACCTCCCGAACCAGCCACCAACTGGGGACAAAATGTACAAATACTATGGAAGACATTCTCATTCAAATCTTGACAATCATCTTTATATTCCTTCCCCCATAGTCACCCCCTAAAGCACACCCCATCAGAGTTCATGTATTCTGTCATATATGTTAAGGCCTATCTAGTCAAGTTAGTGTATCCAGACCTCCCTCAGTGCAACTTCATTCACTGGTCAGCCTCTCTAGAGTCTTTCCCCTAAGGAAGATCAACTCTCCTTCATTTAGTAGTAATCTGCTTCCCAATAATTCTTCAGCTAAAGTTAGGGCCCGCACCCCATTTCCTCTGTTCTATGCTGGGGTTTTGTATGGGTCTTTTGAGTTTGCATGGGTCTTTTGCATGTTTACAGCATTGTTGTACATCCATATAGGCAATGTCTCAGGAACCTGGGACCTAGGACTGTGTTCCCTTATGGTCATGCACATCATGTCCTGGCTCTTACAAACTTCCTGTCTCCTCTTCTCCAATGGCCCCTGAACCCTGGTTCGGTGAACACTGTTAGTGAGAATACTAATGTATCTCTCAACTCTCATCAGTGAAACTCCCTCATGCAACAGTGAGCAATGTACACAAAAGGCCATAGATGGCCAAAGTGTAGAGAATAGCAGCCTATAGAATGTGGGCCTCTGGACAGGACTCCTTACACACTATTTTCTTAAAAGACAAAAATTTAAAATTGACCTAATATTATAGTCATTATTCAGACATGACTTTTTACTTTTAAATTATTTAAAATAAAATTCAATTTAAAGTTTAATTTCTTAGTTTGAATAGCTACATTTCAAGTTAAGCTCTGTTGAACATGCAGATTTAGAACTGTAGAAAATTCTATTGAGCAGTACTTTTTATAAGATAGCCTACTTAGATTTTATTTATAATCTTATAGAGAAAGCCTTTGAAAAATTAAAAAGCAGTGAAAGGAAAAGTTTCATAAATATAATTTAAAAAAATAGAAACTTTTACATAGTCAATGCTATCACTAATGGCAAGAAAATTTAAAGAAAAATATTTGTGATATCTGTAAGATAAAAAAGTATTCTCATATTTAAAAATCTATATCATCAAGAAAGAAAATTTGATTGAAACTTCTTAAAAATAAACTCACAGGTTTGAAATAATATAAATAATAATAATATTAATGTAAATAATATTTGCTATCTCATTCCTATTAAAATAATTAAGAACAAATAATAATGCAAATCAATTTTTTTTTATTTGGGGAAGTCTTTTTGAGACATGGTTTCCCTCCTGTAGTTCTAGCTGGACTGGAGCTCACCCTGTAGACCAGGCTGGCCTTGAACTCACAGAGATCTGCCTGCCTTTTCCTCTGGAGTGCTGGGATTAAAGGTGTGCTCCACCATGCCCAGCTGCAACTCAATTTTTAGCTATTATATTGGTAAAATATAATCAAGTTTAGTATGAGATTTGCCATATTGCTTAAATAAATTCTGAGTTTCCTGAAAAATTGAGGTTCTAACAGAAGGAAAAGCAAGAATTAGATATATCAACATTGTTTACTACCTAGCAAGAAAGTGTGCCCAGTAGGTATTATGTTATATGCAGACTTCTCTGCCTTGTTTTTTCATTTGATACAGGGTTTTAAAGAAAATCCACAGCAACCTTAAATATCTAATATTCATTCATTCAGTCATTCGTTTGTTTGCTTGCTTGCTTGTTTTTTGAGACAGGGTCTCCCTGTAACCCAACTGGCCTGGAACTATCTATGTAGACCAGGGTCGCCTCCATGTCACAGAGGTCCACCTACCTCTGCTGCTCCAGTCAGTTGTCTTATCCAGAAGTGCCTGGGGTAGCTCTTGGTTGGTCTTACATTAGCTATGGTGGTTCCATTCCACCTGGAGCCTAGTCCTTATCTACCCTGGCCTTTGAAGAGTAGGTAAGTGGCCCTGGAATGGAAACATGAAAGAGTTAATGAAGGGCTCTAATGAATAGAAATGCTGGTAGTAAATGGCTGCCACTGGATGTAAGAGCAATAACTTTCATAGCCATCTTAGGTCAAAATAAATATTAGCTTAAAGACCAAGCTTATGGTTAATGATTAGAGAACATTGGAAAAGCCCTGCAATTGTCATGGTGCTGAAGCCCTCAGCTATTCCTGGAGCTAGTCTATCTCCAGACTTCCTACAAGACATAGTAAGCTCTATTTTCTAGAAGTGTTTGCTATTGTAGCCGGAGTCATTCTAATCCTTAGAGTTGGTATACATGCATCTTTTGAACTTTGTATTTTGAAATACAAATTCTAGAAAGTCACAAGCATGGATAGAGAATCCTATAAAACTTTCTACAAATAATCGTTAGCATGTTATACAACCGTGCCACAATACAGAACAAAAAATTGACACTGGTGAAATTTTTAAAACTAAACTACCAAATATTACTAGTCTCTAAGTTTTCATCTTTCTTTCATACTGTTGTGTGTGTGTAATTTATTACATATGCAGATTTGTGTAGTTACCACCGAAATCAAGATATAAAACTGTGATGTGTGACCACTACAAAGGATGACTCTAATACTGTTGGTTTATGTCCCACCCACCTACCTTGACGACCAAAAATATGTTCTTAAATTCTAAGATTTTTGTCATTTTTGAGAATGTTATATAAATGGGATTATAAATATTAATTTTCTCCCAAGAAACAATGAACTTGGGAACCATTTATGTTGTTATACATTTATCTTTTCATTGCTGAATAGTGTCCTTTTGAGTAGATGTAAAAGAATTTGTGTAAGTTCTCACCCAGAGACATTTACAATGTGCCTAATTTCCGCTTTTATAGGTAAAGCTCTTATACCTCCACAACAAGATTTTTTTCTGTATTAATAAACATTTTCACTATCTCAGAATAAATGCCCCAAGGAGTGTAGCTGATGAGTCAGAGTAACTGCTTGTTTACTTTTGTATGGTAGTGGCTATTACCATTTTATATGGCAACAGGAATGAATGAAAATTTGTTCCTCTAGAGTCACCAGCATTTGGAATTACATTACAGTGTTAAAATGAGTCTAACTAGTATATATACTGTTTTCTCACTGAAATATTTTGAAAACTTCTAAGAAACACAATAAATTGTTAACAATGATTCTACTGGGAGAAACAATTTCAGAACAAGATGGAAAAACAGATTTTCCTGTCTATATGTTAGTTACTTTTTTATGGTTTTATTTATAATTTTTATTTTATGTGTATGAACGTATTGCCTGTATGTATGTGAGTGCACCTATCTCAGAAGAAGGTGCCAGATTCCCCTCGAACTGGAGCTAAGGACAATTCTTAGCCACCATGTGGGTGCTGGGAATGTAACCTAGATCATTTACAAGAGCAGTCAGTGCTCTTAACTGCTGAGCCATCTCTCCAGCCCCCTTGTTAATATCTGAACAGAACTTATAGACCTTTGTTTTTAGCTTTATATTTTTGTTCTAAAATCTAAACAAATGTTTAACAATCATTCTTTTGTTGTTGAAACTGAAATTAACATCAGGGAGAAGTTGTAGGCATCATATTTCAATGTCTTGATGCTAATTTTGACCAAACTGAATTTGATTCTCTTGTGTCTGCACATTTGCCACATAACATCCTGTTTGAGACATGACTCCATTTTTTTGCCTTGTGAAGCTATGTAAAACAGAATATATAATTTCCTGTTAAGTGCCATGCTTAAGAGCATTTGTGGGTTTAATGACTTGTCTTTTGTACAGCTGAAGGAGACTGCAAAAACACAGCAGCACACATTTCCTTCCTTCAAGTCTGTTTTGTCCCCATTGCTATTTTTGCTTTGAATTTGATCTTTTTAGAGGAATGTTTGTACTTCATTAGATTATTTTTGAGTAAGGTTGCACCAGAGTAAATGTGTAAGCACTGGTTATCTGCTGTCTGTATAATGAATCTCAAAAAGGTCTGTGAAGCTGAAAAATAGCTTCACTGCGAAGTCCAAGAGGTGCAGAAATAGACTAAAGTGATGCTGGCACACCTGCAAGAAAACTGCATTAAATCTGGGCAGAATGATTTTGGCCACTTTCAAAGTCATGACCTTTTATGCTAGATAGGTTGATGTGGTAAGCATGGCTCTTTGTTCCCCTGTGCTGGGGTCTTCAGCTAAAAGCAAAGCAATGTACCTGAGTGTAATAAATGAGTTGGGTTTGAAGTTCATTGCAGCAGGAGTGTTCAATACCGTACTACAGAATTTGGACTTTGGGATGAAGAGATCTAGGGAAGCTGGGGTTTATCTAAACTGGCTGACAGAAAGCAGGGTAGTTCTGGAACTGGTTTTCCCAGTAAATATAATATACGAAAAGGAGAGACAAATGAAAGTAGAGCTAGTGAGGAAGCATCAACCACTCATTTTATCGAAGAAAAAATCCTGGTGTTTGGCACTGTATAGGTGGAATAGTGACCTTGTTTTCATCTCCAACTAGAAAAAAAGTGTAATAGCTAAGTATTGACGCAGTTTACCAATGGCCCAAACAGCAAATTCAAACAAATCTACCAAAAGTAGATTTGTTTGAATTTGCTGTTATACAAGGTTGTTAAAGCTTAGTAAAAAATAATGTGCTTTAGTTGTGTTATCAGAGCAGCTTCTGTATATCAGTAGCTGATCTGATTTTACTTTCTTCCATGGGTGAAAAAAGTAGAGCATTTCATATCATAGTTTGATGTGGTAGACTGCAGTTTGGCATTTGCTTGTAAAGCTTTAAAATATGTTTCATTTATATGCCATACTTTTTGACCTGGTTTTCTAATATGTTGTCATCATTCCAAGGTTAAATGCTAACATAAAATTCAGGACTTTCCCATCATCCTTAAAGTCAGTCTCTAGAGCCTGTCTCATCAAGTCTTTTGCCTCCAGGCTAAGCTTCCCATAATGATTCTGAAAAATTGATGTATTTTCTGCTTTTAATGATCTAACTGAAAGGAAGAAATTTCAACTACTGTCCTCAGAAGTCCACAGCCTTCACTCTGACCCTTTAAAAATCTATTCCACTCAGTCCTCCATAGACATGTTCTTTCTCTTATATAATTGAGCTCATTTCCTGAAGTGGGCTTTACAACCAAGGACTCAAAACTAGCAAGCTTTACACTGAAACTTGCTAGCTGGCCTGTTTTATTTATATGCATAGTATATTTTAAAAAGGAAAAATTTTCCTATAAAATTCATCTTATCACCTACATTAGGAAATCAGACTATTTGGTGGTACTGAGAGTAGTCTGCAGCTGAGTAATGACTATCATTTTAGGTCGTCCAAAGTCTTCTCTAGTCCCTTCTCTGCCCTCTGCCACTCATGTGTGTTTCCACCCAGCCCTTATAATATTGGAGTTCTCAAACTTGTACAGACTCATTTCCTATCCTGCCTATATACAATTATAATTTCAGGCTTAGGATTATAGGAGCACTTAGTATAATAACTTCAGTATTAACCAGTAAACATAATATTGCTACCTAGAATGTTATCTTTGAAAGCTTGGAAAACACATCCTTTTATATTAAATTCAACATCAATATATTACAAAATTCAACAGAAGATATGTCTAAAGATAAATCTGAAAAAAGTAAACTTTTTGCTTTGGGCTGTATCTTACTCCATCCCATGGAATGGAAGGTGAAGAAAGCTGTGCACTCTCTCCCATTGTCAGAGTTGTCAGAGAACAATGAAAGTAGGATGATCATTGGGGTTCTTTTGTATTTTACAGACTCTCAGGTGTCACGGGTTACTGAAATGAAGGAAACTTAGATGTTAATTATCTTTTCATTTTTAATTTTTTTTCAGAATATAAGACAATGAATAAAGCAGATCTAGGCAGATACAAGATCCAAATACCCATATTTCTACTCTTGTACATTTAATGTGTACATTGCCTAACAAAATGGCTGAATTTTACACATGTAATAATATGCATGCATATTTATTAAATTATAAAATGGTAGAGTATTTCTCAAAGGAATTCAAGCTTTCTTTGATGAGGCATGATTAGTTTTGTTGAAGTATTAGATAAATTGTTTCAAGTAATATCAATTGAAATTTGCTGGTTCCATCAAGGACAGTAATTTATTTTTACTGGATTTTCAGTATATTGAATACAATGTCTCTTAATCATGTTTAGGCCCCCTCACCTCTCCACCCTCCCTTAGCTCACCACAGGATTTCACATGTTCTGTCATGTATGTCAAGGTCCATCAAGTAAAGTTTTTCTACCCAGATATTTCCCTTGGTATGAGTTCATCCACTGGAGACTCTTTAGCCTATCTAGTGTCACTCCCTCAAAGAGGACCAACTCGGGCTGGAGAGATGGCCTGGCGGTTAAGAGCGCCGACCGCTCTTACAGAGGACCCGGGTTCGATCCCCAGCACCCACATGGCGGCCGAGAACCGTCTGGAACTCCAGTTCCAGGAGAACTCCAGTTCCAGGGGAATCCGAGACCCTCTTCTGACCTCCGCGGCATTGCACGACACGGGTGCACAAACTTGCATGCAGACAGTACATTCATATACATACAGAAATAAATAAAATTAATAAAAAAAATTAAAAAAAAAAAAGAGGACCAACTCTGCATCACCCAGCAGTGATCAGCGAAGGTTGGAATGGATTGGCAAGTTTGAATAATTATAACCATGAAAATGAATGCCTGAGGCATAACAGTGTCAGTAGAGCGAGAAAGAAATCTTACTATTGTTTGAATCTGATTTTCCACATGTGAACTGTAAGGTTTTACTCATCTGTTATAGTCCAATTAAATGTCATGGTTACAGGACAAACTTCATGGCTCTGAGTTAATGACCCATTTACTTTTCTCATTCATTATTGGTCAGTTGAAAACTATTCTTCTGGGGACTGGAGAGATGGCCTAGCGGTTGAGAGCGCCAAACGCTCTTGCAGAGGACCCAGATTTGATCCCCAGCACCCACATGGCAGCAGAGAACCGTCCTTAACTCCAGTTCCAGGGAATTCTGACGCCCTCTTCTGTCCTCCACGGCATTGCACGATATGGGTGCACAAACCTACATGCAGACAGTACATTCATCCACATACAAAAATAAATAAATTTTTTTTTATTTATTTCTGTATGTGGATGAATGTACTGTCTGCATGCAAGTCTGTGCACCCGTGTCGTGCAATGCCGCGGAGGTCAGAAGAGGGTCTCGGATTCCCCTGGAACTGGAGTTCTCCTGGAACTGGAGTTTCAGATGGTTCTCGGCCGCCATGTGGGTGCTGGGGATCGAACCCGGGTCCTCTGCAAGAGCGGTCGGCGCTCTTAACCGCTAGGCCATCTTCAAAAAAGAAAACTATTCTGCTACAACTGGTAATTATGTATGGATCCTTTTATTGTCCATATGTACAGTGCACTGACAATTCTTAACCTTTTTATAAAATGGGATTACAATGGAAAGGACTTGATAGATCATCCGGATTTATGGAAGCAGGGATTTGACTTTTAGTTCAGTTACCTGCTTTCAGAGGAGTAAATATGAGCCATACTCTCACAGTCTGTTTCTGGGCAAAACTCCAATAGTGAATTGTTTCTTTTCCATGTATATGATAATGATGATTACATTTATTAATATGTTTATGTTGAACCATCCCTAAATCTCTGGAATGAAGCCAACTTGATCATGGTGAATGATATTTTTGGTATGTTCTTGAATCTGATTTGCAAGTATTTTATTGAAGTTTAATTTTATGTTAATGTTCATCAGGGAGATTGATCTGTAACTTTATTTTTTTATTGTTTATTTTTGAGACAGGGTCTCTCTGTAGCTCCAGCTGGCCTGGACCTAACTATATCTACCAGGTTAACCTTGATCTTACCCATATCTGCCTACTTCTGCCTCCTAAGTGCTGAGATTAAAACTGTACACCACCAAGCCAGGCTTCATTCCTTCTTATAGATAATTTAATCTTGGTGAAATGTTGATGTACCATATACATCTAGAAACTTATCTACTTCTTTTAGACAAGAAAAAGAATATCTATTATTATTTGACCATAGGCTCTATTTCTCTTTGATTTTTCCAACTTAGTAAAGTATGACTTTTAAAGATATATCTTAATGATGCAGGAAGACAAATGTCACAGGTTTTTCTCTCATTTGTAGATGGTACCTTTGAATCTTTAGATATGTGTGTTTCATTTGTAATACCCATGGAGATCAGAAAATGAGTAAAGGGCTACAGGGATGGGATGTTGGGGGACATGTCAAGGAGGGGAGATAGAGTGCAGTGGAATAGAGAAAAGAGGAGGGGCTAGAGAAATGGCCTAGTGGTTAAGAGCACTGACTGCTCTTGCAGAGGACCCGGTTTCAATCCCCAGCACCCACATGGTGGCTGAGAACTGTCTTTAACTCCAGTTCCAGGGGAATCAGACACCCTCTTCTGACCTCCGCGGCATTGCATAACACAGGTGCACAAACCTACATGCAGACAGTACATTCACACACATACAAAAATAAATAAAATTTGAAAAAAACATTTTAAAGAAAGAGAGAAAAGAGGATAATGAAATAAGAAGGTTTAAAAGGAGTAGGAACACTCTCCATGCCCAGCCACCCAGGTTGGTCTGTTCCATGCAGGCCATCAGTGGACAGCTGTGTGTGTGTGTGTGTGTGTGTGTGTGTGTGTGTGTGTGTCCGTGTGTGTATGGCTAGAAGGTCAGCCAAGGACGCACACTCTCCATGCCCAGCTGCCCAGGGGCCAAAGGATTTAACCCCCCCGCCAAGCTACTGATACTGAAGTAGAAAGTATAAGCTGCTGGTGCTGCGGTATAATGCTGTTGGGAAAATCCAGCAGTGTCAGTGATTGGAGGCTGCATAGCCAAAACTGAGGAAGAAACCAACAGGAAGCAAACTGAGTGACCAACCAGTCCTCCGTATAACATTTGAGATTAGCAACAGAAGGCAAACAAATGAACAAAGGGGGAAAAACAACAACAAAAATACACATGCCAAAAACATGACGGAAAAACAACAATATGGGAAAAGTTCAAAATAAATCCCCACCAAACTCAACCAATCCTGTAGAAGATCCCAACAAGGAGATCTCCCTGGAAGGGAACCAAGCTACCAACCTCAGAAGAACAATTATAGACATATTCAAAGATTATACAGAACAAATCAAGAGAACTAAAGTGAGAGAATGAAAAACTCATGAAGGAACTAAAAGGAAAGAATGATAAACACCAGAAAGAACTAAAAGAAGAGATTGATAAATTCAGAAAAGAACTAGAGGAAGAGAAATAAAAACTCTGGAAAGAACTAGAGGGAGAGAATGACAAACTCCAGAAGGAACCTGAAACATTGAAAAGATCTCAGGCTGAAAGGAAAAAAGAAACTGACCAGCAAAGCAAGGAGCTACAAGACAAGAATGAAAAGCTCCAAAATTAAGTGGAAATACTGAAGAAATCACAGGATGAAATAAAAAAGCAAATTGAACATTCATCCAATCAGCAGGAAAGGATGGGGAAAAGCCTTAGAAGCAGAATGAAGAATATCAGACCTACAGGATAACACACCACAGCTAGAAAACTCAAGTAAAGATTATGAAAAAATTTTAAAAACACAAGAGTGAAACAACCAGGAAATGTGGGACACTATGAAAAGACCAAACCTCTGGATCATAGAGATAGAGGAAGGAGAAGAATCCCAAGAGAATGGTATTGATCAGATCTTCAACAGAATAATAGAAGAAAACTTCCCCAAACTGAAAAAAGACAAATCCATAGAAATACAAGAAGCACATAGAACACCAAATAAACAAGACCAGAAAAGAAATTCCCCACGTCATATCATAGTTAAAACACTAGATGCTCAAAACAAGGACAAAATACTGAAAGCCACAAGAGAAAAACAACAAATTATATACAAGGGGAAACCCATCAGAATCACACCTGACTTCTCAGTGCAAACCATGAAATCCAGAAGAACATGGACCAAAGTATTCCCAGTACTAAATGACTTTAGATGCAAACTCAGATTATTATACCCAGCAAAAATGTCAATCATAGTTGAAGGAGAAAGGAAAAATTTTCAGGACATAAACAAAATGAAAGAACACATGTCAAAAAGCCAAACACTTCAGAAAATACTTGAAGCAATTCAAAGAACAGAGGAAAGGAGAAGCTATCCTTAAGCAACCCAAGAGAGAAATTACCAAAAGCATAACAGAGTAAATAAATACCTAGACCAAGAATGCAAACAAAAAGTAAGTTGAAAGGAAACAACACACATCTCTCAATAATAACCTTAAATATTAATGGTCTAAACTCCCCAATCAAGAGACATAGACTGGGAGAATAGATTAGGAAACAGAATCCATCTATATGCTGCCTCCAAGAAATCCATCTCACCTTCAAGGACAGACAGTGTCTTAGAGTGAAAGAATGGAAAATAATATTCCAAGCAAATGGTACCAAAAATCAAGAAGGAGTGGCTATTCTAATATCAGACAAAATAGACCTGAGTAAAATTAATCAGAAAAGACAAAGAGGGCCATTATATCCTTATCAATGGAACAATTAACCAAGAAGATTTCACAATCTTAAATATTTATGCACCAAACTCTGGTGCACCGAACTTTAAAAACACAATCCTTCAGGACCTCAAGACACAGATTGTTCCCAGCACTCTAATAGTGGAGGACTTCAATACCCCACTGAGCCACCTGGATAGGTCAACTGAACAAAAAATAAACAGAGAGACATCAGAACTGAACAATACAATATACCAAATGGACCTTACAGATATCTACAGAATATTCCACCCAACCACCAGAGAATATACTTTCTACTCAGCACCCCATAGAACATTCTCCAAAATTGACCACATACTGGGACACAAAAGAAACCTTAACAAATACAAAAGGATTTAAATTATTCCATGCATTCTATCAGACCACAGTGCAATAAAGCTCAATATTAACACCGGGGTAAGCCCTACCAACTATAAGAACACATGGAGACTAAACAACACAATACTGAACAATGACTGGGTCAGAGAAGAAATAAAGAATGAAATAAAAGCATTCCTGGAACTAAATGAAAATGACAATACAACACAACAAAACCTGTGGGATACATTAAAGTCAGTCCTAAGAGGGAAATTTATAGCCCTAAGTGCCCACATTAAAAAAAAAAAAAAAAAAAACAAAGAGAACAAGTAAAAGATCTAACACTGCAGCTAAAATCACTTGAAAGACAACAATAAATGAATCCTAAACCCAAAAGACAGAAAGAAATAACAAAAATCAGGGCAGAAATCAATGAAATAGAAACAAATAAAACAATACAAAAAAATCAATGAATCCAAAAGGTGGTTCTTTGAAAAGATAAACAAAATAGACAGACCTCTAGCCCGGTTAACCAAAAGAAAGAAAGAGCAACTCCAAATCAATAGCATTTGTGATGAAAGGGGAAACATAACAACAGATAAAGAAAAGATCCAGACAATCATATGAGAATACTTCAAAAACCTATACTCTACTAAATCTGGAAACCTAAGAGAAATGGATAAATATCTGAAATCCTGGGATTCTCCAAAGCTTAACCAAGAAGAGATTGACAGCTTAAACAGACCCATAACCCTTGAGGAAATTGAAGAGGTAATAAAAAAAGCTTCCCAACTAAAAACAAAGCCCAGGCCCAGATGGTTTCACAGCAGAATTCTATAAAACATTTAAAGAGGTCTTTGAACCATTACTACTCAAACTTTTCAGAAGGATACAGAGAGAAATATCCCAGATTCCTTCTATGAAGCCAGCATCACTCTAATACCAAAACCAGGCAAAGACACAAACAAGAAAGAAAACTATATCTTTGATGAACACAGATGCAAAAATTCTCAACAAAATACTTGCAAATTGCATGCAGACCCACATGAATAAATCATCCATCATGACCAGGTTGGATTCATACCAGAGATGCAGGGATGGTTCAACATACATAAATCAATAAATATCATAAAACACATAAGTGGACTTAAAGACAAAAAACACAATCATCTCAATTGATGCAGAAAAAGCTTTCAACAAAATCCAGCAATCTTCATGCTTAAAGTCTTAGAAGGAATTGGTCTGGAGGGGTCATTCCTCAATGTAATCAACGCCATATACAAGAAGCCAACATCATCCTAAATGGAGAAAAGTTGGAAGCATTCCCCTTAAAGGTAGGAACAGGACAAGGCTGTCCACTATCTCCACTCCTCTTCAATATAGTGCTTGAAATGCTTGCTAAGGCAATAAGGCAAGAAAGTAAAATTAAAGGAGTACGAATTGGAAAAGAGGAAGTAAAACTATCACTTTTTTGCAGACGATATGATAGTTTACCTAAGGGATGCTAAAAACTCCACCAGAAATCTCTTAGAAAGGATCAAAAGTCTTTCCCAAAGCCTAGGGAACAAACTGCGGAAGAGGAGGCGTGGTAGATTGTAAAGGCTGTGGAGAGATAGGGGTGAATCATGAGACTATAGGAATATAGTCTGGACACCTGATTGATCAACATGCCTGTGCATACAAGCTTCTCCAACTGGACTATGGGAACCTTGGGTTGTTCAAAATTTGGACATAGATACTTGCAAAATGCACCAATTACTTAATTGTATGACATACTGAGTAACATCATTGTTATCTGCAAACAACTGTGTCATTGTATTGTAGAATCCCTTAAAAATAAAAAAAATAAATAAATAAAAATGGAAAAAAAAAAGAAAGGATCAAAAGTTTCAGTAAAGTGGCCAGATACAAAATAAACCTAGAAAGATCACTACCCTTCCTTTACACCAACAATAATCAACTGGAGAAGGAATATAAGGAGACCTTCCCAATCACAATAGCCTCAAAAAAGAAAAAACCTAGGAATAAACCTAACCAAAGACACCAAAGACCTCTACAACAAAAATTTTAAAACCCTGAAGAAGGAGATTGAAATTGACATAAAAAATGGAAAGACCTCCCATACTCATGGATCGGAAAAATTAATATAGTAAAAATGTCCATTCTACCCAAATCAATATACAGATTCAATGCAATCCCAATCAAAATCCCCATGAGCCTTTTCACAGACTTAGAAAAAAAATCCTTAAATTCATATGGAAAAACAAAAGACCCTGAATAGCTAAATCAACCCTGAGTGAAACGGGCAATACTGGGGGGATTACATTACCAGACTTCTTTCAAGCTATATTACAGGGCAATAGTCATAAAGACAGCCTAGTACCGGCAAAAAAAAGAACAATTGACCAAGGAAACAAAATTGAAGATCCAAACTTGAGCTCATATAACTTCAGCCACCTCATATTTGACAAAAGGGTCAAAAAAGTTCAGTGGAGGAAAAATAGCATCTTTAGCAAATGGTGTTAGCAGAACTGGATCACCATTTGTAGAAGAACAAAATTAAACCCCTACTTTTCACCCTGTACAAAAATAAACTCCAAGTGAATCAAAGATCTCACCCTAAAACCTGAAACTCTGAAGGTGATAGAAGAAAAAGTTGGCAGCAACCTACAAGATATAGGTGTAGGAAAAGACTTTCTAAATCCAACAGCAGCTGCATAGGAAATAAGGACAACTGCTGACAAGTGGGACCTAATCAATTTCAAAAGCTTCTGTACAGTGAAACAATCAAGGAAGTGAAGAGAAAACCCACAGAGTGGGAGGAAATATTTACCAATGATACATCAGACAAGCATTAATGTCAAGAATATGAGGTGGTTGAAATTGTATGAGCTCATTAATAAGTAAGGAATTGCAAATTAAAACCACTCTCAGATAGCATCTCACTCCAATACGACTAGCTAAGATCATGAAAACAAAAGACAACAGATGCTGGAGAGGTTGTGGGGAAAGGGGAACCCTCATCCACTGCTGGTGGGAATATAAACTTGTACAACCACTATAGAAAGCAGTATGGAGAACCCTTAAAAGACTCAAAATGAGCCTACCACCTGACCCAGTCATACCACTCCTGGGTATATACCCAAAAGACTCATCCTACTGCAAAGATACATACACATTCAGGTTTATTGCAGCTCTCTTCATAATAGTGAAGAGCTGGAAGCAACCCAAATGCCCCTCAACAGACAAGTGGATGACAAAAATGTGGTACATTTACACAATGGAGTACTATTCAGTGGTAAAGAAAGATGACATTATGAATTTTGCAGGTAAATGGAGGGAGCTCAAAGCCATTATGCTAAGTGAAGTTACACAGTCCCAGAAAAACAAACGGTGAATGGTTTCCCTCATTTGTGGATCCTAACACCAAATCCATCAAATGAAAGTTAAGCTGAACATCATTATTGTTATATTTATGTTTATCTGAAAGCAACTATGTTGTTATAATGTAAACCTCTCATCAAAGGGCTCTAGAATCCACCCACCACTTATTTTCAGACTCCGTTAATTACTGTATATGGGCGGAGAGTATGTATCCATATTTTGAGCAATATAAAATTAATGGAGGAAAATATGAATTGCTAAGCATAAAAAAAGACTGAGAGAAAGATGCAGGACAATTATGGTAGAATGCATGATCTGGGGTAGGGTGAGGGGAAGGGAAAAGTGAATATTCCTAAACTGAATTGAAAAATGATGTCTGAAATATACAAAACATCAATTAATGCACAAAAAGGAAAATATTTTCTATGCTTTTAGCTTAACATTATTCCTCTCTGCTGTAGTTCATAGAGCCCCATAGGAACACTGAAGTATTGTATTCTTGTATATTTGTTACTGTGGGTATGAGTGGAAAGGTATAAAATCATAGGAAGTGTAGAGGTTAGTATTAAGTTGCTACAATTGACAGTACAAAGGGGGAGGAGATGAGACAATTTTGGGTAAATGTAGAATGAAATGAAGTGGCAAAGAAATGTAATCAGAGGACCTGAAACCATATGTGTAGGCTGAGACACAATAACCCTGCATGCCAGGCTAGCATAGGATTTTTCTGAAATGCAATTAAGAAAACAAAACAAAACAAAACAAAAACGAAAAGAAAAAAAAACACAAAGAGAAAGAAAGAGGACAAGAACAGAACAGGACAGAACTGGCCTTCTAAATTGACATTATATATTAAATAAAGAAGTATTATATCTGAAGGGGGAGAGCTGGATGGGTGTAGAGACTGCATGTGGTCTAGCATTCTGGCTGAATTCAACCTTGTGTCAGTTTTTGTCAAACCCCTAGGATATATTTGTGAGATAGGTCAAATATGCTAGTCATGCCTGGAGGTGATTCTTCCAGGACCAGGTTGAGAATTCTGTTCTTGCTTAACATGGAAGGTCACAGATTTGGCCTTGTCCACAATAGTCCTTTACAGTTCACACTGTACTTGCTGGTCATGCCTCTGGGTGGTTCTTCATGAGTCCTATTATGAACCCTTGTCCCCACTCCAGAGGACTCCTTCCTTATGGTCTATGAGTTGCCTGAAACCTGAGATTTTTTTTGCTCCTATAAAGAATAGCTCCAGCCAGGCTTCTCCCTCCCTAAATAATGATACATTTCTGATTCAAAGTTTATTTTCCAATGTTTGGCCAAGTTTCACTGTACATAGTTCAAGAACATTTTCTCCCATTTTCCCCAAGAGTGAGACCACAGAACATCCAGGGCTACTGAGCTATGGATGCATCAAGGATATTTGAAAGCGGTGCTGTGGTCTGGTGCTGATGAGGCTTTCTTGGTGTCTTTCCACTCACTCCCAGTGTTTCTGCCACACAACTTTTGTTCAGCTCTCCCTTATTTTGCTGCTGTTTGAAATCTTTGTTACTGAAAGTACAGTGCAGATTTTCTGATCCACTCAACCTTGAGCCGTAGTACCTACCATCTGCTGTTGGTGCTTCACTCTCACTGGAAGAAGGGTGCTCCTCTATCTAAGCCAATAACTGTGGGATAGACTTGACCTTCTTTCCTGTAACCCACACCTCAGGTAGTAGGCTCATTTTCAGTATCTTATGAATTCTCCACAGTGCTTTCCATAGGGGTTGCATGAGTTTGCATTCCCACCAGCAGTGGATGAGTGCTCCCCTTTCCCCACAACCTCTCCTGCATTTGGTATCCTTTGTTTTCTGATCATAGCTAATCTTCGAGGAGTAAGGTGAATATTTTTTGAGTTTTAAAGGAGGGTTTAATTTCATTACAATGCCAGGCCAACACTCAACTCAGGAAGAGTGTGGCTACGTGGTGCTGGTTACAGGGTCATTTATAAGTACAACAGCCAATCAGAGTTTAGTACCACAATTAAAGCTACCAATCAAGTACACCAGCCAATCAGAGTTTAATACCACAGTAAAAGTTACCAATCAAGTGGAAAAGCAGGAAGCAAGCAAACCAATCATTCCTAGAATGACTAAGTAAAAATGGCTTAATGGTATCTGAGAACACTACCCCTGAGTTTTTATAATCCTCTATCTCAATAATCCTCAATCCCATTTCCCACTCTCATTGTGAGGTCTTCACGTTCTTGAAGGAAGTTCATAAGAGTCAACGACAGTTAGTGTTTCCAAGATGGAATGATCTCCATAGGGAGGGGGTTGTATTGGACCCTTAGCACCATGATTTTAATGGAATTTACCCACTGGTTAATAAATCTGATGAGCGAGTTAAGGGGCCACAAGTCAGAACAACCAGAAGGATAAGTTTACTGGAAGATCCGGGAAGTCTTCAGCTCTCAGCTGAGAAAGAAACTGGCTCTTTGGGGGGTCTTGACCCTAAACTGCCTAGCCAATTTTTAGCTCCTACTTTTATCATGTTACCCCCTGAGGAGTTAAGTCATCCTAACTGCCAAGAGAGAATTGGTGCACTGACAGCTCTGACTTCTTCCATGCTGTAAAGAGGCATAGGGGAGTGGCAACTGGGGTAACCCCTGCTTAGTGGGTCTATCTAAAAGACCCCCAAAAGTATAGATATAGAGAGAACAAAGTCCTTGACTGGTGCCTGTGAAGGAGAAGTGAAGGCAAGAGTAGTTAGGTACATTTTCTAAGCAGGGAACCAGGAGATGAACAGGGTGAATTAAATGTCCAGCTTAAAAGTCCATTAGAATTTCTCAACGAGGGGTTCCAAAACGTCCATTATTGGGCTTCTACTTTTTTTCATTTGGCCATGGTGTCTGGATCCAGGATCTGCTTTCCAGGCATTTTGGTAGTTACAGTGTGAGTTTCGTCTTAAGTAGTTGCTAAATAGAGGACATTTTATTATTTGACAACAGATCTCATATGACTTTAAGTCTGTTTAGAAACACAATCTCTCAGACTTTAAATGAAATATAATGATTGCCTATTTTTTGTTTATACTTTCCTTTTGTGCATTTAAGTCCATACAGTTAGCCCAGATTAACCATGATTTGTTTTCTCAAGGTCAGTTGAGGATCTGGTCTTCAGGGAACACTCAGATTGGTGGGCAGGGGGAGCTTCTGGCTCATTTTGGCTTTTCATTTACCAGTTCCATCCACGGGAGGACAAAGTTAGGTGTTATAGGACCTGGCTTCCCTTTTTGAAGCATGAAGAGACTTTCCTCTTTATAAACAGGACACTGCCTAGAGTCCTGTAAGTAGATCTCCAAGACCTCCATACACAGAAGGACTGGTGACTCACAATTGTGGGACATTTTAAGAGATGCCTCCATACATAGGCCCCTGGGACTTAGTTGACCTTAGAGGCCAAGAAACAAAGCTGTTCCTTGAGTCGCTCAGCTGAATTGGTATGGGCATTTAGTATGGTCATTATCCATCCAAAAAGGCTGTTACTGATACTTTTAATTACCTGATACTTTTAATTACTGTATAATATTTTAGATAAGGCTTGGACAATAATTATTGCAGCCTTGTATAACACTGACTAGAAGAGGGACTTAACACCATAGGTTAAGCAGGCATGGCCCATTCAAGAGAAACAATTTATGTAAACTCTTTACCACAATTTACTACAAACAGGAACACTCTCTTTCCCAGACCTCCCCCTCAACATATCCTGATGTATAGTTCTTCCAGAAAGGCAGGAGTTGTATCACATACCTAAAGACAGGAAATAAGCTGATAGGGATTACCAAACCCATCCAAACTGTCTCCTTCTGGACTGTATCCAGCTCCTTCAGGGAGGTAGAACCCAGCTTCTTTTGAGCCAAATTATCTTCTTAGATCAAAGGAAATATCAAAAGTAACACTTGCATGATACCAAGAAGCATAAAGTAAATCTTTCAGTAGCCAGAGGTAACCCACTATTTGTCTATGCCCAGTTAATTAATAACCCATGACAGGGAGTCCAGTACAAGCCAGGAGTGGATTGAAAGTTGACAACTCTGTATATCTTATCTTACTAAACCTTGATGTGCCATCTGATGTGTAGTTAAAGCTTGGGCAAAAACTGAACACTCTTAAATAAACCTTGATTAGATATAAAAAGTTTGACCCTTAGTTGTAAAGATTTACTAAGAAATTAATATTTATTTCCCATGGAATGAGATGGGACAGTTATCTCAAATACACTAGTATAAACTGTGAGATGTTCTTTCAAACCTGGGAGGAGGTTTTGAATGACTAATTTTCTTGGAGTGCTTAGAGGTGTTTTATGTAGGCCTGGCAAATGTCTCCACATGTGTAATGTGTAGAAATAAATTGTACCCTAGGACAGAATTGATCACTCCTTAAAGTGAACTTATATTCCTAAGGTCGAATGACCATAACATAGTTTAACAGTTTTAGCTCACATGATAATTTACTTATGAATCAACTTTATATCAAGCAAAACATTAGCATTAGATATGAGCCTATTCATTTAAACAGTCCCATAAAACAAATACTGTGGTTAGACACAATGCCATGTCAAACTAGTTTTAAACCAAAAATTCAACACATTCATGAAAACTCTTAATCAGAGTAAAATATGACTCTAAGTTTGTAACAGTCAAAATAATAACATTTTAAATTTCACAGCTTATACAGTAGTGAATTTAGGAATAATTGGATTCTTGGTTCAGTTATTTGTTTATGATTCAGAAATTCTACAGTACTATCTTTATGTTTTAAAACCATCTGGGTAGATTTTTTTGTAAGCACATGTTCTAACCCAGCTGCTGCTCATGAAGTGGCTCACTTCTCACAGCTACTGACAGGCACCCTACTGGGTCATTAAAAACAAAGGAGGTCACCTTCCCAGATAGACCTGCTGGAGTCTGGATCCAGAGTCTAGTGTGGGGCTCTTGAGCCCCTAATGTATGGCCTGTCACAGCTATTGGTCTCTGATTTGTACAGCTTGACAGGATAGCTCTGTATTAGACAAAAGGCATTAGGAAAAAAATCACCTAGAAATCTGGGGATAGATGTAAATCTTCTGGGAAATAGTCTCCCAAAAGACTGGCTTGTGGCTTGCATTGTCTCTTCCCCCTATATGTAAATTGATGATCATAGAAACCCAGCTATGACTCAGTAAGTTTTGTCTAGCCAACCTCCAGCCCTGGCTGATGCATCACAAAAATCCCTATAAACCTATCTTTTTCCTCATCAGAGACTCTGAATAGACTTCTCCCTCCTTCCATCAGTAAAACACCACAATTCCAAACCCTTGTTCAGCCTTCCCACAACCTTTTCTTCCTAGAAAACATCTGAACATCTCCTCCCAGTGCAGGAACAGTAAGCCCCAGCTACTCCAAACATGCACATTCATCTTTCCCACATGTGACTTTTTATAAGTCCTGCTTGCTTTCCTGAATTTTTCAAAAAACTGTCATCTCTGGTTTTCTTCTTCTTTTTTTTTTTTTAATGTGAAAACTAATTACATTTTTTTTATTGATGCTTTGTGCATTTCATACATCACTTTCCAATTCAGTTCAGGCATATCTCCCCTTCCCTTCCCCCCCACCCCACCCCAACCGAGATCATGCATTCTGCCATGACTGTCCTGCATATCTCTCTCAGTTCTTTTCTTTTTTCCATTTTTTAGCTATAAGTGATAATCCATGAGTACAAGCATCCTTCATGTAAAACCA
>VZQC01007495.1:621135-655489 GCA_009823505.1 Rhizomys pruinosus
CCTTGAACTGGAGTTCTCATGGAACTGGAGTCACAGACAGTTCTCAGCTGCCATGTGGGTGCTAGGGATCGAACCCGGGTCCTCTGCAAGAGCGGCTGGCGCTCTTAACCGCTAGGCCATCCCTCCAGCCCCAATCCAAATTTTAGATTTTCTTACTTTCTCACAAATTTCCTTCCTATGTCCCAGAATCCCTTGCAAAATACCAAATAACATCTACTTATTATGAATCCTTCTTCACACTCCTGGACTGAGATTTTTTCATTGTAGTTTTAATTTGCATTTCCCTAATGATATTCTTTTATTTGACAGTATATCTTTTCTGCTGAAGTGTTTAGTTAAGGCTTTGTATCTCTTACTGGATTTTTTTAAGTTGTTGAACTTTGTGTGTGTATTTATAAATACAATCCTTTTATTAGATATATTATTTGCAAAGATTTTCTCCCAGCTTGTACCTTGTGTTTTTATTTTCCTAAGTTATTTTTGAATAACAAAAGCATGTAATTTTGATGCCAAAATATACTTCACCTCTTGAAGGGAAAAATAGTTTATTCTAAAGTCAAATATGAATGACCATGCCCTGGGAACACAGATTCAGATTATTCTAAGTTCCATGTTTCAATGAGATAACAGTTTCATGAATTTCTTATAGTAACAAAACAAAGAAAGCTGTAAATCAAGATGCTTTCAAATACATTAGTGAAGACATCAGAGAGGCAGGTTGTAACAAAGCAGAGAGAGTTCTGCTATAGGCCTTGGATGCTCTGACAGGCCTTTGGGTTGGTTGAAGCTGGTCTGCTAGGTTAAGTACATTCCAAAAGGCCTTTATCTGTTAGTCACAGGTTGTTTAGTCAGATACAGTGGTGGGCAAGGAGTGGGTGCTTAGGAGTTACACATGGCCCAAGATAAATGATAGTCTCTGAACCTGAAGATAGTTCAAGATGTCTTGGATGTATCACCCCCTCTAGTTCTTGGCTATCAACTTCCACTGTAGTAAATGACCAAACAAACAAAAAGATAGAGTCAGGTAAATATACACATGAGCTCTTCATAGGGATCTAATCTGACAGCAGAACAAAGATGCCCAAATTCTTGGATTAGTATTTTCTCCCATTTTTTTTTAACTTGAACTATAGAAGTTTCACTATACCTTTTCAAATGAACTTGAGTGAAATAAGATCCTATCCTTTGATTATAAAATTATCTTAATTTTATCCTTTTTAAGATCTTTTCAAGATAGGGTCTTCCTGTAGCCCCAGCTGTCCTGGAACTCACTCCATAGACCAGGCTGGCCTTGAACTCACAAAGATCCTCCTGCTTCTGCCTCCTGAATACTAGAATTAAAGGCATGTGCCACCATGCCCAGCATCTGGAGAATAATTTTTTATTCACACAGATATTTTTCACTGTATTCTTTGAACAAGATTTTTAATTGTGCAGCTCATCTTTGGTATTCCTCTGTGAGATTTAAGGTTTTTCCAAGCAGTTTAATGGCTTTCTGAATAAAATCAGTATTTTGCCTTATTGGGAATTGAGGTTTACCCTATCAATAAACCCATTGGCTCTCTTAATCTCCTTTGTTTTGTGCTCTTATATCTATTAATCACACAGAAGCTGCTTATCCTTTATCATCTTGGCTTTGATGGATACTTTATGTAATAAGTCTCGACCTTCAGAACTGAGTAATCATTTGGGGACGCCTGCTTAGGAAAGTCCAATAACTGAACAACCACAATACTCTTGATGTATGAGCGATTTTTCTTTCATGCTTTCCACATTACATGGACAAAAATGACAGAACATCTTTATCCTGTCGCTCTAATTTGCAATTGCTTATTTTAATTTTGACAGAAAATGTATGAGCACCAAGTCTGAACAAGGATTTCTTATTTGTAAGTCATATTCTAAGTGTTTGAGGGCATCAATGCTTTTAAAGAAAAAATCGAATTTATTGACAAGTGTAAATTCTCTATGCTCATATCTATTGTTCAGATATGAGAAGTATGAATAATAATCTCTCTTCCACTGCTATGACTTTGCTGTCAGAAAATGCCCCAGTACAAAACCAAAGGCAGTCACATCAAAACACTGGGCAGCTGTCCACTCAGTAAAGAAGAAGTGAATGTGAAAGTCAGTTGCTTGATTGTGTTGAACTCAATTTAAAAAGTATATAAATTTTGGGAATGCTGAGGTGATATGAATCTTTTAAAACAGAATCTTTTAAAACTGATTTGGGGGGCTGGAGAGATGGCCTAGTGGTTAAGAGTGCCGACCGCTCTTACAGAGGACCCGGGTTCGATCCCCAGCACCCACATGGCGGCCGAGAGCCGTCTGAAACTCCAATTCCAGGAGAACTCCAGTTCCAGGGGAATCCGAGACCCTCTTCTGACCTCCGCGGCATTGCACGACACGGGTGCACAAACCTGCATGCAGAACCAGTACCATTGACATACCAGAAATTAAAAAAAAAAAAAAAAAAAAAACTGATTTGGTTAGCAAACCGAAAATTCCACATTTTTTTTTACTAGCTGTATTTCTAAAGGCCATGAACCGAAGAAAAAAAACAACTCAGAGTTGCTCGTTCAAACATTTTCTAAGTGTATTTAATAAAACTAATCTGTCTGCCTCAGGAAGATGGATCGCGATGAAATCAAGGCCATCCTGAAATAGTCTAAATAGTGAATTCCAGGCCAGCTGGGCTGCGTAGTGAGACCCTATTAAAAAAAGGGGAGGGGGTGAGGCTATTTCAAATATATCTACAACAAAAACTTTAAATCTCTAAAGGAGATTGAAGAAGAAAGATACTAGAAGATGAAAAGACATTCCATGCTTATAGGTTGGGAAAATTAATATAGTGAAAATGTCCATCTTACCCATGCTAATATAGATTAAATGCAATCCCAATCAAACTCCCCATGAGTTTCTTCACAGACTTAGGAAAAAATATCCTTAAATTCTTATGGAAAAGCAAAAGACCCCAAATAGCCAAAGCAGCCCTAAGCAAAAAAGAACAACACAGGGAGATAACCCTACCAGATTTCAAACTATATTACAGGGGTAATAAAAACAGCCTGGTACTGGCACAAAAACAGACCCATAGATCAATTAAACAAAATTGAAGACCCAAACCTGAGCACATGCCACCTCATATTTGACAAGGGGCCCAAGAAGACTCAATGGAGGAAAGACAGCATCTTCAACAAAATGCTGCTGGCAAAATTGGATCACCACTTATAGAAGGATGAAACTCTACCTTTCACCATTTACAAGAATCAACTCCACGATTGGGGTGGATGGTGAAACTACAGCAATATAGTCTGGACACTCATTTGATCAACTTGATTGAACATACAAGCGCCCCCTCCACCCTGCTGGATGGTGGGACCCATGGGCTGTGTGGGTTTGGGCACAACTGCCTGCAATTTGGTTTTACATGAAGGATGCTTGTACGCATAAATTATCACTTATTGCTAAAAAATGGAAAAAAAAACTGAGAGAAAGATGCAGGACAGTTATGGCAGAATGTATGATCTGGGATGGGGTGGGGTGGGTGTGGGTGGAAGGGAAATGGAAATATGCCTGACTCAATTTGGAAAATGATGTATGAAATACACAAAGCATCAATAAAAAAGTATTTAAAAAAAATTAAAAAAAAAAAGAATCAACTCCAAATGAACAAAGACCTCAATGTGAAACCAGAAACTCTGAAAATGGTAGAAGAAAATGTTGGCAGTAACCTACAAAATATGGGCATAGGAAAAGGCTTTTTTATATTAACTTTTATTGATGGTTTGTCTACTTCATGCATCATTTTTCAATTCAGTTTAGACGTACTCCCTTTTCCATGCCCCCCCACCCCATACATGTCCTGTATCTTTGTCTTTTTAAAGTTTTTCTCTGCAGAGGTTTATTGTTTGGGGCAGAGTTTAACTGTATCAATCAGTTTTCTGACCCAGTCCTTATTTTGTTGTTGTTCCCTCCGATTTGTATTGTTCCAAAATATCCCTATATAAAGTTCACATATGTACCAGAATTATGTCTTTCAGAAATAAACTGTATGTTTATTAACAAAAATATGTTTAGGATTCACATTTTTCTCTTTAATTTTATATTACTCTAAAATATGAATATACTTGCACCCATATACGGTAATGCAAAGTCTGAAAAAAGTGGTAATTTAATTCTGGGTCCATTAAGAGTTTACATTATAACAGCACAGTTTGCTTTCAGATAGAAAATAAATATAACAATAATGATGCCCAGGTTGCCTCAAACTGGGGGATTTGGTGCTAGCATCTACAAATGAGGGAAATCATTCTTCCTTTTGTTTTTCTGGGACTGTTACTTCACTTAGCATAATGGCTTCAAATTCCATCCCATTTTCTGCAAATGGAGTTCTATGCAGCAGTAGTCGGAAAACTTTCTAAATCAGAGCAGCTGCATGGAAACAAGGTTAACAATGGAACAAATGGGACCTCATAAACTCAAAATCTTGGTACAGCAAAAAAACAACCAAGGAAGTGAAGAGAAAACTCAGCGTGGGAGGACAAACCTTCACCAGTGATACATCTGACAGCGGATTAATATCCAGAATATATAAAGTACTCAAAAAACAGAGAAAGAAAATAACTCTACCAAAAGAGGAAGTAAAGACATGAGCATTCACCAATGAAGAAGTGAAGATAGGGGAGACCCTGTCTCGAAAGACCAAAAAAAAAAAAAAAAAAAGAAGTGAAGATAGATAGATAGATGAGAAACATCTCAGAAAGTGTTCATCATTGCTGATAATTAAGGAGGTACAAATTAAAACCAGTTTAAGGTTTCATCTTACCCCAGTAAGACTGGCTAAGTTTAGGAAAACAAATGACACCAAGTGCTGGAGAGGTTGTGGAAAAAGGGGAACACTGCTGGTGGGAATGAAAACTCCTGAATCCCCTATGGAAAGTCGTGTGGAGAATACTTAAAAAACACACCTACCATCTGACCCAGTCATACCATTCCTAACTATAGACCCACAAAACTCAACCTGTTCCAGAGAAACATCCAAACCATGTTTATTGCAACTCTCTTCACAATAGGGAAGAGCTGGAAGCAAACCCAAGTGTCCCTCAAGAGATGACTGGATAAAGAAAAGGTGGTACATCTACATAATGGAGTTCTATGCAATGATAAAGAAAGATGACATCCTGAACTTTGCAGGTAAATGGATGGAACTAGAAGCCATTATGCTAACTGAAGTAACACAGTCCCAGAGAAACAAATGATGAATGGGATCCCTCATTTGTGGATGCTAGCACCAACTCTCTAGTTGTAAGGCAAACTGAGCAAGGATAATGTTATATTTCTTTTTATCTGAAAGCAGCTGTACTGTTAAAATGTGAGTCCCTTAAAGGGCTCTAGAATTAACCTACCACTCATTTTCAGACTTTGTAATTTTGGTACATGGGTTGAAGTTTTGTATGCATATTTTAGAATAATATAAAATTAAAGGGAAAATGTGAATTCTTAAACATGTTTTGGAATCAACTTGTTATTTATTGTCAGATGTCATAATTTTGGTATATGTGTGACATAGATATATGCATATTTTGAAGCAATACAAATTGGAGAGAACAACAATAACAATAGGACTGGGTCAAAGAACTGTCTGAAACAGTAAACTTCTGCCCAAATCTGTAAACCCCTGTATAGAAAAACTTTAAAAGATTGAGAAAAAGAAGCAAGAAATGTATGACAGAATGCATGAACTCAGGTGGGGTGGGGGTGTGTGAAAGGTGGAATATGTCTAAATTGGATAGAGAAATGTTTATGAAAGACACAAAACTTCAATAAAAATATAATAAAAAACGAAATAAAAATGCACACACAAAATTTAAATCAATATTTTTATTGATTCTTTGAGTACTTCATACAGTGTATTTTGATCAGATGTCTCCCTCCCCCAACCTCTCCCACATGCACACCCACTTCCCTGACCACCAAACTTCCCATTCTCCACTCATCCCTGCTGAGTCCAATATATATTTTCCAAATACTCTTGGGTGTGGACCCTGGCCTGAAGAATGGTCAAGCAAGGGTCATACTCTTGGAGAAAACTAACTCTTCCCAACCCACCAGCTGATAGATGCCAATAGCTCCTTAATTAAGGGTGGAACCCCTGCTCCCTTTGAGTAGGTCTTGTGCACATTGTTGCAATTGCTATGTGTTCATATGTGCAAATGCCCTGCTGTCTGGAAAGTTCTTATGTATCCCAAACTGACTTCAGTTCGCTATGTAGCCAAGAGTGACCTTGAATTTCTGATCCTTATGTCTCCCTGTTGCTCAGATTACAAGTGTTGAACATCAAATCTGAGGCTTCATACATGGTAAGCAAGCACTGTAACAAGTAAGCAACATCCCTTGGTCCTTCTCAGTATAAAGAATACTTTATTATATATTTTCCTAAGTCCTATTTTTTCTCATATAATTAATTTTGTAATTTAAGTTGACTTATAAATTTTAGTACTGAATTTTGGTAATTATTTTTAATCTTATAAATTTATTTCATACTTTATTATATGGAATTTTGAACAAAAGGGAAACACTTATCACCACCCAAAATTGTCACAAACTTTTAAGTTTTCCTTCTGAGAGCTCCATAATGTAATGGTTTTTTTCTTTGAATTTTCCTCTTTCTTTTAAAAAAACTATGGAGCTTTTGTGCATTTCATACAACCTTTCCCAATCAATTTAAACCCATTTCCCTATCCATCACCTCCCCACACACACACCAGAGCTCATGCATTCTGCCATATATGTTAAGTCCTGTCTTACATCTTTTTCTTAGCCTTTTTCTGTTTTGTTTTAACTTTTTCGATGTAGAAGTTTCCTGTTTTTGTCAGATGTTTGAACAAGTCTTTTGTTTTTGCTGTTCCTTTTAATTATATTACTCCAAAATATGAATATATACACTCCATACATATACCAAAATGACAGAGTATACAAGGATTTTGTGCTAGGATCCACAAATGAGGGACATTATAGTTCCTTTGTTTTTCTGGGACTGTGTTACTTCACTTAGCGTAATGGCCTCCAGTTCCATCCGGTTACCTCTAAATTTCATGATATCGTCTTCCTTTACCACTGCATAGAACTCCATTGTGTAGGTGTACCACATTTTCATTATCCAGTCTAGGGACACTTGAGTTCCTTCCAGTTCTTTGCTATTGTGAAAAGAGCTGCAATAAACATAGTTGTGTATGTATCTCTGCAATAGGATATATCTTTTGGGTATATGCCCAGGAGTGGTATGACTGGGTCAGGTTAGAGATTTATTTTGAGCCTTTTAAGCATTCTCCACACTGCTTTCCATAGGGGTTGCCAGAGTTTGCATTCCCACCAGCAGTGGATGAGTGGTCCCCTTTCTCCACAACCTCTCCAATGTTTAGTATCCTTTGTTTTCTTGATCATAGCCAGTCTTACCAGAATAAGATAAAATCTTAAGGTGGTTTTAATTTGCATTTCCTTAATTATTAGCAATTTTAAGATGTTTCTCAGCCATCTTTACTTCTTCATTTGAGAAGTCTCTGTTCAGCTCTTTACTCCATCTTTTGATTGGGTCCTTTTTTTCTTGATCCTTTGTTTTTTGAGTAATGTATATAATCTGGATGTTAAACCTCTGTCAGATGTGTCACTGGTGAATGTTTCCTCCTGCTCTGTGAGTTTTCTCTTCCCTTTTTAACTGTTTCTTTCACTTTACAGAAGCTGTTTAGTTTATTGAAATCCCACTTGTCAATTGTTGATCTTATTTCCCGTGCAACTGCTGTCTGATTTAGAAAGGCTTTTCCTACACCTATATCTTGTAAATTGCTGCCAATGTTTTCTTCTATCATTTTCAGAGTTTCAGGTTTCACATTGATTTCTTTGATACATTTTGAGTTGATCCTTGTACATAGTGAAAGGTAAGCATTTAGTTTTATTCTTCTACAAGTGGTAATGCACTTTCACCAACACTATTTGCTGAAGATGCTATCTTTCCTCCACTGAGTTTTTTTGGCCCCTTCCTTTAATATGAGATGGCTGAAATTGCATGTGCTCAAGTTTGGATGCTCAATTTTGTTCCATTGATCAATGGTCTGTTTTTGCACCAGTACTATGCTTTTTTATGACTATAGCCTTGTAAAATAGTTTAAAGTCTATAGCATAGTATAGTATAGTATAGTAAAGTATAGTATAGTATAGTATAGTATAGTATAGTATAGTATAGTATAGTATAGTATAGTAATCCTCTCTGCATTACACTTTTTGCTTAGGGTTGCTTTGGGTATCCAGAGTCTTTTGGTTTTCCATATGAATTTTCAGATTTTTTCTAAATCTGTGAAGAAAGTCATGGGAATTTTCTTTTTTTCTTTTTTTTTCATGCCAGGAACATGATTTGCTTCCATGTGACATTACCAGCAAGGGCCACCTGCAAGGGCCACCCTCAGACATGTGGTGGAACAGAGCAGCATGGGGGGAAAGAGAGAGATGACGCCTGGGGCCACCCACTTATAGCCATGGAGCGGGGCCTCAGGCACAGAGGAAGCAGTCAGAAGATTGACAGCTTCTGTGTCCCTTGGGATTCTGGGAAGCCCCGACCTAACAGTTAACTTATTAAACTACTCAAAGAGTCAAGAATATTTGTCTCTAGGAAGCAAGAATTAGGTTGGGAGGTATGGCTTGGGCTACTGTTTCCCTTTGTAAAATTAGAAGCCTTTAATTTTTTTTCATGTTGTATATTTTATTTTATTTTTTTTTTATTTTTAAGGGATTCTACAATATAATGACACAGTTATTTGCAGAAAACATTGATGTTACTCAGTATGTCATACAATTAGGTAATTGGTGCATTTTGCAAGTATCTATGTCCAAATTTTGAACAACCCAAGGTTCCCATAGTCCAGGTGGAGGAGCTTGTATGCACAGGCATTTTGATCAATCAGGAGTCCAGACTATATTCCTGTAGTCTCATGATTCACCTCTATCTCTCCGCAGCCCTTACAATCTACCATGCCTCCTCTTCCGCAGTTTGTTCCCTGGGCTTTGGGAAAGGGGCACAAGTGGGTGAGAAGAAAATTTTCATTGGGATTGTATTGAATCTGGATATTACTTTGGGTAGGATGGTCATTTTTACTATATTAATTCTTCTAATCCATGAGCATGGGACGTCCTTCCATCTTCTGGTGTTTTCTTCAATCTCCTTCTTCAAAGATTTAAAACTTTCATTGTAGAGAACTTTAGTGTCTTTGGTCAGATTTGTTCTGAGATATTTTATTTTTTGAGGCTATAGTGAATGGGAAGGTCTCCCTGTATTCCTTCTCCAATCGCTTGTTGTTGGCATAAAGAAAGGCTACTGATTATTCTAAATTAATGTTTTAACCTGCCACTTTACTGAAACTGTTAACCATTTCTATTTTCTAACCTTATTATCTACCTATGAAAAAAACAATGTGGCAAAGCCTGTACAGACAACCATGACCTTCAACATCATGAAAAAAAAAAAAAAAAACACATATTGGAGAAAAGACATATGAATGTAATGAGTGTGGAAAAGCCTTTAAATGATCCAGTACACTAAAATTACATGAAAGAATTCATATTAGAGAAAAACCATATGAATGTAAACAGTGTGGTAAAGCCTTTAGATGGAATAGTCTTCTTCAAGGTCATGAAAAACTGCATACTGGAGAGAAACCTTTTGCCTGTAAACCACGTGGAAAAGCCTTTAGCTGTACCAGAACTCTTCACATACATGAAAAAAGTCATGCTGGAGAAAAAAACATATGAATATAAGAGTGTGGAAAAGCCTTTATACTGTCTAGAACACTAAAAGTACATGAAAGAATTCATACTGGAGAAAACCCTGTGAATATAAACAGTGTGGTAATGCCTTTTGATATAATAGTCTTCTTCACCATCATGAAAAAATGCATACTGGAGAGAAACTTTATGCATGTAAACAACATGGAAAAGCCCTTAGCTGTACCAGAGATCCTCACGTACATGAAAAATTCATACTGGAGAAAAACTATATGAATGTAAAGAGTGTGAGAAAGCCTTTATACTGTCTAGGACACTAAGAATACATGAAAGAATTCATACTGGAGTAAAACCATATGAATGCAAAGAGTGTGGAAAAGCCTTTGTTTTGTTTAGCACACTAAAAATACATGAAAGAATTCATACTGGAGAAAAAGCCTATGAATGTAAACAGTGTGGTAAAGCCTTTAGATTTAAAAATCTTCAACATCATGAAAAAAAGGCATACTAGGGAGAAACCTTATGCATGTAAACAATGTGGTAAAGCATTTATATGCAATAGTTATCTTCAAAAACATGAAAAAGTACATACTGGAATGAAACCTTATGCCTGTAAACAATATGGAAAAGCCTTTACAAAAAACAGTCACCTTCAAACTCATGAAAATTTTCATACTGGAGAAAGGCCATATGAATGTAAGCAATGCGGTAAAGCCTTCAGATGGCACCATTATCTTAAGTTGTATGAAAACCTTCATAGTGGAGGAAACCCACATGAATGTAAACAATGTGGTAAGGCCTTGACATTTCCTAATTCTCTACTGTTCCATGAAAGAAAACATTCTGGAGAAGAACCATATGAATGTAAAAAGTATGGTAAAACTTTTAGATGGAACAGTGGTCTTCAAAGACATAAAAAGACACATACTGGGGAAAAATTAATACATACTGTATGAATATAAACAATGTGGTAAAGCCTTTAGATGTAACAGTCATCTTTAAAGGCAAGAAAAACATGCTGGATAGAAACACGATGTATATAAACAATGTAGCAAAGCCTTTACACTGTACAATAACCTTGAAGTACATGAAAATTTCATACTGGAGAGAAACCCTATGCATATAAATAATGTAGTAAAAACTTTAGACATAATCATTATTTTGAAAGACTTGAAAAAATGCACACTGAGAGGGACTGTGTCAATTCAGGGGAAATTGCTTGATAACAGTCCACCCATTCCTGTGGCTCTTAATTTTTTATAGTGCATTTAGATCTTGTGGATGGGGTTGTGGAGATAAACATGTCTGTGTCTAACCTTGAACCACTATGCCTTGCCTACAGTGATGGAATGCATCCCCTGAAAATGTAAGCCAGCATCAACTCTTCTTTTCTTATAATACTTCCCCATATTTTGCTGCACAAGTGAGAACAGTAACTAAAAAGTATCTCATTCCTCAAAAAATAATTAAAAATAAAAATAATAAATAAAAATAAATTTTGCACAGAGATTTTGCTTCTTCTTCCTGATCTCATCACTTAATTGAATCACAGGAGCAGCCTTCTAGCAGCTTCTCTGCTGCTTCCAACCTTCCTCCCCTACCAAAAGGCAGTGTGTTCATTCCAAAGTTCACAGTACACCATATCAGCAGCTCTGACCATACTCTCTCCCTATAAGGTTTCATTTCCAGTATGTTAAAAAGTGCTCTGAGAGGGTCTAGAAACATGGCCCAGTGGTTGCAGAGGGCTCAAGTTTGGTTCCCATCACCCACATGGAAGCTAACAACCTCCAGTTAACACCAGTTCCAGAAGATCCAGTGTTCTCTTCTGACCTCTGTGGGCATTGTACTTAACTACATAATGCAGGCAAAACACTCAAATACATAAAAGTAAATAAAATTTAAATTCTAAATGTTCTTAGAGAACATCAAACTTTTCTTTAACTCATTAATAAATTTGACTAAAAATTAATGTAATACCAAATATATTTAAGATCAATAAGAAATAAATTCACTGGAAAAATAAGTGCTAAATTACATACAATATTGGTTAAGGGACAGAAGAAAATGAAACAATAGTCATCAGGATTATTTCTTCAACTATTCCCATATCAGTTAATGGTTTTTTTTTTTTTGTAAATTAAGTCTAATTAATTAATTAAGTGAAATGTTTCATTTTAATCTTCAGCAAACAGTAACCATCTGTGAGACTCAGAAGCATTTAGGATAACTTCTTACATAATTGCTAGATGCTTATGTATATGAGTTGCATGACATAGTGATCTTTGTACTTCACTTTCTTGTTTATCAACATTCCTCTTTACTGGGTGTGGTGGCATACATCTTTAATTATAGCACTTAGGAGGCAGAAGCAGGCAGATGTCTGTGAGAATGAGGCCAGGCTTTCTATATAGTGAGTTCCATGCCAACTAGGACTACAGGGAGACCCTGTCTCAAACAAACAATAAACAACAACAACAACCCCCCCCCCGATCTTCAAGTACTCTCTTCTGTATTTTCCATGGTTTCATTTCACTGACCTGCTTTAGGTTTTCAAACTTACAAATCCATATGTTTTAAATGTTTAACTCATTCCTCAGAGAAGGCCTTCCAGACATATCTGGCAGGAGATATGGACAGAACTTTAAAGAGATAACAATGATGGAGTAAATTAATTTGGGTGGGGGTGTGAAAGAGGAGGGCAGATAGGGGAGGGAGTCTAAGTATGATCAAAATGCACATATGAAATTCTAAAAAACTTAAAACTTAACAAGGACAACAACAACAAATAAAGCAAGGGATCAAAACAATAAATGGCCAATGATGTGAATAGAAAAGTCAGGAAAGAAGCAACACAAATGACAAACATGAAAATCTGCTCACCACTTCCATCAGGGAAATGTAAATCAAAATTACATTGAAATTACATCTCACCACAATCCAAATGGCTACTCTAGAAAAATAACAACTATTGGCTAGAATGGGGGTAAGGGAGTAAAGGAGAAGACCCCTACTTCATTGTTGACTGGAAAGTAACAGTATACAGCCAATGTGGAAAAAAGTATAAACCTTCCTTCCAAACTAAAAGCTCTACCACTTCTGTGCATATATCTAAAAGAAATGAATTTTAAACATGGACATAGTATCAGATTGCATTCTAAATGCTTATGTTTATACCAATAGATTAGTATAATTCCCAGTCTTCATCATAGACAAAGCTGCTTTGTGCAGTGGATGATGGTTAACACAAAACTCCACAATTGGTCAAAGTGAATAGAGTATCTGTGGAGTGATGGGTCACAAATGGGCCATCTGCATTACAGCCCTCCCACCAAGGTTCAGGGACCACTGCAGAAGAGGGAGAGGATAGACAGTAAGAAGTAAGCCAGTAGTTAGAGTAAATAATTAAGGCAATTAGCCAAAAGTTAGAGAAGACTGCTGAGAAACACTGCCTTCCCGGAATGGTCCTATACCATGTACATTGGAAGCACCAATTTGAGTTAGTGGGGCTGGGGGAGACAAGGACATGAAGTTGTGAAGGAGATGTACAAATTGTGGAAGGGGTTCTCAGGAAGCTGTGACAGAAATGATCAGAATTCATTGTAAAAAAATATGAAATTCTCAAAGAATAAAATATATTTAAAGAAGTGAAGCTAGCATACCAAAAGGACAGCTACATAAACTTTTGGTGCTATTCACAAAAGCTAAAACAGGGAATAAGTGTATATGTCCATCAACAGATCACTGGATTTAAAAACTAGAGTGCTGCTGGGTGTGGTGGCTCTCACCTTTAATCCCAGCACTCAGGAGGCAGAGGCAGGAGGATCTCTGTGAGTTCAAGGCCAGTTTGGTCTACAGAGTGAGGTTCCAGGCCAGCTGGGACTAAAGGAAGACCCTGTCTGAAAAACACCAAAAGCAAATCAAAAACAAAAACAAAACTAGTGCTGTATAGGAATAAAGAAAAATAAAAGCACATCATTTGCAGAAAGTGATTATGGTACTGGAGGACACCACATTACCTGAGATTAGCTGGACACAGAAAATTATCATATTAACTCTTATGTGTAGACAACAGTCAAGGTGGTCTGAAGATAGAGGGCAGATTCAGAGAAGCCAGTGGCCAAAGGGAGACAGCAAAGGGGAGGGTGAGAAAGAGTATTAGGGGAGTGAATACAACCAATGTCATGTATGCATTTGTTTAGAAATGTCACAGTGAAACCCATTAATTTTGTAATGAATTCATATAGTATAAAGAAAAAAATGGATAAACCTCTACCCTGCATGAACAATTCATTTATATTATATATCATCATTCTGTTTCTTTAGTCCTTAGTACTGGTCAAAAGCTTGTGCCTACAAATATGTAAATATATGCATGTGATTTTTCTCTTTGCTAAAATATGAGAATTATTTCTTATGTGTTGCTATATTCTCCTTGCCACAAACATTGACTACTCTTTATAAATACATCACTGTTTTATCTTAGGGTTAATGCCTAAACACTTGTAACATTGTACTTTCTAAGAATTTCAGAATTGGGGCTGGAGAGGTGGTTCAGCAGTTAAGAGCACTGACTGCTCTTGCAGAGGACCCAGGTTCGATTCCCAGCACCACATGGCGGCTAAGAACCATCTTTAACTCCAGTTCCAGGGGAATCTGACGCCCTCTTCTAACATCCGCAGCATTGCACGACACGGGTGCGCCAACCTACAGGCAGACAGTAATAATAAATAAATAAATTTAAAAAAAATTTCAGAATTTAGTCAAATTTCATTTAAATAAAAGCTATCAATACATAAATTCAATTTATATATTTTATTTATTATGTTTATTTCAGTTGGTGAGTGTATTGCCTGCATGTGTGGAAGTGCACCTGTGTCCTGCAATGCCCATGGAGTCAGAAGGTGTGAGATTCCCTTGGAACTAGAGTTATAGACAGTTATTAGCCATCATGTGGGTGCCAGGAAACAAGGTCCTCTACAAGAGCAGTCAGTGCTCTCAACCACTGAGCCATGTCTCCAGCCCCAATATATAAGTTCATTTAAAGAATGCATACTTAGATAAAATTTGCTGAATATATAGGTTTCATTACTTGATACATTACCTTGTAGGTAAGGGCTTCCTTTTGAATTAGTATGATCTGAATCTAAAATCCTTTTTTTCCCCTGTGGTATTTATTTGTTTGTTTGTTTGTTTGTTTGTTTGTTTTTTGTTTGTTTGCGTGTATACGTATATGTGTGTGTGTGTGTGTGTATGCTTTTCTGGATCTGCCACATGCCTTACAGTTACAGGAGGTTGTGAGTTGCCAAATACTGGTGCTAGGAGCTAAACAGAGGCCCTCTGTAAGAACATTGTCTTCTTAGAATCTGAGCCATCTCTCCCAAAAATCTTTATAAAATTACATTTTGGAATACTTGAAGCTATAATCCTCAAACCCTGTAAATAAAGGGCTACTAATTGGAAAAGATGTATCTTTTATCTACCAATTATCTACTAATTGGAAAAGAGGTATCCCATTTTGCAGATGATTCATAAGGGATGCAAAACACTCTACCAGAAAACTCCTAGAAACAATAAAGTGTTTCAGTAAAGTGACTTGCTGCCAATACAGCTTCTTGCTAAATTTTGCAGACTATGCAAGGCTAACTGAAATGGAAAGAACACTAAATCGTGAAACTGCTTCTGCAACTTTGTTCATGTTTTACTGGTGTTTGACTTCATTGATTTCAGCCTTCTACTTGGGGATGTCAAGGTACCTTTATACAACATTTGGAAAAACATATTTTCTCTGTCTGCTACTCACAATTTTGCTTCATCCAAGTCCAGATGAATGAATGAATGCAGAAAAATTCAACAGATTTATTGAGACTTGATTGTCACTTTAGCTTCAACTAAATGAATTGAAATGAAATTTTAGTTGGTGACTATTGTAAAGGAATCAGAATTTTGGATCAAGTCAGCCCAATCAACTGCCTAATTAAACAAACAAAATTTAAAATCTTCAGAGATATATAATAGAATGCAAGAGTTTTGTAAGAGACTCATTCAGTGTCTGAGATGTAATCCCCAATGTGTTAGCACACAAAGAAACAGAAAATATTGCACACAACAAATAATGATTCATTGAATAAAATGATAATAATGCAAGGTTCTGATAATTAGTTAAAGCCAGTGCTGACTCTTGAAATTATTTCCTTTAAATCTGAATCCCTATTTCATTCTATGTATTTCCAAATCAAGCACATCTCTAAAATTTTATGCCACTGAGATATATTTCCTCCAAGATAGTCAAAATATCTTGTTCTGAGCCAGGCGTGGTGGTTCACGCCTTTAATCCTAGCACTTGGGAGGCAGAGGCAGGCAGATCTTTGTGAGTTCAAGGCCAGCCTGGTCTACAATGTGAGTTCCAAGACAGCTGGGGCTACAGGGAGACCCTGTCTCGAAAAGACCAAAAAAAAAAAAATCTTGTTCTAAGACTAATTTTTAAAAGTAGTGATTCTTAAACTGATAATGTAAAAGAACACTCCACATACTAATTCTGTCCCTCTCTTTTTGAAATTGTTAGTTGTTTAATTGAAGTTTTACCTTATAAAGTTCAGATTCTAGCCGGAATATTGTTATGGTTTAGTTCTGAAATGTCTCCCCAAGGTGCGCATGTTAGTTTTGATCCCTGATATAACCATGTTAGAGGTAGGACCTTGGAATATGATGGGCTAATAAAGACTCTAAAATGGGATAACCCATTTATGGACTCAGATAAACAGGCTATAGGAGGTAAAGCTTAATTATAGGGAGTCAGGCACTGATGTGCCCTTGAAGGTCTTCTTTATCCCAGAGCCCTTCCCCTCTCTGTCTTTGCTTCTTGGCTATATTGATGAAAGAAGCTTTGTCCCAGGGCCTGCTCCTTGCTGGGACACTCTGCATATTCACACCAATACAAAATGCATATTGGTAGCAAAGGAGCTAATCTGATACATAAGCATGTGCTGACGCCATTCATAGATCTTTATATCACAAAGTAGCTTTTAATTAATTCAAAGTAAAACATTGAATTCATTTTTATTTTTTTTTAATTTTTATTTATTTTTTTATGTGTATGAATGTACTGTCTGCATGTAAGTTTGTGCACCCGTGTCGTGCAATGCCGCGGAGGTCAGAAGAGAGTGTCAGATTCCCCTGGAACTGGAGTTAAAGACAGTTCTCAGCTGCCATGTGGGTGCTGGGGATCGAACCCAGGTCCTCTGCAAGAGCAATTGGTGCTCTTAACCGCTAGACCATCTCCTCCAGCCCATGTAAAACAATGAATTCAGAAATTGATGTGTTCCAGAATGCAATGCAGAGTATGACAGAAGAATTGGTCTATATTACATATGTATGAAATAGCTTGATTGAAGGAGGTGGGAGAGAAAAGTGTTGAGCTAAGTAACTTTGGAAATGTGTGAAGACTGCAAAACTAAAGCCTAGAGATTCTGTTCAGAGGGGCTGTGTTCCTTTCTCCTTGCTAGTGTTGTTTTCTAGTGGGTATAGGTTAAAACTTCTGAAACCTCCATAAATATATATTGGGATTGGAGAAATAAGTAAATGGATGATAGAGGGAGGGAGCCAGGTTGCAGATGAACAAGGAATAAGCTATAATATGTGCAGTAATGAAAAGTAATGAATTTGAAATGGTGACATCAGTATGAACTAATGTTGAGCTTGTGTGATCATGAATTAATTTGCAGTCAGAAATATGCACACAAGTTAGCCTAGTAATATACGTTTTCTTATTCTGCCAGCTAAAAGGGTCTAGAAGCACCAATAACCACAGGGTTAGTGAGCAAATCTGGGTGCCAGATTTTGGTTTTAAATATTATCTTCTTATAAGAGAGATTAGGATCCATGAAGAAATGACTGATTCTAGGCCTAGAGCAAGGACTATACATGATGATTAATTCTAGGCCTAGAGCAAGAACTATATATGATGATTGATTCTAGGCCTAGAGCAAGAACTATACATGACGAATCTAGGCCACTTTTGATGCCATATCGGAATGACTTTACAAAATGGATAGAATCTGGATTAATGACTTTAACCTTGGCAAACTCAATGAAACTTTTGTCTTCTGACTGGGATGTTTCCTGGGAGCTTCAATTGGATACTCAACTTGAAAAGACAAAGTGAATATGCTTGAAATAAACATATCAAAGTAATGAAAGAGAGTAGCTCCATCTTTATTGAAAACAGTGACTATTGGGAAGGAAGCTTGACATTGGGTACCTGAGGTATTCTAGAACTAAGACTAAGAGAGCAAGATTAAGAAAGAATGTTGGCCATTAAGATCAGGATAGAACCAAATTTGTACTCCTCCAAAAAAGCTTGAGAAACCAGTTTGAATAAAAATGTGAGTGAGGCCTGACACAAAAGCACCATTCAGGATACAAAGTGTTCCAAGAGGTGGCTGGAGGAAAAGGTGTCCTCCCAGTTATGGACCACTCTTGAAAATTAATTGAAAGATCCGGCTTTTTCATTCAGGTAATTATAATATTGCCATAGTAATGTTACAATGCTGGGTAGTAGGTCCTTAAAAAAATTTATGAACCGGTGTGATAGCTCTAATTCCACCATTCAAGAAGTTGAGGCAGGATGATAGAAGAGAGTTCCACACCCACCTAGATTGGTGTGTGAGACCATCTCAAACACCAAATAAACAAACAAAGAAAATGCATGACTTAATAGTGTGTCATAATCTAAAATGACTAATGTAATGATTAAGTGGATAAAGAGATAAGAATCTGCAAATATTCTATATTGATATTTTCCCTTTGTGGAGTTAATCCTGTAAATGTAGGCAATTAGGCTTCCTTCTGAACAATAGAAACCTGACTGAGCAGACCACAATGTATAATCCAGAATAACAGTATTGGGATCAGTTATGTTGATAGTGTATACCCTTTACATGATGTGATAAGAATGTTAATTTGTGGTGATGTGCACCTTTAATCCTAACACTTGGGAGATAGAGGCCAGCCTGGTATATGTAGTGAGTTCCAGGACAGCCAGAGCTACAGGGATACCCTGTCTCAAAAAGCACTCCCCTAAAAAAAAAGAATATTAATTTGCCTCTGTGTTTATCTTTCCTTTTGGAAAATTCATGACTCTTTATAAAAAATAAGGAAACTTAAATAAGGAAAATTCTCTTTAATTTCTAGCAATTACTATTCAGAATTGTCAAAACGACAATAAAATTTTAAAAATTATCTGAGAAGTCATAGTCTAGAGTAAGCTAAGGAGATTTGAAAACTAAATGTGATTTTGGATTTTGGATGAGATCCTAGAACAGGAAAAAAGACATTAAGTAATAAACTAAGGATACCTGAATAAAGTGCTGATTGTAGTTAAACAGTGTGTCAATACTGCTCATTAGCTGTGACAAACGAGCCATACCAAGATGAAATGGGTATGGGATTACAGGAATTCCATGTAAATTAAAAAAATTATTGTGGCCAAGTATGAATTTTGTTAATTTTAAAATCAGCATATAAAGTCACTGGTTTTGTTATTAAAATTTCAAATATAAGTCATTATATGTCGTTATGCTTTGTATTTGCTGACCCCTCACTAGTTCTCCCTCCCATTCCCTCTGCCCTCCTGCTTGTGGGTTTCATCCACCCATAGAGCCCTCCCTCCTGTTTTTGTCTCTAACTTCTGTTACCCTCTTTTCTCCCACCCCTTTATCTTTTCCTCTCCTCTTTTCTACATCCATAATCTAAGACAGAAAACATGGAGCTTTTTTCTTGATGAGTTTGGCTTATTTGCTCAGTATAGTGATCTGCAGTTGCATCCACTTTTCAACAAATGTCATGATTTTATTTTTCCTTTAAGTTGAGTAAATCCCATTGTGTATAGGCCCCACATTATGTATATATATATATATATATATATATATAATATATAGAAAGAAGAGGCGAGAAGAGAGAGAGAGAAGGAGAGAGAAGGGGAGAGAGACATTATAGATTTGACTATTCCTAGGTAGATGCATAAGTATTTCTGTGGGGAGTTGACTTAATGTCCTTTTGTTGGTATATACTCAGAAGAGGTAAAGCTGGGAGACATGGTTGTTCTCCTTTTTTTTTTTAATTTTTTTTTATAAATTATTTTTACATATTTTGTTTATTTTTATTTATTTTTTGTATTATGAGTGTACTATCTGCATGTAGGTTTGTGCACCCGTGTCGTGCAATGCTGCAGAGGTCAGAAGATGTTGTTCTCCTTTTTTGAGGAACTTCCACACTGTGCTGGAGGAATCATTGTCTCACCAAAAACCTGCAACAGATTTTGAGGCTTCTGAGTGATGTGGACTCATCCCTAGGGTATCCTGCCAAGCCACCTTCACCAGGACTGCCTCATTTACCTTTAGGATGAGGATTTTGCTTCTCTTCTCTCCTCTGGGATGCCCGGTATCTGCAGCAATGCTTCCTTTCTGTAAACACCTGTCTTTTTTTTTCAGCAAATTCTATTTTTTAGAGTGTCTTTGTTAATTTCCAGATCTCTTGTGTCTTTGGAATGGGGTGTACTCTTCTTTATATTGACACTACTCCTTAACCAGGTCACACTAAGACAGCCTAGTAGCCATCTTTCCCAGAACTCAATGTACAATTTTTGTGCTGCTTTAAAATAAATCTAAAAATATCCCAAAACACATTTTTTAAATGTATTGTGCAGAGGAGGAGAAATAGTTCTTAAAAATCTAAGAAATGCAATGTTGGAGTTACATCTGATTTTATTAGTTTTCCAAAGAATAGTTGATTCTGAACTTGGTAAATGATTATCAGTCAGCACTTTAATGCTATAGATTCTCTGGAAACTGCTTTTAAGTCTTCTTCCAATCTGTCAAGCCAATAATCCCAAGAGCAGGATTAATTTGCTGTGTGCTCAGGGAGCCAGAATTAGAAACATGATCAATGTTGTCGTACTGAAATAAAAATTTGACTTTTCTTCACCCCAACAGACATTTCTCTTGAGTTGTGAGGAAATATATCCACAAGAACAAAAAGAGCTTTTACACTCCATAAAATCTGAAGACTTGAAAGAAGATGAAATAAAACATAAATTCTTTTAAAAAGTTAAGCTCTTAGGAGTAATTCAATGGTTAAATTATTCAGAATTCAAATATTTTTGTTGCAAACTTGATGAAAAAGATAAATGAAAAGAGTGACAAATGGAAGGGGTAAATAATATAGAACCAAATAGTGAATCTAACGATGAATGCTCAACAGCCCATATATTTTTCTGGTCATTTTCACTCTCATCATTTCTTTCTTCCTTATTTCTTATTTTATTTTTATATGCATGAGTCTATTGTCTGCATGTGTGTAAGTGTATTTGTGTCATGAAATGACCATGGAGGTCAGAAGAGAATGTCAGATCTCCTGGAAATGGAGTTACAGATATTAGTGAGCCACCATCATGTGGGTGCTGGGAGTTGAACCTGGGTCATGCAGGAGCAGCCAGTGGTCTTAACTGCAGAGCCATCTCTTCAGACGAATATTTAAGATTAATTTTTACTTTTTAAATTTATATTATAGTATTTTTTACATGTAAGAGGGTTATGCCTGCATATATGTAAGTGCATTTGTGTCATGCAGTACCTGAGGAGGCCAGAAGAGAGAGTCTGATCCCTTGGAACCAGAGGTACAGACTGCTGTTAGCTTCCAAGTAAGTGCTGGGGACCAAACCCAGGTCTTCTGCAGGAGCAGCCATTGCATTTAACCCCTGAGCTGCCTCTATAGCCCCAATTTATTTTATATATTTATTTACATTTCCGTGTGCATATGTATGGGGGGGAGGGTGCCCAGGGGCTAGAAGAGGATGTTAAATCCCTGGGAGGTGGAGTTACAAGGCTGTTGCAGTTGTGAACTACCAAACATGGGAACTAGAGCTGAGAATCCAACTCAGGTTCTCTGAAAAAACAGCAAGTGCTCTTACCTGCTGAACTATCCTCTCAGTCCACCATCTTAATTTATGGTTCCATCCCAAAGTAATACAGTTTCAAGTGTTTAATACCTTAGCTAATACAGCAGTCTGCAAACAAGGAAGGAAAATAATTATTAAAAATTTGTTGTTGTACTTTGTGTTCATGCTTTAAGTGAGAGCACTACAACTGACCCGGAAAGACATGATAAAAATTTTAGTGCCTCAGTATGTATTTGCTTTCAATAAAGTGTCTTAGCACACAGACACACACACACACACACACACACACACACACACACCATGGGCACGCACTTGTACCCATATGCACAGAATTCTGCTTGTATGCATCAAGAGCTTGTTGCCAATACTCAGACAGGAATAGGAAGCTGACTTGAGAATCCTCGAATAACTGGAGCCACCACACAGGTCTTCATGATATCCCTTTGCAAGGAAAGAGGGAACACTTAGGAGAATAAAATGCCAAAAAGGTAAACATTTTCCAAATTGGTCTTAAGGAACTCTTCTTAGAGAAACTCCAGGATAATTTTATAGACAGAATAACTGGGTTTGAGACTTCAGAATACAATAGTTTGCTGAGAACCTGCTTCTAGTTTCATGTCTGCTTCCAATTTAACTTGTACCTTGAGGAAACCTTTTTTTAATGCTCTGATGTTAGTTTTTCATTTTTTTTTTCTTTTGAGACAGGGTCTCCCTGTATCCCCAGCTGGCCTGGAACTCACTCTGTAGACCAGGCTGGCCTTGAACTCACAGAGATCTGCATGCCTCCACCTCCCAAGTGCTAGGATTAAAGGCGTGTGCCACCATGCCCAGCAGTTTTCAATTCTTAGATGAGGATATTGGTTTAGATGCTCTGTAAGACTTCCAGGGCCTGGAAAGATGGTTCAGCGGTTAAGAACACCAACTGCTCTTGCAGAGGACCGGGTTCAATTCCCAGCACCCACAGGGCGTTTAAGAACAGTCTTTAACTCCAGTTCCAGGTGAATCCGACACCCTCTTCTGATCTCCACGGCATTGCACAACAGGGGTGCACTTACTTACATACAGACAGTACACTCATACACATAAAAAAGGGCGTGGTGGTGCACGCCTTTAATCCTAGCACTAGGGGGCAGAGGCAGGCGGATCTTTGTGAGTTCGAGGCCAGCCTGGTCTACAGAGTGAGTTCCAGGACAGCTGGGGCTACAGGGAGACCCTGTCTCAAAAAGACAAAAAAAAAAAAAAAACAAGAGACTCTTCCAAAATCCATTGCTCAAGGAATGAGGGGGTTAAGTTTTACTGTGTTATCAAATTTCTCAGACAGCTGTTCAGAAAGTTGGTATTTTAAGAGAATGTCTGGAGAAAATATTCTGATTTCAGAATTGACTACTAGATGTGTTTTAGCATATTGTCTTACTCGTGCCTGTTCTGTTTTCATGTTGTGAGCACAGAGATTACTTCATATGCAGTGAGCTTGCCTGTGCCTCTCTCTATGATCTGTTTCTTTCCCTTCCCTTGAGCTGAGGCAAGTTCCAGTGCCACAGAGGAACTGTCCTGCTTCTAGCACAGCAGACTCATCATGCTTCCTGTTTATTATTCACAGGAGATCTTTGGCATACTCAGGGACAGTCTTTACTAGTTTCTGGCTAATCTGACCTACTGGGAATATTTATATTATGCTTTGTCATCTTCCTAGGGCTGATTTTGGGACTAAATTGTGCTTTTGACTCTCTGGCACATTGAGTTCAGGAAGAAAGTTCAAGTGAGTTGGTTCTGTAGGAACATGTTTGTCTCCTATGTGGATTTGGCCACCAGGGCAGCATTATGCTCCCGAAGGAAATAAGGATTATGAGAGCCCAGGCAGGCTGGCAGACACTGGACTTTTCCTGTTTGTCATAAAGGATGGAAAGGACTTGCACAAGTTTCAGGAGGCAGTGTGTTAGGACACTGTTAGTGTGAATAGGACACTAGTGGTTAAGTTAGTGAAGCTCGTAACCACTGAGTTCTCCACTGGCAAATTAGCTGGGAAATTTTCCATCATTAGCTGCCTGACTGGCTGTCTGAGAGTACAAACTGTTTTAGACTGCTTCTTGGTGACAATCTCCTTAAGCTGTTGACAGAGCCTTTCATAATGTCTTTATTCTGTAAAAATTTATCATGTCTTCTCGGTCAGTTGTAGCACTATTACTTAAGCAGAACAAAAAGTAAAAACAATATTTTTTTTTCTTTTTTTATTTGGTACATTTTTTGTACAAGATTATCATATCTAGACCTGTGTCCCCCCTATCCCTCCACCCCCAAGAGCTGCCATGTCTTCTGCCAAACATGCTTTTACATCTCCGTCTCAGTTCTTTCTCAAAATTCTCCAGTGGAAGTTGACTGTTTTGAGGCAGAAGTTCACTGTTTCAGTCAGTTCTTTGACATGCAGTGCCTTTCTAGTTGTGTTTTGTTGTTGTTTCCAATATGCTCATCCCACACTACGTGGGACAAAAGCCAAGGGGCGCATTGCACAAGAAATACTTACAAAACTAGGTAAATTGGCCACAGCATCCACCAGCATGTGGGATACACATTCTCATTTTTTTTCTGGGAACTGGTGTTACTTCACTCAGCATGATGGTTTCTAGCTCTAGCCATTTTCCTGCCAAAGCTCATGATGTCAGCTTTTTTTACTGCTGCATAGAACTCATTTTAGTTCCACATTTCTTGAGGGGCTATTTGTGGTTGTTTCCAGCTCCTTTCTATTGTGAAGGGAGCTGCAAATACAACATGGACTACTGCATGTATCTGTCGGTGGGGGAGGCTTCTGCGGAAGTAACGCCCAGGAGTGTAGATGGCTGGGTCATGGTGGCAGTTCCATCCAAGTCTTCCAATGTTTCTCACACTGCTTTCCATAGTGTGCTGCACGAGTCTACATTCCCACCACAGTGGATGAGGTTCCCCTTTCCCCACAACCTCTCCAGCACCTGGTTAACATTTGTTTTCTTGGTACCTATCAAGTCTTATTGAGGTAAGATGATATTCTTAAAGTGGTTTTGTTTGTCCATTTCTTAATGATTAGTATGTTGACACTTCTACTAGATTTATATTCTCAGCCCTCCAATTCCTCCCTTGTGAAGTTCGCTGTTCAGCTCTTTGCTCCATCTATTGCAGTGGGCTCATTTGTTTTCTTCTTTGGTTTTTTGAGTAGTTTATAGATTCCTGGAAATAATGCTTTGTCAGATGGTTANAAAAAAAAAAAAAAAAAAAAAAAAAAAAAAAAGAGACTCTTCCAAATCCATTGCTCAAGGAATGAGGGGGTTAAGTTTTACTGTGTTATCAAATTTCTCAGACAGCTGTTCAGAAAGTTGGTATTTTAAGAGAATGTCTGGAGAAAATATTCTGATTTCAGAATTGACTACTAGATGTGTTTTAGCATATTGTCTTACTCGTGCCTGTTCTGTTTTCATGTTGTGAGCACAGAGATTACTTCATATGCAGTGAGCTTGCCTGTGCCTCTCTCTATGATCTGTTTCTTTCCCTTCCCTTGAGCTGAGGCAAGTTCCAGTGCCACAGAGGAACTGTCCTGCTTCTAGCACAGCAGACTCATCATGCTTCCTGTTTATTATTCACAGGAGATCTTTGGCATACTCAGGAAAAGTCTTTACTAGTTTCTGGACTAATTTGACCTACTGGGAATATTTAATATTATGCTTTGTCACTTCCTAGGGCTGATTTTGGGACTAAATTGTGCTTTTGACTCTCTGGCACATTGAGTTCAGGAAGAAAGTTCAAGTGAGTTGGTTCTGTAGGGAACATGTTTTCTCCTATGTGGATTTGCCACCAGGGCAGCATTATGCCTCCCCGAAGAATTAAGGATTTATGAGAGCCCAGGCAGGCTGGCAGACACTGGACTTTTCCTGTTTGTCATAAAGGATGGAAAGGACTTGCACAAGTTTCAGGAGGCAGTGTGTTAGGACACTGTTAGTGTGAATAGGACACTAGTGGTTAAGTTAGTGAAGCTCGTAACCACTGAGTTCTCCACTGGCAAATTAGCTGGGAAATTTTCCATCATTAGCTGCCTGACTGGCTGTCTGAGAGTACAAACTGTTTTAGACTGCTTCTTGGTGACAATCTCCTTAAGCTGTGACAGAGCCTTTCATAATGTCTTTATTCTGAAAAATTTATCATGTCTTTCTTGGTCAGTTGTAGCACTATTACTTAAAGCATGAACAAAAAGTAAAAACAACTATTTTTTTCTTTTTTTATTATGTATATTTTTGTACAAGATTATCAAATCTAGACCCATGTCCCCCCTATCCCTCCACCCCACCAGAGCTCATGTATTCTGCCAAACATGCTTTTCATCTCCTTCTCAGTCTTTCTCAAAATTCTCCATGTGGAAGTTGACTGTTTTGAGCAGAAGTTAACTGTTTCAGTCAGTTCTTTGATGCAGTGCTTTCTGTTGTTGTTGTTGTTGTTGTTGTTGTTGTTGTTTCCAATATGCATCACTCCCAACTACTTGGACAAAAGCTCAAGGGGGCCATGCACAAGAAATACTTACAAACTAGGTAATTGGCACCAGCATCCACAGATGTGGGATACCATTCGTCATTTGTTTTTCTGGGACTGTGTTACTTCACTCAGCATGATGTCTTCTAGCTCTAGCCATTTTCCTGCAAAGCTCATGATATCATCTTTTTTTACTGCTGCATAGAACTCTATCCACTCATCAGTTGAGGGGCATTTGGGTTAGTTCCACCTCCTTGCTATTGTGACGAGAGCTGAAATACACATGGCAATGCATGTATCTCTGCGGTGGGGTGAGTCTTCTGAGTACACGCCCAGGAGTGGTATGGCTGGGTCAGGTGGCAAGTTCATCCAAGTCTTCCAAGGGTTCTCCACACTGCTTTCCATAGTGGCTGCACGAGTCTACATTCCCACCAGCAGTGGATGAGTGTTCCCCTTTCCCCACAACCTCTCCAGCACCTGGTATCATTTGTTTTCTTGGTCCTAGTCAGTCTTATTGGAGTAAGATGATATCTTAAAGTGGTTTTGATTTGCATTTCCTTAATGATTAGTGATGTTGAACACTTCTTAAGATGTTTCTCAGCCATCTCTAATTCCTCACTTGTGAAGTCTCTGTTCAGCTCTTTGCTCCATCTATTGAGTGGGTCATTTGTTTTCTTTCTTTGTTTTTTGAGTAGTTTATATATTCTGGAAATAAATGCTTTGTCAGATGTTTCTGCGGTGAAAGTTTTCTCCCACTCTGTGGGATTTCTCTTCACTCCTTGATTGTTTCTTTTGATGTACAGAAGCTTTTGAGTTTAATGAGGTCCCATTTGTCAACTGTCGACCTTAATTCTTGCACAGCTGCTGTCTGATTTAGGAAGTCTTTTCCTACGCCTATGTCTTGTAGTCTGCTGCCAACTTTTTCTTCTATTGTCTTCAGAGTTTGGGGTTTTACATTGAGGTCTTTAATCCATCTGGAGTTGACTTTTGTGCAGGGCAAGAGGTAGGGGTTTAATTTCATTCTGCTTTAAGTGGTGATCCAGTTTTGCCAGCACCACTTGCTGAAGATGTCTTTTCTCCACTGTGTCTTCTTGGCCCCCTTGTCAAATATGAGATGGCTGAAATTGTATATGCTCAAGTTTGGATCTTTAGTTTTGTTCCATTGGTCAACAGGTCTGTTTTTGTACCAGTACCAGGCACAAATCCCCCCTGTGTTGCTCTTTTCACTCAGGGTTGTTTTGACTATTCGGGGTCTTTTGTTTTTCCAAATGAATTTAAGGACTTTTTTTCTAAGCCTGTGCTTCAGGTGGTCTTGGGAGATCTCCCAAAACAACTAATTTTAATAGTAATTATTTTCCTTCATTGTTTGCAGACTACTATGGAACATTCATATAAAGCCCATACCAAGGAATGGCTTTACTGGATGAACTAGTAATACTTCCACAGTCAAACTAAAATCTACCTAAATATTCTATATATGGAATTCTTTTCTTTTAAAAAAATTTATTGATTTTCTATGAATTTCATATAGAACTTCTCGATCAGTCTTAATCATCTTTACAACCCCTTCCCAACTGGCACTTGTGATAGATCCCCACTGGAATTCATACATTCTGTTATCTTGTTAAGTTAGTGTGCTCAGTCATTCCTAGGTGCAAGTTCACCTACTGAGGTCTAGTTAGCCTGTCTAGAGTCCCTCCATTTAAGGAGATTGGATCTTCCTCACCTAGCATTAATCAGCTGACAATATTTCTTCAGCCAAGATTGGAGTATGCTCCCCAGTTCTATGCTGAGTTTTTTTTTCTGCTTGAATTTACCTGGGTCTTGTACATGCTGTTATCATTTGCATGGGTCTTGTACATGCTGACACCATTGCTATAGGTTCATATGAGTAGGGTCCTATGACCCTACTCTGTATGGTCATGCACCTCTACCCTGGCTCTTACAATCTTTCCTCCCTCTCTTCCACAATGCTCCCTGAGCCCTGGGTGGGTGGAGTTTAATAAAGAAGTCTGTTCCAAGGACCCTTAATCTCTATGCTTTGGCCATTTGTATCTTTTTGTGTTCTTGGCCCTCTGTTACATGAGGGAGCTTCATTAATAAGAACAGAGATATTCGTTAATGTCCACTTTTACCCTTGTTCTGTGTTCCATGATTCTTAGATGTAAAGTTTGCATTGTAGAAGCCAATTAAAATTCAGCAATTTACAGACTATGTCTGTGTATGACCAAGTGTGGCATTCTGTAATTGCCTCCATCTGGTACAAAAGAAGCTTCTTTGATGTGTGGGCCTGGGATATTTGTCTGTAAACATATTCACATTTTGCTCATGGTAAGAAATTTTATTAGTCTAGGGATGTGACAGTCTTGGGGTTTCTCTAAGATGTCTCCAGCCATGTGTATTTGGCTATGTTTATAGTACCCTACATGAGGTTCCTCTCACTGAGTGGGCTTTTAGTCAGACTAGGTAGCCATGGATTGCCCCAAGATAAAAGTGCTTATTACACCAATGTCTTATGGTTATTTGGTTTTGAACCTCGTGTTGAACCATCGATTGGTGTTCTGCCTTAGAAACATTCCTAGTGATCTCCAAAGCTACGAGAGCCAGCCTTCAGGAGAAGTGGCTTGCAGGTCAATTCCAGATCCATTATTCCAAATCCTGTGTCTGAAGTATGTTCTATCTTCAATAATAGTGTCTTACCTTCAAGTTCTGGGAGGCAATCAAGGGCTGTGCCAATAGCCTGTATAATTTTGGGAGTCTCTTGGACTAACCTGCCAACCACTCAAAGGAAGGTTTCTCCTGTCTGGCATTGATATGTGGCTTTCAGCTGTACACATGGACTCATGCAGAAATATTGTATGTGTAATTTGTCATTAGGTTGTTCAACTAATATGATTCCCTATAGTCTTTCACACTAGCCAGGCATTAGTTATCTTTCCTCTCTCTCTCCTTGTGGATGCTTCCCCCATGCCTATCCCATTTAAAGTGTTTCAGTTTTCCCCATTTCTCTCCTGATAATACCAATCTCCTATGGTCCCACCTCTCTTGAGCTCCTTCTTTCCGTTTATCCTCAAAGATCCTTGTGTAACCCTCCCTCCCCTCCCATTCAAATACCCCAGTTTATCTATTTTTCCCTTATCTATCTCTTACTATTCTTCTTCCTCAGATTCCCTCTTTCCCTTTACCTCTCTGGTTCCTTTTCATTATCCTGGTTCCTGCACTTATATCAGGATACATACTCGCATATAAGGATTTGGTGCTAGGATACAAATATGAGGGAGAACATACATAATTTTTCTGAGACTGTGTTACTTCATTTGTTATAATAGATTTTTTCAAGACAAGAAAATAACGTTTTATGCATATAATATTATATTATATATATAATATATATATATATAATATATCCATCCCTTTACTTCGCATTAAGGTCAAACATAAAACTTTCAAAGGATTAAAACCGCATATAAAATATCAAAAGCTTAGAGGTTCATAGGGGCAAGTTTGACCCATAAATGGTAAAAAGCAAACTCTTATTGTTTTTTTAAATTAGTCTAAGATGTTGCCGATCATTATTGCTGCACCTAAATGGTGCTCACTGTCTGTCTTCGCAGTGCTCATGGAACAGAAATAATTTTCAATCTCTAATAAGTTAGGTACAGTTATCCTTCCATACTGAGTAAACATGCGTGAACTTAAGGAATCTGTTATAAAAAAAAGAATCATATCATATCTGAATTGACTATGTATAGTTTTTCTAATCATTCTCTCTAAACAAAAAATTGTATTTAACAATAATTTATATAGCACTTAGGTTGTAGAGTTGATATCAAGAATAGAGGATGGTGTGTGTGGTGTGTGTTGTGTGTGTGTGTGTGTGTGTGTCGTGTATGTGTATACAGTGGTGTGGTAGATGAAGCTGCCTTTTCACTTCACATTAGAGACCTGAGCATTTGTGGATTGCATTTTTCGGCAGTCTACAATCACTCCCCTCAGGATACAGATGATAGCTCTACACCTTTATTGTTTAGATATGGATGAATCTTTTTTTAGATGCAATTATTACTATTTTATTGATCCAGGGAATTAGGGAGGAGTCCTATACTTTGAGGGGAAGTCTTTACACATATGCTCACACTTGAACTAGCGCTAGGATATCACTCTTTTACGGTCATTTTTAAAAACAATTTAATTCCTTTCAAAGAAATGGTTTGCTTGCCTTCATAGTGCAAAGTTTGTACCAGAGAAGCTGATTTAGCCCCTGGATGCTCCTCTGCTTCCTGCCCTCTATGAGCATACACTTCCACTTCATTACCTTTCCTCCTTCCCTCTTACATGTCCCAGTTACAACTCTAGGCTTCATCATTTCTTTGTCTTTATACACCTCCTCTGTGGGTCTCTCTTTCTCTATCTCTGTCTCTGTCTCTCACTCAGGACATAAAGCCCTGTTAAGGTAGATGCATTCATGATTTCTTTTGTAGCCTCATTATGAATAGATGAAACTTTCCCCAAGACACAAAACATAAAACAAATCAATAACAAATACAAAAGAAGCACATAGAACACTAAACAGACAAGATCAGAAAAAAAAAAAAAAAAAAAAAAAAAAAAAAAAAAAGAAAATGCTAGATGCCCAAAAAAAGACAAAATCCTGAGGTGCTATCAGACAGGAAAAAGCGCAAGTCACATTACACAAGGGAAACCGCAATCAGGAGTTTTTACAAATCCTGGAATCCTTTCTCGCCTCCAAACCCTGCAAAGCGGCAAGAGAACAGTGGAGCAAAGCACTCAGTTTAAGGCGGGAACTTACGATGCCAACCACTCGAGAATACGCTTACCCAGCAGAAAGTGTTCGACATAATACTTGACGGGAGAAGAAAAAACTTTCTCCATGACATAAACGAAGAATGAATGGCAATACAGACGCTGGAAAACCAAACTCTTTCATTAAAAAAATACTCTTGGAAGCGCAATTCAAAGGCGCAAGGATGGTAAACGCCAACTATCCGAGAGCAACAATCCTTAAACACCTAAGAAAAGAAACTAACGAAAACATAACCATAGGAGCAAAATTCAGAGGCTAGAAGCCAAATGGATAATAAATGAAAAAAAAAAAAATATTTTTTGTTTTTAATATATATATATTATATATATATATATATAATATATATTCTGTTATATATAAAGGATATTGGGCACAGGTATAAGTGCAGATTGTCCTCTGAGTCCAGAAGTAGGCTTTGGGTCCTGGGGAGTTGGTAGTTACAGGCTGTTGTGAGCCTCCTGACTGTAGTGCTGAGAATTAAACTTGAGTCCTAGCTCTTAAGTACTGAACCATCATCTCTCCAACATTGCCTGTTGGGTCCTTACTATGTGGCTGTTCTAATGGGAAGCCTTGGATATTGTTTGTTAATTTCTGAAACCCCAATTTGCAAACTGAAAAATGGGATCAAAAATATTAGGTGCCTTTTAAAGGAAAAACAGCTAGCACGTTTTGATTCCAATAACCATTCTTTTAAGCACATAAATTTATTTATTAGTTTTTGCTACAGGCTAATAAAGAATTCATATTAAGCACTGGCTGTGGACCAGTCTTACTGATGAGTATTTCCTCTATGTTAGTTCACATAGTTCTCCTACAACTGATTGAGGTAGAAGTACATGTTTTACTGAAGGGCTTTGGTGACTTTCCACAGCCATAAAGGCAATATGTGGCAACACTGCTGAACATTGCTCTGGAGTTATGAGTCATGAGATGCTCAATGTTGGGCTTCTTGTCAGTGTAAAATTCTTATAAAGAACACATAATACACATGTTCAGTACTGACAGCTATCAGCAAAAATAAAAGGTAATTATTAATGACACTGAACACTTTTTTAAGATGTTTCTTGCCCATCTTTACTTCTTCATTTGTGAAGTCTCTGTTCAGCTCTTTACTCCATCTTTTGAGTGGGTCATTTGTTTCTTATTCCTTTGTTTTTTGAGTAGTTTATATACTCTGAGTGTTAATGGTCTATCAGATGTATCACTGATGAAGGTTTCCTCCCACTCTGTGGGATTTCCTCACATCTTTGTTTCTTTTGCTGTACAGAAGCTTTTGAGTTTAGTAATGTCCCACTGTTAACTCTATTTCTTGCACAGCTGCTGTGTGATTTAGAACATCTTTTCCTATCCCTACATCTTGTAGGTTACTACCAATGTTTTCTTCTCTCATTTTCAGAGTTTCAGATTTCACAATGAGGTCTTTGATCCATTTAGAGTAGTTTTATTACAGGGTGTGGGGTAGGGGTTTAATTTTATTCTTCAACAAGTGGTGATCTAGTTTGGCCAAAACCATTTGCTGAAGATGCTATTTTTCCTCCATCGAGTCTTCTTGGCCCCTTTGTCAAATATGAGGTGACTGAAATTGCATGTGCTCAAAATGAAAAAAGGAAAGATGGCTGAGAAAGCTCTTAAAAAGTGTTCAAATCACTAATAATTAAGGAAATGCAAATTAAAACCACCTTAAGATTTTATCTTATTCTGTTAAGACTGGCTAGGAGCAAGTAAACAAAGGATGCCAAATTCTGGAGAGGTTGTGGGGAAAGGGGAACACTCATCCACTGCTGGTGGGAATGCAAACTCGTACAATCCCTATGGAAAGCAGTGTGGAGAACTGTTGAAAGACTCAAAATGAGCCTACCACCTGACCCAGTCATACCACTCCTGAGTATATACCCACAAGACTCATCCTATCACAGAGATACATGCACATTTATATGTTTATTGTAGCTCTCTTCACAATAGCGAAGAGCTGGAAGCAACCCAAGTGACCCTCAAGCAACGAGTGGGTAGAGAAAATGTTATAGGTACATCTACACAATGGAGTTCTATGCAGCGGTAAAGAAAGATGATGTCATGAACCTTGCAGGTTAAATGGATGGAACTTGGAGCCATTATGCTAAGTGAAGTAACACAGTCCCAGAAAAACAATTGATGTATAGTGTCTCTCATTTGTGGATCTTAGCATCAAATCTCCCTTTATAAGACAAACTGAATAACTCCTTTTTTTCCCTTTCTTTTTTAGTAAATATAACACGTTACTCATCAATTTGCTATGTAATGTAGGAATGTAAAGTAATATTTTTCTTTACCTGCCTGCAACTCTACTATCAAAATGTGAATCCCTGAACATATTTTGGAATTGACCTATAGTTTATTTTCAGACATCATTATTTTGGTACATGCATGCTGTGTATGTAGGCATATTTTGGAGTGATACAAGTTGGAAGGAACAGCAGCGTCAACAACAATAACAACAAAAAAGGCTAAGTTAAAGATCTGACTGAAACAGTAAACTTCTGCCCCAAACAGTAAATTTCTGCACGAAAAAATTCAAAAAATGACTGAGAAAAAGATGAACGACATGTATGGCAGAATGTGAGGTCTGACAGGGTGGGGAGAAAGGAGGGGAAATGGGTCTAAATCTGATTAAGAAATCTTGTATGAAATGCACAAAAACCTCAATTTAAAAAGAGAAATAATTTAAGAAAATAAAATAAAAAGGTAAATGATAGCTCCAAAATTATCAATTGTAGTTTTTGAAAATATATATTGTTGGTAGTATTTGTTTCTTTCTTCTTTTTTTTTAAGACAGGGTCTCCCTGTAGCACCAGCTGTCCTGGAACCCACTCTGTAGACCAGGTAGACCAGGCTGGCCTTGGACTCACAAAGACCAAAGATCTGCCTGCCTCTGCCTCCTAGGTGCTAGGGTGTGAAGTGAATAAGATTTTGTGAGAGCTAAAGATTTTTGAATATAAGATGTGTATTATTCAACTCTGTCCTTTGCCAGTCAGTCTTTCCCTACCTCAAAATATGGCCAGATTTTCATCTGTAGTTAAATGACCTTAGAAACTAGCTGAAGCTTTCAATAGATGCTGCTATCCTTTGATATTAAGAGTACATGGGCATTTTAAAATCATCAGTTTTGGGACTGGAGAGATAGCCTAGCAGTTAAGAGCACCGACGCTCTTGCAGAGGACCTGGGTTCGATCCCCAGCACCCACATGGCGGCTAAGAACCGTCTGTAACTCCAATTCCAGGAGAACTCCAGTTCCAGGGGAATCTGAGACCCTCTTCTGACCTCCGCGGCATTGCAC